>CP125978.1:236482298-236887624 GCA_030063025.1 Avena longiglumis | reverse complement strand
CAAAATTCCCAAAAGTGATAATATATGTCATAAAAGTGATACAAATATGATTCAAAGTATAACTAAATTTCATAATAATTTGTCCATGAATATTACAATCTTTTTCGACCACGTTTTACAATATTTTTTTGAGCTAGCGTTTTACAATCTTTTTCCCTTCTTTTTAGCGGTTGAATAACTTAGCCAGGCACTTTAATGTTTCTTCTTTCGAGCAGGCTACCTTTTTGCGTGGGGTTGTCCTTTTTCTTACAGTGATGTATGTTCTTTGCATCATAGTGGTAAATCATCTTCAATCTTTGGATCGCGTCTGGTCGAAGTCTTGCTAGATTAGCGACTCCATCCATTCGATGATGTTTCTTTTTCCTCTTCTCACGACAATACGGCTAGGCTTTGTCGGTCGGTAATCAAAATACATTGGTCACTTTGGTAGCGGTACCCACGGTTCATTTTGTGACACGTTACATGCGGCTGACCTTAGATTTGGCTACTTTGGGTATAACCATGGTTGTGAACTACGGTCTTCTCTTCGGCTCTTTGCCCATCGATATGGAACATGACACCTTTTCTCCAGTAGTCGAGCTCCCAGATCTCTCGATTCTTAGTAGAATCTTTCCTTCATGTTGTCCTTTGGTGTAGAATTCGGCGTTCGCTGAGTTACGATAATCACACTTGTTGTCCTTTTCCTCCGTGTAGAATGTGTGGCCGTTGATATCATCGCTGATAGGTCACGGGTTTTGCATCGGTCCCTGCGAAAAGGTGAATACGATCTTTTCCGTGTCAGAAGAATGCGATCGTGGGGGATTATCAAGGAGCGTCTGCCTAAAACAACGCGTCAAATCTGAGTTGTGCTCTTTGATTATTTCTCCCTGCGTCCTCTGTATTCCCCGGTCACTATACTTCTTCTCGATTAACCTTTGTGTATTGCCCAAGGATAAGCCGATTCTAAATCTTTAGCGGCCGAGGTTTGCTCGATCAAAGTTTCTTGTCGAAAATGAAATGCTGCATGCGGTATGCGGCGACCCTCTCGATGACCAGATCCGTCGAGCTTGCCAAGGTGCTGTTAGCGGGAAGACCGAAGGTTCTCGATGTCTAGATAATTGAGTGCGAAAGAGATGCACTCTTGACGAAAGCCCTTGGCTATGCTTCCATCTGGGCAGGACTGTTCTGAGCGTATCCTTTGATGTGTCCGTTCATCCTTTCGAACGCCATCATCTCTTTAGCGAGGAACATCGGCCAGTTGTCTGATATCCTCCGACATGGACCAGATGCACCATAATGTTGAAGAATGCGGGTGGGAAGTAGACCTCAAGCTCACATAGTATCACCACGATCTCCCCTGCAGCCTCGAGCTGATTCACCTGTCGACTTCCTAGAGATGGCCAGAAAAACTTGTAGAGGCCAAATAGCGTTTCACAGACGTGCTCGTCCATTATCCCTCTTAGTGCGACCAGAAGTACTGCATCATTATCACGACACGATCGTGAGACTTCATGCCTTTGAACCTACGCTTCGCCTCGTCTAGTATCGCATATCTTGCCGCGTAGCCGTTAGGAAATTTGACTCCTAGAAGGCACTTGAAAACAGTTTGATCTCATCACGGCTTAGAGTGAAGCAGAAGGAGGGCAGTAATATTAGATTCTTCTTGAACTTTACCCTTAAGCTGACCTTGTGTCATCTTGACTCATGATCGCCGTCATCTTCTGATCATCCGGGAGTAGTGCATCCTCAAGTGAAGCTCCTTCGGATACCCAAGCATATTAGGTCATGCCTTGCTTCGGACCATCTTTCGTCCCTATACGGCATGTTGATTATGGTGGCGACGGACTCTCGCACAAGTTTTTCGTGATATGCATGATGTCGAGGCTATGAGGCGTCTTGAAGAAACTTCGATATGCAACTCCATAAAAGCAGACCTTGTTTTCCATACCTTCATCGGCTTGTCTTGTTGCCTCTTCGCTTCTTTCAGGCTTAGGACAATCTTTCCAGTTTTCGACAACTCTTCCACTTCTTTCTTTGCTCCTCGCTCAGGATTCCTCGGGTCTCGGTTGCCATCGAACAGGTCTCCATGTTTTCTCCATGGATCATTCTTGCCGAGCCACCTTGATTGCACCATTAACTACGGTTTTGATGACCTGGATCTTTCTCTAGTTGGAGATAGCTTGTGTTATCCATGCACCTAACGCATCATGAAATCCTTGGATAACCTGCCTGAGATATACATAACTTTGGATAGTCTTGCACCATAGTGACCAGCGGCTCTCATAGTGAAATAATCTTGTGCGGCGGCGTAGTAAGTATTAGCTCCAGATTCCCATAGCGTGGCTAGCTTCTCTTTCAAGAGCGAGATCTGATTGATGTCGGTACCAGGTTGTTTGACCCTTGAATTAGCATACTCATTTGTATATACTTCTTATTCATGCACAACCATGGAGGAGGTTGTACATCCATACAAACCGGGCCAAGTCTTTCGTGCTTGCTCACAGCTACCAAGCGGATTGAGTCCATCGGTTCTCCAAGCACGATGTTCCTCGAATCTCCACGGTGCAGGGAATTCGAGGTCCAATACTTTCAGCGGCTAGCATCTGAAGGTGCGTCGGTGAATCATCCTCCGGGGTCATCATCATCATCTCTGGCTTCTTCCTTTCCGCATGCCATCGCATGACTTGGCGTCCTTAGGGTCCACGAAATAGCGCTGCAGACGAGTGATAGGAAAGTACCATACCACTTTTGGTGCTTTCTTCCCTTTCTTGTATCGACTCACGCGCACACGGACATGTGGTTTCTCCGTCCTCGCCCGATAAATGATGCAACACGTTGATGCATCGTGATATCTAATATGCGGTGAATCGAGGAGACGACGATTTTCTTGGCGTCCTCGATACTAGTTGGACATGTGTTCCCCTCCAGGAGACGATCGTGCCAAAATGCCATCATATCGTCGAAGCTTGCGTCGCTCCATTTGTGTTTTGCCTTCATCTCCATAGCCTTGAGCGTTACATTCAACCGGGTATCATCGGGCCTGCATCCTTCATACAATGGAGTAACCGCGTCTTTCTCAAGTTGCGCAAGCTTGGCTTTCTCTCTAGCGGCAGCCCTGGCATTACTAAATGCGCTTGAAGCAGCTCTTGTACATAAGGGTCCCGCACCCAGCCTGACGTTGTTCCATCGTCGTCTTCTCCTCCGGCATCTAGATCATCATCATCCCGGTCTGCTTCCGCACCTTCACCATCTCCAAGAGACTCTTCATCATCTCGCTCGTTCTCGCCGTGGTGATGATCATCGTCATGTTGGCCACCTTCGCCGTCTCCATCGTCTTTGTCGCCGCTTATCCAGCAGTGTATCCATCCATGAAACCATGGTGGGCAGTGCGCTACTGATTCGAATACGGGTCGATCACCAGTTGAGTTTGCATCTTACGCACGGACATCTTATATCGTCTTGTTATTTACGTATCATGTCGGCCGCACATTTCAAAAATCTAGCCACAATGCCTTCGCTCATTATACGGACCATTTTGCACGGTGTACCGCGGTACAATTAGAAGTCTATTAGAACCACATAATGAATGCATGCATGCAATGGTCGATAGAAAATTTCGGCATGACCTATCCTAAAATTAGGACCTTTGAAATGCCAAAGTCTTGCCAAAATGAAATGAATCAACATTTTGGCAAAACAAATAACAACTTGTTCACATACAAACACAAGAGAGAGCCGATCCATACACACATGAACATATCATTATCCTCTCCATACAGACATGCATGAGCATCATCGATACTCTCCATATACACACACATATGACCATCGCTCCTCTCATACACACATCATGAGCATCGATCATCTACATACATATGAGCATATCATCCATATACACATGAACACATCCTTACATGGACAACTTACGAGATGAGAGACCAATCGAGAAAGATGGAAAGGAGAGGTCTTGTGAGACAGGAGAAGGAGATGAGGCGGAGACCTTCCTCTATTACTTATGTAACATCCAAGGAAAGTTCTACATGCTAAAAATGGTGAATGGGTGGAGAAATTGAGGTGGGAAGGAGAAGATCCCGACTAGATTTAAGGAGGAAGAAGAAGGGGAAAGTGAAGTGTGGGGTGGTGGATGGTCACACATGTGCACATAAAGTGCATTTGTAAAAAAAATCGCCACATCCGTGGCGCACTCTTCCCTAGTGCGCCACAGGCAGTAGTAACATCTGTGGCGCACATGCCATAGTGCGCCACGAGAATGTAGTAACATCTGTGGCGCACATGCCATAGTGCGCCACGGATGTATGCAGCCGTTCACGGAGAGAGGGCATGCGCTACATAGCGCACCACCTCCATGTGCGCCACGGTTGACACTGGCAAGCGCGCACCTACCCTGTCTTCTGGATGTGCGGCGTGCGGCCTTGAGGCCTGGCCCACACATATCATGGCGCCTTGTGGTCATGTGCGCCCACGGTTGTTCTAGTTACTAGTAGGGCACGCCATAGGTGAGCCACGCTGTTTTAGCGTGGGGCACTTCAACCATGTGAGCCGCGGATGTGCTGATTACCTAGAGACATTTTCCTAGTAGTGGTAGTGTCATGATATGCAAAATACATACGGACTCAAATGTTGCTGATTCTTTTACAAAGCCACTCCCGCATCCAGCGCATGAGGCGCACGGAAGAGCAATAGGTATTAGATACAATCTAGATTGACTTTAGTGCAAGTGGGAGACTGAAGGAAATATGCCCTAGAGGCAATCATAGAGATGATTATATTTCTTATTTATACATGAGTTATTGTACAACTTGTATTGATTGGCAATTATGTGAATTGTTTGTGAAACTCTATACTTGTATGGTTATTTAAGAGTTGTCCCTAGTCGGAGTTCATGTGACGACACACATGAATATTAGACTAGCACATCGATTGGTTGATGACTAGGTTTCGCAAGTCATAGACATGGAGATGTCAAACTAATGATGTGGACACATGTTATGCACATGGGGTTGGACTGACCCAACTTGAGACTGGCAATTAGTTGAAGCTCTCTCTCGACACATCGTGTACGTTTTGTCCTTAGACACGAGATTATGCATGTACTTGAGATGTGGATCGACCTACTTTGGGGCTATCAAACACTGCTCCATAAGCGGTAGTTATAAAGGTAGCTTTTGGGTTTGTCTGAAGCATCTTTGCAAGCATGGTCGATCAAGATGGATTTGCCTCTCTACTTGAGAGAGATATCTCTGGGCCCCTTGAGTGATCGGATCCATAAATGCATGGCCGTTCTACATATGGTTAAGAGTTAACCTAGTAAAGGGATTCCGAATCATAGTATCGAGAAAGTGAGGTTAGCTTGGAGCTATACCAAATATTGTGAGGCAACGGGAAAGGCATGTACTAAACCTTGTGATGGTTCATCTGATATGATTTTTGTATGCGTTTAGGAGTTGGCACGTCTTGCTGAGGCCACTACCAACTATTGAAGAAGTGTATTTGTGTCATGTCTATCATTATATGAACCTATCGGTCCACACACTTAAGGGGTTGAAAGCAATGAGATTGGATCCAAATTAGACCAGGCTTAGTGGGCTGCTAATGTAGAAGCCCACTAGGGACGCCTATATAAGAGAGGGTGGGGCGAGCTGACCAAGGTTAGACCATTCCACCCAGCCACCACTCCTCACGCATGTGTTGCCGAGACCTAGCGATCCGGCATCTCGCCTTCCACCTTGCATGTGGATACCTCAAAGTGCGCATCTGTGGGGCTTGGGCAGGCAGCGCAAGGAGATACTCGTGGGGCGAGCGAGGAGGAGGCGTGATTATGCACTTTGCTTCAGCGTGCTTCATCAAGTTACGGCGTCGTCTAGTGGTAATCCGTGATCTATGACAGCGATAATCTGGTTTCTGTGGTGAAATTTTTAATTTGCGCTAGTGTAGCCTACCCGTATCCCTTCAGTGGTGGCTGAAACCAACCCTACAAGTCCTTTTCTCCTCAAATAAGGACTCTAAAAAGTGGCTATTTTAATTCATGTGAAAATTACATGGGACTGGCCCAAACTAAGATATGGAAGAATTTATCATGTAATATTCTTGAATATTTTGTCCAAGCGTTCTTTATTCATTATGGCGGCTTCAAAGTTATGAAATCTTCATCCGTGGCCTTCTCTTAAATCCTCACATGCTTGCTACCATCTCTATGCATGATCATGGTCCAATGCTTGTCGCTCTCATCCATGCTTGGTCCATCATTCCTAAGAGTAATAAATAAATCTGATTTAAGCACATCATATTCTCATGTATATGAGGAATAGTCAGAAGAAAGCGAAAGTACCTGATAGTTAAGTTGCTTGGCACGAGCTCGAGTGATAGGTCCTTGTATTTGTGTAGCTGTAGGTACAACGGTTGTATCAATAGATGGGATGTCCACATCATGTAGCATCTACAAGGTTTTGTTTGAAAACTTTAATAAAACTTTTTGGAAACCTTTTGAAAAGTTTTGGAGAACACTAGGATTTGTGTCACCCATTTTATTTTCCTTCCGGTCATCCCATGACCAAACTACTTCCTCCTTTTTCCGACCATCCCATGGTCAAAACATTTCCAAAACCTTTGCTTTTCCGAAGTTCTTTTGAAATCAAAACCAGCACCGCTCCCGACAACCTTCCCAACCGTCCATGACCAGGTCTCGGATATTGAATAGATTTATACTCTCTGAGGTTGTAAACTTTACCCACACCATCCGGATATCGACCTGATCTACACGATCGTGGGTGAGTAGCAAGTCGAGACTCTCCGGATGCCACTCTAGTATAGGCCCTACCCTGAGTTATTCCCCTCAACACGGTTAAATGCGGATCCACGGACCAACAGTGCCATCCGACTCCTCGAGAAGGGACACTTTTAATGAGGGGCTCATAGTATCGACCAACTGCTCCCAAGGGCAGTTCATAATTCCTCCAGGTGACTGCCTCACAGTTGATCCTTTATGTAAAGGAACCCCAGCATTGAAGGGAGATGATCCCTTATAAGTTGTCGTGAGAATTCCCATACCAGAGTAGCATACTTCATATCCAGCCCTATCCCATTCCAGAGTAATGTGGTTGCACGGGTTAATTGTTCAAGCAAAACTGCAAAGAACCGGGTGCGTTTTCGTAAACCTTTTTCCTCCATCTTTCTTCCAAACTTTTGTAAAACAAATCCTTTTCTCAGTTCTCCCAAACATCTCTTGGAAGGTAACACCTTACCAAGGTTTTCTCATAAAAATAATTTGTAAACTTTTCGGGGTCTTGCCATCCTTTACTTTTACTTTGGCGAAATCGAGGTCACCAAAGGGGCATGGTGTTGTAAACCATCTACCATACTAGAGGAAAGTTGGTGTCGACAAGGGGATTGTACTTAGTAGATCAAAATTGTAATAGTTTGGAGGAGCCAAACCACTACCGGATATAAAATCATCATATAGTAAAACAATGCAGTTTCGTAACAGTAGATAAAACATGCATAAGTAAAATGGTAGGACAAGGGATTATGAGCATGAAGGTGGATTGGCTGTTACCAGCGAGATGACCCAGACTTCTTGAGAAAACTAGAATACCAATATAATAATTACTCTAAAGCTTCCTTCTTCTCGGAGTCACATAATCGCAACTATCGCCGTTTATCGAGCAAACATGCAAGCAAAGAATACATAAATCAATACAAATCATACAAGCATCAAATCAATACAAAAAACAAACAAGGAAAACATGCCACACTTCAGTAGGTATTGGGAAAAAAGGATTTATAAAGATTTGAATTGGTCTTGGAAACATTTGAAGATAACCTATATGAGTTTTAGTCTAGAAACTAGGTAGGAGAGGGGGTTTAGACCAAGGTCAATTTATGTACGATACCAATATATAAAAAATGATATCATCAGAAAAGTTTTGATAAAATGAAGCCAACAAAATTGGTTTCACTACTTTTATCAATTACCATTTATTTACTATGAATTTTATAGTGATTAAAACTCTAGTTTTAGGGAATAATTCACCAAAAAAATTCTGGAGATCCAAAAATTATTTCCATGCATGATTAAGTAGGGTTTTATGGACTGGTTCACTGAGAGTTGAAATCAACTTAAAATATTTACCAGAATGCCCTTAGGAAATTCCCAAAGCGATACTAGATTGTATTTGTATTTTTCACAAGATTTAATCTAAAGGAGGTTTTGATGTGATTCCAAGGACACATGTTAGGTATTTCATTCTATATAAATTGGAATCAACCTTTTTGGATTTGCAGAACTCATGTAGTGATTTTTCTAGTGAATAAACAATGCAAATAAATGTTTAATTCACCAAAAATCGAATAGAGATTAATAAATATTGGACTCATGGGGTTTGAAGGATGTGGGTATCTATGTATACTAGGAGTTGAAATTAGGTCCGAACTCAATTTTGTTTGACCCAGAGAAATTCCTAAGTACAGAAAGGGGCTGTTTTTGGTTATTTTCATAGGGGCAAACTAGGAAGCTAATTAGGTTGGGTCTAAGGGACTATGCAAGGTACCTGGGGTACCTTTACAAAGGTTTCACCCCATATGGAGTTAGGATACTCTCTAAATTCCATTTTGAGTAATATAGACACATGTTGGGATTTTAATTGTTAATAAAACCCTAACTATTATTTGGGCAAGGTACTTGGTCTGCATGTTTGTTTAGACACACAAGAACTTGGTAAAAAATGTACATGGGAAAAAATAACTATTTTTAATTTTTTATTTGGATTTAAACCAAACTACATGTAACCATATCTAAAATAGGAAATAACAAAAAGAAAAGGGGCAGGATCTATTGGGCTTAATCCTTACGAAAATGGGCCGAGTAGGGTGATCAGCCCACCGGCACAGATGCGAGAAGGTGAAAATTTAAGCGGTCGTGAGGCCTAGTCGTCATTGGCAGGGGCGGAAAAGGAGTACGCAGGTTTCTCGGCCGTTCCATCATATGTGGATCAACGGCCGATCTTCATCTTCAAGCTCCTATCGGGGACGGGGGACAAAACCCTAGCACGGATAGTTTCCGGCCAGGGGATTGCCGAGGGAGGTCCTCGGCGGCAGGAGGGCCATTTGACGTGCATCAAGGCAACCTGACGAGGCGGGAAGGTGGGGTTGGTGTCAGGGAAATGCGTCGCATGGAGATGGCTGGCGGGAATGGCTCAGATGTTCGCCAGTGTCGTCGTCTAGCTGCTGCAGGAAGAAAATATTGAAGATGTTAGCAGGGAAACGTCTCAGACGGTGCATCATGATGGCATGCAGAGGGAGAAAGTGGCGGGGAAGTAGGTACCCGAGCAGATCTTGTAGAATGCCCAAGTTATTTGTTCTCCCTTCTCCTATGCAAGGCAGGGCAATGGAGAGGATGAGGAGCTCAGGAAGGGTAGATCAGCCTTAGGGAATCATAATGAGGGTAAGGAGAAGAGGAGGGATGGTCGGGTGAGCTATAGGATTGCATACTAGTGGAAACCCGAGAGGATTTCCTCTCCTTCTCCAGGGAGTTGGTGAGTGGGAGAGTGAGATATGGGGCTCGGGGAGAGTTAGGTGGGGGTGACTGAGTGGAATGGAGAAGAAGAAGGGGAGGGAGGTTTTGTCCTGTTCCCTTATAAACCAAGGGAGAGGGTCTAGGGTGGACTTGTTTCATGGAGGAGCCATGGGGAGAGGTGGTGCTTGCTGGTTGGGCCACGGGGGCGGTGGAGAGAGGGATGGTGTGGGGCTCTAGGTCATGGCTGGGGAAGAGAGCATGTGACAGCAGCAGGTGCAAAGGTTTTAATGACTAGAGAAGGCATAGCCGTGTGTTCGCTTCATGAACAAGCACTAGAGACAATGTGGGTCCATGCTACAATGGTGGTGGACTAGAAGGGTTGTGTGCTGCTAAGGAGGGGTGCTGAACAAGTTTGGAGGAATTTGGATATGGTTTGCTAATAGTTTTTGGTGATATGATCAAATTGTACATACTGTGTGATTATGAAGAGACTCTTGGTTTTTTGTTCTTTCAAGATGGGATAAGGGTTTGGATAGATGGGTATGATCAAGATAGATTCCCACTATTTATTTGGGAATTTTCTGAATATTTTAGACCATCATTTTATCAATTATTCAAATAGTGCAGAAACTATTTAATTGAAATCATTTGGAATATTGAATTGTACAGTTGGTATTTGGTATGGGAAGGTCCTAAATAAGAATACACACATAGGAGAATTTTCCCAAGATTTATTGAGGAGTAAAAGTATTTAAAATCATTATTTCTCCATTTCTGCCATTTAAGAAAAAAAAGGCAAAAATAGATAATAAAGAAATTAAATGGTTTTAGGCTCCAAATAATTATGGGAATTATTTGGCAAGGGTTTACATCCAAGGTGGATGGTGTCAACTTGAATTATATATCATAACCAACCTTGGGTATTGAAAAACCATATGTATTTTAGAGGAAGACAAAGATTAGAGGATCTAGGGCATTAATAGTTTTATACAAGGGAGCTCAGGGCTCACCTAGGTACAAGGGATAGATGGATAGCTATACCAAGTTGTATAGATTATTATGGTATAAGTATTTTGTCTTGGTTGCATTTGCGGTGGTCTAGAAGTGATGGCAAACTCTGTTGGAATTAAGGCTTCCATAAGAAATGCATCATGAAACCTCATAAACCATGTGGGTTTAGGAAGCACAAAGCTCCAGTGGGAACAAGTGGAGGGTGGATTGATAGAACATGATTAGTAGATCATAATTACACGAAGATTTGGTCAAGGGGTGGTAGCATAAGGATGTGATCTTCTGTCAAAGTAGGCAAGATGATGAGATTTGCAGAAAAGATTATTATCTTGACTACAAAGCCATTAATTATGAGTGGGAACCAGAATGGTTTATCCAAAGGAAAGACTAGTCTTTGGTAGTACTAATGATGTACTACAAGATGGTTCAACTACATTCTCAAGAATGCACAAGGGTTAGAATAGGTGGAGTTCCAATGATTGTATCTAGATAAGCATTCGAACTGACCAAATTTGGCAGATTTGAGGATTTGGACTACTATGGAAGAGTGAAAACATTTGAGGGAGAGGAAAGGATTTATTATTATCCTCAAGTGCATGATATTGAAGGATAGCTTGTGTAGACTGGATTCATGATTGTATTAGGTCCTTGATAAGTTGTATGCTAATACAAAATATTAGCTCCTAGTTGATCTAGGTAAGAAGATTAGAGATTCACTTGAGTGACTCAAGATAGATTAAGTTTGGGATGATTAGTTTGAGATTTATGATCTCAATTATTGGTTTGATCCCTAAGGATGAGCTACTAGATTAGCTCACTCTAGTTCCTAAGAAAACAAGGAAATCAGCAGATCAAGGCAATTCATCAGACAACAGATCAAGGTAACTCATCTTATCAAACTTGTCAAACTACTACTAAATTCATCCTCAAGCCTAGCTCGAAGTAGGCATGGGTGTTTTGAAGAGGTTGTGATTTTGAATCAAGATAAGGGCCTCTTGGTATTTCTACCAAGATGGGAGGAGAAGGTTTTAGGAAAGGTTTTGGAAAACCTATAGATAAGGTTAGTTGAAGATATGCCTTTAAACCTTAAGTAGATTATATCTAGGTCTCCATAGTTTAGTTAATATAACTAATAAAATAATTCATTGTATCAAAATAGTCTTGACTCAAGTTTGAAGTGCCAGAACATTTGAGAATATGAAAGATGAGCCAAGACATCTCTTTTGTAAAATAGCTTTTGCCAACTAGTATTGAGATAATAAGTATATCACCTAATTCACAATAAGTTGCATGAACACAAGAAAACAAGTAAACAAACATTGCAACACTTAGAAAAAGTTTTTGTTCCCCCTGATTTTTTCCTTTTTGACAAAAGATCAGGGTTGCTAAAATTGGGATGTTACAAGTGCACTCATGCCCTTTGAGCCCACTGACTTGAAGAGTCTACAAGGAAGACACAACTACCATCTCATGACCTCCAATGAATTTATGCAAGAGATGGACGCTTTCAAGGTTGCTGCCAAAAATGACAAAGATGCTCGTGCTCGAGCTATTGGAATGAGCAATGGCGTCAACCTTTCGTTAAAGGACAAAGTTGTGGACTATGTGGATGAAGAAGAGAGCGATGAAGGATTGTCTATGTGCCACTCCGATGATTTCAAGGTTGCTCATGGTGAGTGTATGGCCTTCTATGCAAGAAGCTTTTGGAAAGACCCCACCAAGGCCAAGATGGAGATGCAAGAAAAAAGCAACTGAAATGGGAGAAGAGACAATGGCTCAAAATTGAGAACTTGCTTAAATTGTGGTGACCGCTACCATTTTGTTGTAGGTTGTCCCTATGAGAAAAGATAAGATCATGGGGGTAAACTTGTCTTAAATAAAAACTCCAAGGCTCCCTTCAAGAATCCCTTCATCAAGAAGAATCTCACCAACAAGAAGTCGGGTGAAATTGTCTTGATTACATATGAAGAATTCTCCTTCGACGATGAACATGATGAATATGATGAAGAGGAAACTTCAAGTGGTGTGGATCCTCTTTCCCCTACTTCTACTCACACGTTCTCCCTCTTCGACTCTCCAAATGAGAATATATCCAACAAGAATGTCACTTTCCTTATGCCAAGAGGACCGAAGGTATTATCATCTCCTCACCCCTCTTCTTTGATTGATGATGAACTTGATGAGGAGATATCTCTTGAGGTCAAAGAGGAATTAGTTGATTTTGATGTGTTCATGACTAACTTTCAAGGGGAAGACAAGAAGCATTTTATGAACCTCTTGACCCAACTTTCTCACACAGAAGAGCTTCTTGATGAAATATGTAAACTAGGAAGAGAGCATATGATTAAGGCGAACACACTAAATAATGCTCTAGAAGAAGAACAAGAGACTAGGATGTCTCTTGAAATAAAACTTGAAGCCCTCGATGAGGAAAATGTTTAAATTATTAATAAACTCATCAAGGAACGTAATCATGCCATTGCTAAGTATACACAGGCTAAAAAGGATAAGGTTGAGTTTGGTTTTTTTCATAACAAACTTGCCGAGGACTTTAGGAAGCTTGAAAAGGCTCACAAGTCCTTGGAACATGAACTCTTGTTGCTCACAAAGTCTCGTGAAAAACTTCAAACTCAATTGACTAACATTGCCTCACCTAGTGTTTTCATTCCCTATAGTAGTACAAACACAGTTGAATAAAATGATAGGTTGAAGGGGGAGCTTGCTAATGCCACCATTCCTAAAGGAAACAAGTCTATTGATGATCTTTGAGAAAGAAAGATCAAATAATGAGAAAGGGGGCATTGGCTTTGCATCCAAAGCTAAGAATAAGAACAACAACAAGAAGAAGGCCATGCCCACACAATCAAAAGACAAGGACGTTGTGGGTAGTAAGACCACAAGTGGCAAAAATATGTCACATGATGATTTTGTGGGAAGTGCTAACCCTCACTATGTCCTAATGCGTGATTATTATGGTGATGTTTATGCACAATATGTTGGCCCGCTTGATGGTTATATTGCTTGGTCCATTTGGGTTCCCAAGACTCTTGTTTCTAACAAAAGAGGACCCATTGAAAAATGGTACCTAAAAATAGTTTGATCTCTTGTATAACTATGCTTCCGGAGGGTCAAAGTGGGTGCTTGATAGTGGATGCACAAGTCATATGACCTGAAGAAAATCTATTGTAAAGGATACGATACCAATGATGATCAAATAACCGTGACATGTGCCGACAAGTCAAAGTCAAAGGTATTGGGTATTGACAAGGTTGTGGTTGCTCAAGATTACACTCGTGGACGTCATGCTTGTTGAAACCCTTGGATATAATTTACATTCAGTCCGTGCTCTTGGAAATATGGGGTTTGCCGTCTTTATTGATAATGATATTGTGGTCCTCTTGTGGAGCAAGTCTCTAAAGGTCGCTTTTGTTGGGTACCTCGAAAATGACTTGTATGTGGTGGACTTTTCGGGGAGAACCACTACAAGTGCAATGTGCTTATTCGGAAATTCCTATGTGGGTTGGCTATGGCATCGCCGTCTTGCTCATGTCAACATGAAAACTTTGCAAAGTCTCCACAAGGGTGGTCATATTGTTGGACTAAAAGAAAATATTTGTTTTGCCAAAGATCATGTGTGCAGGGCATGTGTTGAAGGAAAGATGCATGATTCTCCCTACAAGCCAAATAACTTCATCAAGTCCAAGAGGATCTTGGAGCTCCTTCATGTGGACCTCTTTGGTCCTCCATCTCATGCAAGTCTTGGTGGGAAGAAATATTGCTTAGTAATTGTCGATGACTATTCAAGATACACGTGGGTATACTTCTTCAAGGTGAAGAGTGAGACCCAAGAAAATTTCATCAAATTCATCAACATGGTTAAACGTTAACACAATCTCCCAGTGTTGGTGATAAGAAGTGACAACAGCACTAATTTCAAGAACTACAAATTAGTGATGAGGGAATAAAACACCAATATTCCTCTGATATACCCCTCAACAAAATGGTGAAGCTGAGAGGAAGAAGCAAACTCTAATTGATATGGCTAGTTCCATGTTGGCGGAGTTCAAATCCCCCTACAATTTTTGGTCTGAAGAAATCTCCACTACATGCCATGAATCAAACCAGATCTACCTCTACTAAGTTTTGATCAAGACTCCATATTAAATTCTAACCAGTAACAAGCCCAACTTTTCATACTTCCGGGTGTTCGGTTGTAAGTGTTTCTATTGCATTAAGGGTGTTTGTTTGTCCAAATGTGATTCCAAAGTATTAGAGGGTTTGTTGGCTATGGTCTTGATTCCCACACTTATAGAATCTATGATAAACTCTCGGGAGTTGTCATAGAATCTTGTAGTGTGGTTTTCAAAGAATATGATGGTCCCCAAGAGGGGCGTGTTGATGTTTGTGATGTAGATGATGAAATGCCTCAAGATGCCATAAGAAGAATGGGTGTGGGATTGGTCTGTCCCATTGAGGAACCCCTTGTGGCGGATCGAGAAGAACAATGCTCTACTCAAGTGGAGCCCTCATCTTCACAACATCAACAAGAATTTTTTATTGAGGAAAATGATGACCCAATCCAAAGAAAAGTTGAGAACACTCAACAAGTTAATCAGGCAGAAACTTGTAGTCAGGATGAAGAGGATTCTCCACTCTCCAGATTGTCTAGCGCTGCTTAGTCTATTATTCAAGGAAGATTCATAGAATCAGCCAGAAGATCATCTCAACACATGTCCAGTAGTGTGCCTGATCTCGACCAAGGTCATCTATGCATCACGATGATGAGAATTAATCTAGTGAAGATCTATGTCAAAATGATGGTCAAGACGAGGACCAAAATGATGAAGTGATCCCTACAAGAGATAACAATGAGATCGAAACTTGTCGTAAAGCTAGAGTGGATAGGATGTTGGAAATTAGAGATCACACTCTAGAGAATGTACTTGGTGATCTAAGAAGAGGAATGTCCACGCAAGCTGAACTGAAGCATTTTGGTGAGCATCAAGCTCATATATCCATGGTGGAACCAAACAAAGTATGTGTCACATCATAAATTTTAGATTTGGTCTTGCATATCATTCATATCATTGCATCATGCTTTTCCATGCAAAACCGTCGAGTGAAAAGGTTCGGCGAAACGCCACCTTCAAAACCCTATTTTGTTTCACTACGAGGTTCCTGCGGGAAGCTTTAGTAGGACTTGCGACAACCACCCCTTTAAGTTAGTGGTTTCGCTCAAACCTTGACATTATCTTGTTCTCCTCGACCATACGAACCCGTAGGCGCGAGAATCGCTCGAATCGGAGCTCGTACGGAAAAGCTTCGGCCGTTTTAGTAAACCGCCGGAAAACGGTCCGAAAATCCGGACCGATTTCCGAGTTGTAGTCAAATTTTGGACCGAATTGGAGTAGGACCCGTGCAAGGGGCCCAATTAAAGGGCAGCCCCTCTGCCTCGGGAACCGCACCCGCACCCCACGAGCGATTCCTGAGAATCGCCGCCGCCTCCCGCATCGCCTCCTCCTGGCACCGTTGCCCCTGGCCGCTTCGCCGCCGCCCCTCGTCGCCGCCGCCGCCCTAGGTCCGGCCGCCGCCACCCTCTCTCTCTCCTCTCCCTATTCCCACGCCCGCCGCCGCCGCGCATCCCGCCCGCCGCATCATCCGCCGCGTGTCCCGCCACGGTCGCCGCCCGCCGCTGCAGCCACCCTCGGCACCGCCCTCCACCCGCGAGCCGCCCGGCGCCGCCTGCCTCGCCGCGCCTCGCCGCCGCCTACGCCCGCACGCCGCTGCTGCCCGCGTGCCGCTTGCGCCGCTGCCGCTGCGCGCTGCCGCCGCAGCGCGTCTGCTTCTTCGCGCGCGCCACGCCCGCTGCGCTGCAGCGTCGCCGCGTCGATATAGCGTGCCTCCGCGCGCGCGTCTACCTACACGTGCACGCATACACGCATGTATGCGCGCCGCCTTGCGCGCGATTGTTTTTTCTCGGACCGTTCGTTGACTATGTACGTCCGTGCAGGAAAAACCTCGTCGCCGGAAGTGATCGTCGCCGCCGTCTGGAACCCGTTCGGAGTCTGATTCGTCGTTGTTTCCGGTAAGACAGCAGCCACCGTCAGATCTCAGATCAGCGGCTTAAATCGTTAGTTGACCGGTCAGACTCAGGCGTTGACTAGTCAGACGCCCAGTCAGCGCCCAGTCAGCGGACGAGTTGACGATCAACGAACACGATTGGTAGGTTAATTTCGTTAATCCTTTTAGTTGGCAGATTTCGGTAGAATCTTGTAAATTGCGTAGAAATTAAACCGCTTGGCCAAAAATTTCAAATAAAATATGTGTAGATTCAGTTAGTCGTGTAGAATCTCGCTGTAGCTTTGGTTCAGGGTTTTGCTGCAAGGTTTAGTACAGTTTAATCAAACTAGCTAGTGGCCTTTTCGGAGTAATAAATTCGTAGAAAAAGATCCGTAGCTCCAAAAATCACGTATGATATGTCCCTGGATTCAGTGGAACGAGGGGAATCTCATCGTGAATTAAAACGATAGGCCTACATTAAAAACTTCTGCATAAACTGTCTAAGGGATTTCTGCAGTGTTTTAATTACTCCGGGAGTTTTATAATTCCTTTTTGAGTAATTCTAGTTGGTGCTGTTTCTAATCAGCGATGCCTTTGCGGTAGTATTTTTCCCAAGATTTTACAAACAGTATACTACCGGTAGTGAATTATTCGAGTTCTAGCTCTAGTTTGGAGCATTACTTTTGTCTAGTAGTTTTCCTTACGCTAAAACTATTTTCCATGCATGCAATCGTTAGTATTATGGTATAGGATGTTGGGGTGCAGATGTAGCACCAATTCACTTGTCGCTCTTGCATTCATGCATCATATTTGTTGCATATGTTGTGGATTGTTTGTTTCTGAATGCAATTGTGTCGCGTAGATTGTGACGTGTGCAACGCTTGCTCGTGTGTGGATTGTTCTTTCGACCGCTACAACCAAGGCAAGTAGATGCTACTTTGTTCATGATATCGTCCTACTATTTTCAATGCATTGTCGTGTATTTTGTAGATGCATGTGTAGGATGATACTATCGCTATGCTATGTCCTATTATGTGGTAGGGCCTTCCTTGTAGATGAACCACCGTTGGTAGATGTGCTTAGCTATGCTATGTTGAACGTGGGCTGGGTTACATCATTGGTACTTGTTTCTAAAAGTATTGGTTTGTGAAAACTAAAACAACTTAATCAATGAATCTCCTGGGTGTGATGGTATTGATAATTTTTGGTGGTTTCATTGCGGAAAGGCACCCAGGTATCGAGAGAAATTGATTGGATTCTTTATTGTGTAGCTTATGTGTACAACCATGTGCCAATAATGAAATGGGCGGTTGGTTGGACTTAGTAGGTTGTGGTAACTCGAACCCGCGTATCCAGAGATGTAGAATTTTGGTAGGTTGGACCGGTGCGCGTCGGGATTGAGGAGCTACTTCCCGAACAGTCTCTTCTTGGTCTTCTCCCTATCATCACCCAAAATGAGAGTGATGGTACGATCTGGGTTGACCAAGTCACATGGGTAAAGTGTACTAACCTCTGCAGAGTGTATAATCTAATCGATTAGCCGTGTCCCCGGTTATGGACATCTGAGTTGCTAGATATTGATTCCATGACATGTTTCTCGCTCATTCTAATTTCATAATTGTTTTAATATTGTTGGGTTAACTTAATTGGGATATTTTCAAAGAAAATCAAAAAACTGTTTATGAAATTAGGACAAATGTATTTGCAAATGCAAGCCAGACACAGCTCCACTTGCCAAATATGCATGTATATGTTAGGACTATTGTCTCCATTACTAGCTCTACTTGCCATACATTCCATGTATTGACCCTTCGGGGCTGCTACGTTTCATGTTGCAGGTTATTCCGATTCTGATTGGTCGTTATAGGCCACGGTACTCCACTCGGCACTTGTTTACTTGTGGGAAATTTGAAGAATGGAAGATTTACTTTACTTATGTTGCTACCTGAATAATTTGAGCTAGCTTTGTGCTAAGCTTTTATTGTAATAATGGTACTCTGGATCTTCATTATTCATGATGCACGGATATTTTTGCTATGTTATCTATCTTCCTCTATTGTGGGCCAATGAACCGATCCAGGGATTGGCATGTCACATAGAGGCCACGGTCTTCGAACCGGGTGTGACGAGGATGGTATCGAGCCGTGTGTCGTAGGATCTTGACCTAGGATTGGATTAGGAAGCCATAGATTTACTAAAGCCTATATTAACTCTGTCTTTCATCTTATGCCTTTCACCCTCGTAAATTCTTACCATATGCTATTCTCACACTTTCCTCTTTCACTTGATAGATGGGAGAAGTCAGAACTGAGTATGCCACCACAGAGTCACCAAGGCCCTTTGCAAGGCGATTAGCTCGACTTCAGTCATTGGGATTGCCACTGCCCATGTTCAAGGGAAGAAGGCTGTACACCTATGGATATGGAGAGGATGCATGGGAGATCACTACATTCATATTCAGAGATGTCGCCTTGCCAAACCCGTGCACTTGATCTACACCAAGACATACTGCACTGGGGACTTGGAATCAACTTGGCCATACATGAAGCCCTGTCTCGCGGTGCCATAATGTCCGAGGCACCTCTTGCCAGATTCACCCTACCGTGACTATGGAAGGCGTGATGAAGATGGGAACATTGTGGTTACCAGGCGGCAGAACAACATGCCGCCCATCGGAGGCACATAGAGGACATGGAAAGGGAGAATGGAGCTCTAGCGAGAGAAGGTGAGGATGATAAAGGAGATTGCAGATTTTACTAGCAATGGTATGGTGGTCCAAGGACAGGAGATTGGCACTTTGCATGAAGTTGTGGGAGTTCTGGAGAATGCCCTGATAGCTAGAGATGCAACCATAGCACATCTTCATGGTACTGCAGGAGAACACCGAACATACAGCAGTTCAGGACCGTCCAGAAAGGGATCAAACTATTGAAGCTATGACAGCCAGATTGCGCTCTCCAAGCACAGCTGAATCCACCCTCTGATGATGACAATGGAGATGATGGACACAATGGGGATGATGATGACAGTGGAGGCGATGATGATGATGAGGGCGAGGATGATGATGATGGAGCGATGATGGTGGAGGAGATGAAGCTATTGCGATTGCGGTGAGGATGAAGCAGAAGAGGAGGATCCAGAGGAGGTGGAGTTTGAGGTTTCAAGTGATGGATCAGGAGAGGTGTACACTCCACCGCCATGGTTGTACCGCGAGCCGAAGCGCCAACGCATGACCGCAAGGACCTACCTCAACCTCTTCAAGAAATAGATAGAAGTCCACCAATTAGTCCACGTTAGGCGAATTCGTTAGGATTAGTCTCGATCGATGTGAAGCTTAGTTCGTGTTAGTTTAAGAGTGTTTAGTTGCCTATTTTTGTACTCCAATACCCCAGGAATTATTTGTGCGAATTTTAACGAAAGAGTTATGGCAATTTGGTTACTATCTGTGTTATTTTCGCTGCAGTTTTTCTGCTGATACAGCAGTACTGCGCGATTTTTCATATTTTTCTGGTAACTCGGAAAAATCTGAAAAAAATTGGTCTGATGCAAAACTCTCTGTGCCATATGCAAAAAAATCATCTAAAATTTCTGATGAGTTTAAGTCAGGCGGAAAAATTCGTGAACGCTGCTCGACTGTTCTGGCAGAATTGTTGTTTTGTTGATTAGTTGATCTATTGTTTAGTTAACCATTGCCAACTCTTGAAAAACTATTTCAGTAGGTACATACTGCTAGGATAACACCTGGGATGTTGCTGGACTGCTTGTTTGTTGATGTGTTGCTTGCTTGTGATTGTCTGCTATTGTTTGTTGTTGTTTGGCCATATGCATGGGTAGAGTCCTACTGTCATAGTTGATTCTTTCTAAACTTACCTGTGCTGAACCGCAGATGCCTCCCCACCGCCACCTTCGAGTTGGAGCAGCTCATGGCCACTCGAGCACAGCTGACCCAAGTGATGACTCAGTTCATGGCGAATCAGAACAACAACAATGGAAACAATCAGCCTCAGGGAGATGCTCTCACCAGATTTCTGAGGTTAAGGCCAGCTAAGTTCTCTACTGCAACTGAACCAATGGTTGCTCTAGACTGGTTGTGTTCAGTCAACAAGGATCTAGTAACTGTTGGATGCACTGATGCTGAGAAGGTGAGGTTTGCCGCTCACCTACTGGAGGGACCAGCCGCTTCTTGGTGGGACACTTTTCAGATCACCCACCCGTTGGATACCGTGACTTGGGCAATGTTTGAGGAAGGTTTCAGGACCAACCACGTGTCTTCAGGAGTTCTGAGCCTGAAGAGGAAGGAGTTCCGCAACTTGCGCCAAACCAATCGCACCGTGGTCGAGTACATTGAGGAGTTCAACAACATGTCCCGTTATGCACATGAGGATGTTGACATTGATGCCAAAAGGAGGGAGAGATTACTGGATGGCCTCAGTGATGAGCTTTCAGTACAGCTACTGGTGGTTTATTGCCCCACTTTCTAGGAGCTTATGGACAAGGCCAGGATCTTGGAAGGGAAGCATAAGCAGGTGGAGAACCGCAAGAGAAAGAACAAGAATCACCACTCTGGTTCACACCACAAGTCTCGCACTTCATATGATGGATACTCCAAGCATGGAGGGAGTGACCATGGGAGCCATGACCGCCACCACCATGGAGGCGAAGGACATCGTCATGACAACCATAGGAGCAGCCACCACAACCACAAAGGAGGACACTCTCACCACTCTGGAGGACACAGTGGACATGACCGCAACCGTGATCGCAGCTTTGTGAAGAAGGATCTGAGTGAGGTGACATGCTTCAAGTGTAAGCAGGAGGGACACTATGCTGACAACTGTCCGGAGAGGAAAGGACTGAAGCCAACCAACAACGAGAAGGACAAAGTGAACCACATGAATGTGGAGGAGATTCCAGATGAGCCTGACCTTGTGATTGGTAAGTTCCCAATCAACACTTACCCTGCACTTATACTTTTCGATACTGGTGCATCGCATTCATTCATATCAAGGGCATTTGTGGATAAGTATAAGTTACCTACTGAGTCTATGAAGAGGTCTTTTAGAGTGAGTTCACCTGGAGGAGATATGATAGCTAGTGCGGGATGCCGCGATTTAACTGTGAGGATTGGAACACACAACTTCATTGCACATTTGGTAGTGTTGTATTCACAGGGATTAGACGTTATTCTGGGTATGGATTGGATGTCTATGCATGGGGGACACATAGATTGTGCACAGCGAGTTGTTTCACTTAAAACCCCGGATGGTAAGAGGATTAGATTCAGGTCAGCTGCACAACCAGGAAGGTGTAAGTTGAATTCTCTTAAGGGGGTTAGCATGGATACTGTGCCAGTGATTAGGGATTACCCCGATGTGTTTCCGGAAGAACTGCCAGGAATGCCACCTGACAGGGAAGTAGAGTTTCTTATCGACCTGATGCCGGGAACAGGACCTATAACAAAGAAATCATATAAGATGGATGTGGATGAGCTGAAGGAATTGAAGAAGCAGTTGAAGGAGCAGCTGGAAAAGGGATTCATTCAGCCTAGTTCGTCGTCATGGGGTGCGCATGTTCTGTTTGTGGAGAAGAAGGACAGCACCAAGAGATTAGTGGTGGACTACCGTTCGTTGAATGAAGTAACCATCAAGAACAAGTACCCTCTACCAAACATAAATGATTTATTTGATCAACTGGAAGGTGCAAAGGTGTTTAGCAAGATCGATCTGCGATCTGGATACTTTCAATTGAAGATCCGGAAGGAGGACGTACCAAAAACCGCCTTCACCACTAGGTATGGTTTATATGAGTATACAGTTATGTCTTTTGGACTAACGAATGCCCCGGCATACTTCGTGACCATGATGAACAAGGTATTTATGGAGTATTTGGACAAGTTCGTGGTGGTGTTTATTGATGACATACTGATATATTCCAAGGATGATGCTGAGCATGAGAAACATCTACGACTGATTATGGAGAAACTGAGGGAACATCAGTTGTATGCCAAATTCAGCAAGTGTGAATTCTGTCTTAACACCGTTGGGTTTCTTGGACACGTAGTGTCAGGAGAAGGAGTCGCTGTTGATCCAAGCAAAGTGACTGCAGTGACAGAGTGGGAAGCGCCCAAGAATGCTGGAGAGATTGAAGCTTTTGGGACTTCTTTGGATATTCAGGAGGTTCATTGAAAACTTTTCCAAGATTGCTAAGCCGATGACTGAACTTGAAGAAGGAGAGGAAGTTTGAATGGTCGACGTATGTGAATCCAGCTTCGAGGCGAAGCGTCGACTAGTGACCGCTTTGTACGTGTCTACGGATCTTGAAGGATTTCAAGTGTCTTGTGATGCCTCTCGTGGGGACTTGGTAGTGTCTTGATGCAAGATGGGAGTAGTGTCATATGCCTCGCGACAACTCAAGCACCATGAGCGGAATTACCCCACAGGACTTGGAGTTAGCGTTAGTGGTTCATGCGCTCAAGGTATGGAGGCATTACTTAATGGGAAAACAACTGATGTGTACACCGACCACAAGAGCCTGAAGTACATATTTACGAAGAAGGCTGAACATGAGGCAAAGGAGATGGTTGGAACTTATCAAGGATTATGATATGAATCTACAATACCACCCAGGAAAGGCCAATGTAGTAGCAGATGCTCTGAGCCGGAAGGTTTATGCCAATGGATTGACAATTGGTGAATTGCCTGAGGACTTGTGCAAGCAATTCAAGGACCTTAGCGGAGGTAGTATCTGAAGGATACTTAGCAACAATGGAAGTCCAACCGACGCTACAGGACAGGATCATAAAGGCTCAGATAGGAGACAAAGAGATAGATGAAGTTAAGGAAAAGATGAAGGAAGGTCGAGCAAGGGAATTCCGCGAGGATGATCAAGGAACCCTGTGGTAGGGAGATCGATTGTGCGTTCCCAACGATCCGAGATAAGGAAGTTGATTCTGCAGAAGCTCATGACTCGCCATATTCCATACATCCAAGATACGAAGATGTATATGGACCTAAAGGACAGATTCGTGGAACAACATGAAGGGAGACATCGCGAGCATATTGCCCTATGTGATGTATGTAGCGAGTAAAGGCAGAACACGAAGCCAGCCACTGCTACAGCCGTTGCTCGTGCCGGAATGGAAGTGGGATAGAGTGGGGATGGATTTTATCACAGGATTTCCCAGGACCAGGTCAGGGTATGACTCCATTTGGGTAGTGGTCGACCATTTGACCAAGGTATCCCACTTCATACCGGTAAAGACGACCTATACGAGTGCAAAGTTGGCCAAGATTTACATGGAGAAGATTGTGTGCCTACATGGAGTTCCCAAGAGTATCGTATCTGATATAGGCACCCAATTTACCTCACACTTCTGGCGCCAGCTGCACGAGTCACTTGGTACTAGGTTGGAGTTTAGCACAGCGTTTCACCCACAGACTGATGGACAGACCGAGAGGGTGAATCAGATTTTGGAGGACATGCTAAGAGCTTGCGCCTTGGCTCATGGCTCTAGTTGGGATGAGAATTTGCCGTATGCGGAGTTTTCCTACAACAACAGCTATCAAACCAGCATCAAGACGTCACCGTTCGATGTGCTATATGGGAAACGGTGCCGAACACCATTGCTATGGGATGGAGTAGGGGAACGTCAGTTGTTTGGACCTGATTTGATCAAGGACGCTGAGGAGAAGGTCGCCTTGATTAGGGACATGCTGAAGGTAGCACAATCAAGGGTAAGAGCTACTGGCGATGCCAAGCGCAAGGAAGTGGTGTATGAGATAGGTGATAGAGCATACCTCAGAGTGTCTCCACTTCGTGGAATCAAGAGATTTGGAATTAAGGGTAAGCTGGCACCTCGATTTATTGGACCATATCGAGTCTTAGCACGCAAAGGAGAAGTTGCTTATCAGTTGGAGTTGCGGACACTCATCTCATTCTGGCGTGTTCCACGTATCCCAGCTGAAGAAGTGCCATCCGGAGATGGTGGATACACCATTGAGAGACACTGTACCGTTAGAGGAGGTTCATCTTGAGAACGATTTGACCTATGAGGAGAAACCGGTCAAGATTCTGGAGGCAGCAGAAAGGACTACCCGTACCAAGACAATCAAGTTTTGCAAAGTACAGTGGAGCCACCACACTGAAGAAGAAGCCACTTGGGAGCGTGAGGATGACAACCGAGAGGACTACCCACACCTATTTGCTAGCCGCGTCGAATATCGAGGACGAGATTCATCTTAAGGGGGTTAGTCTTATCACATCCCAAATTTTAGATTTGGTCTTTCATATCATTCATATCATTGCATCATGCTTTTCCATGCAAAACTGTCGAGTGAAAAGGTTCTGCGAAACGCCACCTTCAAAACCCTATTTTGTTTCACTACGAGGTTCTTGCGGGAAGATTTAGTAGGACTTGCGACAACCACCCCTGTAAGTTAGTGGTTTCGCTCAAACTTTGACGTTAGCTTGTTCCCCTCGACCATACGAACCCGTAGGCGCGAGAATCACTCGAATCGGGCTCAGCGGAAAAGCGGCCGTTTAGTAAACCGCGGAAGCGGTCCGAAAATCCGGACCGATTTCCGAGTTGTAGTCAAATTTTGGACCGAATGGGAGTAGGACCCGCGCAAGGGGCCCACTTAAAGGGCAGCCCCTCTGCCTCAGGAACCGCACCCGCACCCCACGCGCGATTCCCGAGAATCGCCGCCGCCTCCCGCATCGCCTCCTCCTGGCCGCGCCGCTGCCGCCGCCCGCCGTCGCCGCCTGGTCCGCTGCCGCCACCTCTCTCTCCTCTCCCTATTCCCGCCGCCAGCCGCATCCATCGCCGCCCGCGCATCCCATCACGCCCGCGCGTCCGCACCACCGCCGCCCTCGCTGCAGCCACCCCTCGCAGCGCCCTCCACCTGCGCCCGCCCCGCCCGCCGCTCGCCCGGCGCCTCGTGCGCGCCGCCATACGCGCGCCCCGCTGCTGCCAGCGTGCCTTCGCTATGCTTGCGCGTCGCGCGATATAAGCGTGCCTCCGCAGCGTCTACTGCGTGCACGCATACACGCATGTACACGCACCGCCTTGCGCGCGATTGGTTTTTCTCGGAAAGTTCGTTGACTGTGTATGTCCGTGCAGGAAAAACCTCGTCGCCGGAAGTGATCGTCGCCGCCGTCCGGAACCCGTTCGGAGTCCGATTCGTCGTTGTTTCCGGTAAGACAGCAGCCACCGTCAGATCTCAGATCAGCGGCTTAGATCGTTAGTTGACCGGTCAGACTCAGGCGTTGACTAGTCAGACGCCCGATCCTTGATCGGTGACGAGTTGACCGATCAATGAACCGATTGTTGGGTTAATTTCGTTAATCCTTTTAGTTGGCAGATTTCGGTAGAATCTTGTAAATTGCGTAGAAATTAAACCGCTTGGCCAAAAATTGCAAATAAAATATGTGTAGATTCAGTAAGTCGTGTAGAATCTCGTTGTACCTTTGGTTCAGCTTTTGCTGCAAGGTTTAGTACAGTTTAATCAAACTAGCTAGTGGCCTTTTCGGAGTAATAAATTCGTAGAAAAAGAGCCGTAGCTCCAAAAATCGCGTATGATATGTCCCTGGATTCAGTGGAACAAGGGGAATCTCATCGTGAATTAAAAAGATAGGCTTACAGTAAAAACTTCTGCAGAAACTGTCTAAGGGCTTTCTGCAGTGTTTTAATTACTCCGGGAGTTTTATAATTCCTTTTTGAGTAATTCACGTTGGTGCTGTTTCTAATCAGCGATGCCTTTGCGGTAGTATTTTGAGTTCTAGCTCTAGTTTGGAGCATTACTTTTGTCTAGTAGTTTTCCTTGCGCTAAAACTATTTTCCATGCATGCAATCGGTAGTATTATGGTATAGGATGTTGTGGTGCAGCTGTCAGCACCAATTCACTTGTCGCTCGTGCATTCATGCATCATATTTGTTGCATATGTTGTGGATTGTTTGTTTATGAATGTAATTGTATCGTGTAGATTGTGACGAGTGCAACGCTTGCTCGTGTGTGGATTGTTCTTCCGACCGCTACAACCAAGGCAAGTAGATGCTACTTTGTTCATGATATCGTCCTACTATTTTCAATGCATTGTCGTGTATTTTGTAGATGCATGTGTAGGATGATACTATCGCTATGCTATGTCCTATTATGTGGTAGGGCCTTCCTTGTAGATGAACTACCGTTGGTAGATGTGCTTAGCCATGCTATGTTGAGCGTGGGCTGGTTTACATCATTGGTACTTGTTTCTAAAAGTATTGGTTTGTAAAACTAAAACAACTTAATCAATGAATCTCACGGTGTGATGGTATTGATAATTTTGGTGGTTTCATTGCGGAAAGGCACCCGGTATCGAGAGAAATTGATTGGCTTCTTTATTGTGTAGCTTACGTACAACCATGTGCCAATAATGAAATGGGCGGTTGGTTGGACTTAGTAGGTTGTGTAACTCGAACCGCGTATCCAGAGATGTAGAATTTTGGTAGGTTGGACGGTGCGTCGGGATTGAGGAGCTACTTCCTAACTGTCTCTTCTTGATCTTCTCCTATCAT
The DNA here is from genome assembly GCA_030063025.1 of Avena longiglumis. Taxonomy (NCBI): domain Eukaryota; kingdom Viridiplantae; phylum Streptophyta; class Magnoliopsida; order Poales; family Poaceae; genus Avena; species Avena longiglumis. The sequence continues at coordinate 236,860,490 of CP125978.1, read as the reverse complement.
CACCCAAAATGAGAGTGATGATGCAATTGGGCTGGCCAAGTCACATGGGTAAAGTGTACTAACCTCTGCAGAGTGTATAATCTAATCGATTAGCCGTGTCCCAGGTTATGGACATCTGAGTTGCTAGATATTGATTCCAAGATATGTTTCTCGCTCATTCTAATTCCATAATTGTTTTAATATTGTTGGGTTAACTTAATTGGGATCTTTTCATAGAAAATCAAACTGTTTATGAAAGTAGGACAAATGTATTTGCAAATGCAAGCCAGACACAGCTCCACTTGCCAAATATGCATGTAGATGTTAGTACTATTGTCTCCATTACTAGCTCTACTTGCCATATATTCCATGTATTGACCCTTCGGGGCTGCTACGTTTCATGTTGCAGGTTATTCCAATTCTGATTGATCATTATAGGCCACGGTACTCCACTCGGCACTTGTTCACTTGTGGGCAATTTGAAGAATGGAGGATTTAATTTACTTATGTTGCTACCACTAAGCTTTTATTGTAATAATGGTAATCTGGATCTTCGTTATTCATGATACACGGATATTTTTGCTATGTTATCTATCTTACTCTATTGTGGGCCAATGAACCGATCCGAGGATTGGCATGTCACATAGAGGCAGTCTTTCAGAACCGAGGTGTTACAGTATGGGAAGCTCTTGAGGATTCAGATTGGCTATAAGTAATGCATAAAGCGCTCAACAACTTCGAGAGAAAAAAAGTGTGGAAGTTAGTTCAAAAGCCAAAAGATTGTCGCAATGTTATAGGAACCAAGTGGTTATTCAAGAAAAAGCAAGATGAGCATGGTATTGTTGTAAGGAACAAGGCAATATTGGTAGCTCAAGGGTTATATAAATTTGAAGGAATTGATTATGGAGATACATATGCTCCCGTGGCTCGCCTTGAGTCCATTCGTATCCTTCTTGCTTATGCGGCACATCATAACTTTAAATTGCAACAAATGGATGTAGAAAGTGCATTCCTAAATGGTCCATTGCATGAGTTAGTATATGTAAAGAAACCCCCGGGGTTTGAGGATCCCAACTTCCCAAACCATGTCTACAATCTTAATAATGCGCTCTATGGGCTCAAACAAGCCCCCGCACATGGTATGATCACCTTAGAGAGTTGTTGCGAGACCGTGGGTTTGAGGATGGGAAAATTGATCACACTCTTTTTACTAAGAAGGTTAATGGGGAGCTTTTTGTATGACAAATATATGTTGATGATATTATCTTTGGCTCGTCTAGCAAGGCCTTTATTGATGAATTCCCAAATCTTATGACTAATAGGTTTAGGATGTCTATAATGAGGGAATTGAGGTAATTTCTTGGTTTTGAGATCTAGCAAGTAAGAGGAGGAACCTTCTTCAATCAAGCCAAGTATACCCAAGACATGCTCAAGAGGTTCAATATGAATGATTTAAATGGAGCTCCTACTCCCATGGCAACAAAGAATCATCTTGAACTAAACCCAAATGGTAAATATGTGGATCAAAAGGTATACCGATCTATGATTGACTCTTTGCTTAACCTTTGTGCATATAGACCCGACACCGTGTTGAGTGTAGGAGTGTGTGCAAGATACCATGCGGCTCCTAAAGAAAGCCACATGATTGCGTTCAAGAGAATCTTTCGATATATGGTTCATACCCCAAATTATGATCTTTGGTATCCTAGGGGCTCAACATTCTCTCTTTGTGGGTACACAGATTCGGATTGGGCTGGTGATAAGGATGATAGAAAATCAACCTCCAAGGCTTGCCAATTCCTTGGTAGGTCCTTGGTGTGTTGGTCTTCTAAGAAGCAAAATTGCATATCTCTCTCCACCGCCGAAGCCAAATATGTGGTTGTTTCTTGTGCTTGCACTCAATTGGTATGGATGAGGCAAACTTTAAAGGAATATGGTGTCCATTGTGACAAATTGCCTCTTGTATGTGACAATGAAAGTTCCATCAAGATTGCATACAACCCGGTGGATCACACAAGGACAAAACATATAGAGATCTGTCATCACTTCATTAGAGATCATGTTGCTCGTGGAGATGTTGAGCTAGCCTATGTTTCAACCAAAGACCAACTTGCCGACATATTCACGAATCCACTTGGTGAAGCGAGATTTTGTTATTTGCGGAATGAACAAAATATCATTGATTCAAGGAGCTTAACTTGATTACCTTGCATACTCTCTTATGTCTTGCAGCCATGGAGATAGGGGAGTGCGGTCCTAATACATTGGACTATCCCTCCCCCCATAATGCTGACATTAAATAAAATCAATTCTCTTAATATCATTTTGTGATATGTGAGCTTCATTGATGAGTACTGGCTATGAACCCAAGGATAATTCTTCGCGGTGTCATGCTACAAACTCTTACATGGAGGCCTCGGCCACCACCCTATTTTTAGTGAAGAGATTGGTTCTTGGTTCGTTCTTTTTGGAGATTTATTGAACATCTTCTCGAAATATTATGGTTTTCTTGGTTCCTCACAATTTGATATCTAAACCCAAGAATTTCCCTTGCTTTGAACCCTCTATCTCTCATATATGTCCCCATACACTCATTCCTAACATTTTGGTCGAAGAGGACCGGAGTCTCCGGTGTACCCACACTGGAGTCTCCAGTCTGGACGGTTTTTGGGTCCTAACTTGAGAGAGGCTGGGGTGAAGTGAACGAACAGTTTCCTTCTTCCACCCTGACCTCTCCTCTCTCTCACCTATCGCTTTCTCCTCCAAATCGCCGCCCCGGAGGTCATGAAGCCCCTGGTATCCGCCGTGTCGCAGACCTACTTTTTCCTCTCCATCCATGGGCCCTTCCCACTGGTGGAATCGATCCAATGGACAGATCTGGTACCTCTTCTCTCCTCTTGAAATTAGGGTTCACCCCCTATGTGTATTTTGGAGTTTTGTACTGATTTTGCCCACTGGATTCACTTATTTGCGTGCACACTATCACACTAGTCTCAAATCCTTGCCCGATCTGGTAGATTCAATTTCTAGACCGGAGTCTCCTTGTGCATACCCGAGTCTCCCAACCGGAGATTCCTGTCCTCCAGGTCGAAGACTCGGGTATGCACACTAGAGACTTCGGTGTGGATTGTCTCTATCACATCTAGTAAATATTTGAGGGTATTGTTTTCATTTCTAGGACATATATTCTTATCTCAATGCTATCCCCCTCCTTCTATTTTGATAGGTGGATCTAGGTCTCGTCGTCTCCCTCGCACCAAGACCAAGTCAAAAAGGGTTGATCTGCGGTATGATGAGGATGAAGGTCGACATGTTGTGCCCCCGTCTAATCAAAGGCAGAAGTCCAGAGATGCAGCATACATGAGGCGGGAGCATGAGAGTATTGAGGAGGAGACTCAAGACAAGAGGGCTAAGAATGACAATCTGCAATCATTAGCCCGCATGTCGAAGAAGGAGTTTCGTGAGATGCACAAGATGCAATTCTATGACTTGCCACGGACCAGCGATGACCCATGTTATTGGAGGAAGGAGCAAGCAGTCTTCATGAAAGACATTTATAGCAAGCTCACCAAGTCCCCAGTTTGCCCCCAGAAGTACCTGAGCATTGAATAGATGCGGAACATCTCTTACTTTATTGATGCACTATGGATTTCTGAGAAGCTCGGGCTGCACGGACAGATAGAGCTCTGTCAGGACTACACCATCACTCTAGTGCAACAATTATATGCCACAGTGGTGTTTGGGACTGACCAAGCAAGGACAATGCATTGGATGACTAGAGATCACCGCTGCTCTACTACTTTCTTTGACTTCGCCAATGCCATCCAAGAGACTTTTCAGGGGGTGTCCACTCATGTTGGGCACCGCATGCATTATGCATCTCTTGGCGAGAACAAGAAAAAGCTGGCACCATTGTATGGCAGCAAGGGTGTTGTGGGAGGCTCCAAGGGCCTCAAGCCCCTCTACAATCTGATGTTGAGGATTTTCTGGAAGACCATTTCCCCCAGTGCTAGAAATGATGATGCCATCAGATGTGGATTGGTCAACTTGTTGTATCACACTCACAAGGTTTACTATGCTGGCCCAGATGCTGAGGATGCTGCTATTGACATCATGGATTTCATCTTTGAGAGATGTATCATGCCATACTATACAAGAAGTCCCCTCTCTATGCACCACTGGTCATGAGGCTGATCAATAACCAGGCTCACGGTTCACCTCTTGCTATGCCTCCCAATATTATGGAGCATGCACTTGTGTCTCTCCAGTATAAAGGACACATGGGACCACCCCCTAGACGCTCACAGACTGAGGAGGAGGAGGAGATTTCAGAGGCCGAGCGAGATCCCTCTCCTCCTATGGCTCGGAGGAAGAATGCCTCCAATGCACTCATGCCTCCCATGACCTACGAGTATGTTCAAGACAAGGTCAAGAAGGCCTCATTTTGGGGGAGGTCCCTCTATTGCATGAACATGGACATTCTCAAGCAACAAAATGCCTCCTACAAGAGCAACCGTTGCATGGAGAAACTTCTCAAGGAGATCAAGGATCAGGGAGAAGTGGAGGATGAGGAAGGAGGTGATGATTACACTGATGAGCATGGCACTCTACCATCCACCGAGTCTGATTATATACTCTCATTTGGGGCATGGAATGCCCAGCAGGACAACCTGGTGGATTGGGAGACTTTCTCTAAGGTCACTTCTAGGTTTGTGTATTAGGGCACATCATCTTCTCGCCCTCACGGCAAAGGGTATGTTGCTCCCGGTGGTGTCAATGACTCTGAGTATTATGATGACGAGGATGAGAACATGCATGAGGATGATGAGGACAATGACTCTGGGTGATCCTTTCGGGTTCTAGCTTAGGTCTTTTCCTTTAGGGCGTTTGATGCCAAAGGGGAGAATACTGCATCATCGGGATTTGCATGGGCTAGGAATTTGGCCCTTTTATGATTTTTAAATTCGAAAATTTTCTTTGCTGCTTTGGTTTGCGAGATACTATGTGTGTGAAGACATGTTTGTGCTAAACTCATAAGCTACTTTAATCTTTGTTATACCTATATTTATTATCTATGGTTTAGTACCTATTACATGTCGTGCTTTACCTATTCATCTTACTGCACATCGCCAAGGGAAGCATTGTTATACATTTTTATATCTCATTGCAAATATTTCCATGCAAAATCACTTATTGTCATTAAACACCAAAAAGGGGGAGATTGAAAGGACATTTATTGTCCTAATCAGTTTTCGTGTTCATTAACAAATTGTAGATCATTTTACAGTGTGTTAATGTGTACAGGATGAAATAATGAAAAGTGAAAAGGTCTTTGCCCTATGATATTGTCCCTACAAGAAACTACATATTTCAAGGCATTATAGACCGGAGTCTCCGGTGTGGTCCGGAGTTACCACAAAAGTCTCTAGAGGGGCTTCCAGAAACTTGCCTAGGAGACAGACCGGATTCTCCGGTTCGTTCACTCAGACCGGAGCCTCCATTGTGGCTAGACTGGAGTCTCTGGTGTAGAAGAGACCGGAGTCTTTGAAGAGTTTCCAGAGGAAGTTTTCCCAAGTAAGCTGGGACGTTCTATATGGTGGTCCGGAGACTGACCAGAGATGGTCCAGAGTCTTCGGTGTAGACCGGAGTCTCCGGTTTGCACACCGGAATCTCCGGTGTGACAAGTTACCCAACAGTCAGAAAATGGTTCAGAGTGAGTGGGCTATAAATAGGGCACCTCATCCCCTTCCTCTAGTAGCTCGACCCAGTCAAGAACTCCAGCACCATTTGATCCACCAAATCAACAAGATCTCTTCATCCAACCATCCAAAGTCATTGATCTTTGGAGAATCGGAGGAGGAGGCCTTGATCTATAACTTCACCAAGAGGGATCTTCATTTCCCCAGCATTCACTTGAGGTCCCCTTACTCTAGTGTTTCTTTGGAAACCCTAGCTCTTGATTTGGTTATTACAAGTGTGTCTTTGATTGTTTGACAGCTTGCTTGTATTCGGGAGTCTCCAATTCTGTTATGGGGTAACCCCTTGGGGTGGCCCGATCTTTCACGAATCTCCACGGGAAACAAGGGGAAAGCGGTGGACGGGGGGAGAAGGAATGAAAACCACGAACACACGCACACAAATCACGATACACGCCGATAACTCACGTCGGTGGCCACCGGTCCAACATAATCCCTAGGATCGGTGTTGGGCGAAGCTCTCTCTCCACGACCAACAACGGGGGCGAGATGCTTGGTGAGATCTTGACTACTTGGGGGCGAGAAACCGAGGACCCAAGGCCTTGTACAACTTGAACGCACTAGGCAAGATCCAAGAGGTTGTGGATAATAGGGTGCCCCTTGGTAGGAGCATGATACCAATAGATGAAAGATCCTCCAAGGGGTGTCCTCAATGTATTATTATCCAAGTCTAGGGTTTACAATAGAGGATGGGGGCTATTTATAGGCCAGCCACATAAACAGGGGTAGTTTCGGAACGAAATAGCGAAATATAGAGAGGGGTACAGGGCGCTGGGCCGACTTGACACGATCTGGTTCACGCACGTCCGGTAGTACCGGCCTAGAGACCGGTAGTACCGGTCTTAACCGGTAGTACCGCTTCCGGGGCCGGTAGTACCGCTGCGATCTGGACTTTTGTTGGCGTCGTAAGTAGGGAGCGGTAGTAGGGACGGTAGTGCCAGCGACGGTAATCGGTCCAGCCAGTAGTACCACTTGCGATCTGGGACTTCATTGGCGTCGTCAGGAGCGGTAGTAGTGGGCGGTAGTGCCGCTGGCCGGTGGTACCGGCCACTGATCCAAAGAGTACCGCGAGAGGCAGAGCATTTGGCTTCTTTCGCTGGTGTTCCTCCGTTCACTGGGTCCTTCTCTTCGTACCTGATGATGCACAAGGTATGCGTATGAAGTAGCAGGCCATCCAAGGGTGTATCAAAGTCACACAAGGAAAGGAGAGAGTTCACCTTAGCTTGTAGGAGTTTGGCTCGGTCGCGAGTCATGGGTCCACTTGGGGAGCTCGTGGGAGTAGATGTAGTAGCGTTCGTAGGATGGGCTGCATCAAATTCAGTTGTGGATGTGTGCCTCGAACTTTTTGTAAAAGTGCCAGATTCCACCTCGAAGGTTACCGGTATAGTGGGAGAGGTGAATTGAACCCTTTAGGGTGAGGTTCATCGAAGAACAAGGGAGGCCTCTCGTGGCGTTGGTGGTTTTAAACCACCCCCTCTCCAAACGCATATGTACTTCCCCTCAAAAGGAAGGAACTGCGGGAAACAAATCCTTGTGTATCCGCGTGCTCCTCTTTGGTTACTTCTATCCTTTACCACACTTTACTTATCTTGTTCTTTCTTAGTGTTGTGCTAGGTTGACATATAGGTAAATTCACCATAGTTGTATAATCTAGAGAATTTACCTTTTGTGTCAAACCCTAATTTGAAAAAGAGTAAAATTTGAAGTAGTACCTATTCACCCCCCCCTCTAGGTGCCCATACGATCCTTTCACCATGTACTCTGTGTGAACATTCTTGGATTTCAAGCCAAATTACCAAGGTCATGGACATACTCTATATATCTTCATCAATATAATGACGGTGTGCCCATATTACGATACAACAACCTCATCAAAAAGCAAGAAGATTAAACATGAATAAATTGAAAAACATTTTTATGCAAGCTTGAAAATACTAAAACTTGGGAACTGTAAGAGAGAAAGGTAGCCTTTGTATCAAAATTGGGGTGGTGGCATTTTTTTTTGAACCGGGTTACCTTAGGTCCTAGAGGAGCTAGACGCTTCAATTATCACGCTAGGGTTTGTAGTCACAACAAGATGGACTGAGGACCTTTATGTAATTATTGTTACTTTTGAGCCTTTTTGAAAATGGTTTTTATTATTATTAATAGCGATTGAATTCCGAAAGAATTTTGGAAAGTTTCAAGGGTAATAGTCTATCATGCTCACATGTTTTCAAGTTTTTCCTAATATCATATTACTGACATGCAATCATTTAAGTGTGCGAAGTTTTAGGTATGAATCTTGAAAAATCCTAAAATTTGGCACGGTACACTTCGTATGAAAATTGTGGTGGTGGCATTCTTTTTATTTTTGAACCAAGGTCAGTCTCAAAAGAGCAACATGCTTCAATCAACACGGTTGGTGAAATTAAAGGTTACATCAAAGACCTAAAAAATAGAAAATTACATCCAAGTCCATACAATTGTCTCAAAGGGCCTAAAATTTAGCTTGGAAAAGTAGTCGGGTCCGGCTCAATTTCAACCGAGAAGCTGAGCCATACTCTTCCTACAACTGCTTGCCACAGGAAAAAAATATTACGCTCATTATTGTTGATCATGGTCAATGGGACAAGATTTCTCCGAAGGAGTGGAGGAGCACACAAGGATGTAGTAATAAGCAATTCCGAGGACTGAAGTCACTGTTGTACATGGTCAATGTTAGGCGAAGGTCCGAAGAGGTCGACCTGCCCCCCTACCAAGTCGATTCCCCCATCCGCACCTCCGCCGGCCGCAGGTTCCTCAGACTTTCGAACTCAATCATGTCCTGCTCATAAGCAAGGGACAACATAGGATGGATAGGTTCGAGGGGACCCAGGACCGGTTCATCTGCTACGGCTAGGGCGACCTGGCACCCTTGGGATACTCGCTGGCCGCAGGTTATCGACGGAAAAGATTGGCCCTGTCTCGCACGGCCTTAACTTGTCCATGGTTGATGTCCATCCAGAGCGCCCCCCCTCGGATGCAGCTCTACCGCAGTCAAAGTGGAAGCACATCGGCGCTTTGTTGTAGAGGTCCACTTTTCTTCGGCTGTCGTGTTAACGCCTTCCTGACACGGCAAGCGCGGGATAGGTAGCCTCTAGGGGGCCCAAAATCGTGTCGTCGACCGGCACGGACATCGCATGTTTACTGTGGGTGTCCAGGCGCCGTACAAAGGCGTCTCGAATGGCGGCATGTTCCCGATGGATGAACTATTCCTGATCCTATCCTCAAGCCGAAGCAGACCTCCGAGGAAGATGCAGCCAATCCACCGGGATTCCTTCAAGTATTTGTGAGGGAACATGCCTTTCGAGTAATGAAGAAATTTTGTCGAAGAGTAGCACAAAGGAGAAGTTGAACTTCTTTTTTTGAAGGGGAAGTACTACTCCATTACTAGTACTAGTGATCCTACTCCCTCCGTTACAATGAATAAATAAGGGGACCTCGTTTTCGCTGTTCTTTCTTTGACCAAGCTTCCCCTAAAAACGACATGTGATGAGCTACAACAAGTGTAGGAAAAAAAGAAACAAAGGGGAGAGATTTATGGTGTAGTTAAGAGGCTAGCTCAAATGTTCTTAATATTTTCTCATTAGTTTTCTAGTCCAGGTCTTGGTACCCAAAAACGGCCACAAATAGACGGAGTAGTAATTAGGAGTACTACTACTATCAATGAGTACATGTGTGAATTTGGCTATCCCGTGAGAGGCCGTAATTACCAATATATAAGCATGCAGGCTTGGGTAGTTGTCCCTTGTACCTAGACTGGGCAGCAGTGGAGTCTGCCGCAGAGCAATATCCAGAGTAAGGGAAGAGAGAGGGAGAGAACAAAATATAGAGGTTGTTATGGTGAGAACCATCCGTCTATGCAAGAAAGCCAGGGACACTAATCCCCATGTCGACACTCTGCAATGCCTCTATGTCATGTTGATGCATGTCATGGCATGCAACACTTCCGACGCCATCTTTGCGGCCTAGCTCAATAAGACGCTTGACGATATCCTCACCAGCTTTGCCGTCATCACCGGCATGATGGACGACCTCACTGCCGCCTTCAGGCCATGCGTTGTGATGCATCACCAATAGGTACGTTTGCAACAATGCATGCCACCGGCAGCGATATCATTTTATTCTATGGACATCTTCTAGCCTACCTATATGTGACTTTTAGCCCCAATTTTTGGTCCAGGTACTCCACCCAGGCTGTTGTCGTGCTCATCACTTCTCTGGCTGGTCTCTCTGAAGACGATCTTTTTCGCGCATTAATGGCCCTGTGGCTTTCCGAGGCTCTCCCCGCCGTGCCGGCGGACGTCTACATGGATGTAGTTGTTCTCACACAACATCTTTCCCAGCACGATGGGCTAGACCAATTAATCATGGCCACGAACATCGGTCCTGAACGACGCCCGCATGACTGACATCCTACATCGCAGGGATATCCTCGACACGTTTCCAAAAAAACATGTCACTCTTGCAGGTACCATTGCTCATCATGGTGTGGGGAACTGAGGTTGAAGACGAAGGGAATCTCAAGGATTTCGATATAATTTTTGGTTTTGTTGAGGTTCTTTGTATTGTTCAATGTTTCTTTTAATGCCAAGGTCCTTTTCGGAAAAAAAGAATCGAGAAGGAAAGACGTATGAGAGATGGAAGATCATATGATGATGTGTCATTTATATAGAAAAATAAATTAAAGTAGTTCAACAAAATATTTTTTCAAGGAAAACTAGCACATGTTGTTCTCTTACATGTACTAGTCCTATGAAAAAGTCACCACACACGAATTTTGCGTTGTTTTTGAAAAAACATGCTCCAAAGTATGGCCCCATTCAACTTCTTGCTAGGAATATACATGCTGAGAAATTTGACACCCTCTTAAAAAATTCATTGAAAATCTTATATTACCACTATATAGTGTACAAATAACTTTGAATAATAACCGTTGGATCAAGACTCATCAATCCCAACATCGCCATCTATTGGATCTTCTTTTCTATTCTAGCATCTAGAAGATATTATTTATAGTATTTAGCACAATGCACGCTATGCATAAACCTCAAACACACTTCTCCATCATTCTAGAATATTCTCGATCGTTTTGCTAGACGAGGCTACCAAAAAATCAATGTAGTGACCTCGGATCGATAAGGATCCTAAGTCCCTTTCATTAACATGCTAGTCCCTAGATCAATAGCTAGCACTCACGATATGAAATATCATGTAAAACACAAGTATTTATTACATGAAGCGAATAATCTAGAGTTTACATTATTACAACAGAAGATATATAAATACAAATTGGAGTCCCATCAATTCCAGAGGCAGGTTGAGTGAAGACCCGTGATCCTAGCGCACCTTTCAATAATCTCCAAATTCTGCACATGAAACGTGCAGCCAGTAAGTTAGGTCAATACATTGAATGTATTGGAAAATTACACCAAGGAAAGAAAAAGACTAACTCTAGATGCAAGGCTAGAGTAGGCTTTGGGTTTCATTTGCATAAAGCCATTTTTATCCTACTTTGTAAACATTTGCTTAAGTAATATAGGGTCGAATAGAACACAAGGATATTACTCACCAAGTGTCCAAACAACCTAACACTTGGATATTACTCACCAAGTCCCCAAAATCTCACCCATTGGCGATATTACTCACGCCATGGGGTTTCAAAACTTTGTCTAGAAAATAGAGAGGAATATCCTTCAGAGGCTCCATCCTTCAGATGCTCAAAGTGTTCTTTTTCGTGAACTCGGATGATCGATCAGATTGCAATACTCTCGCGAGTTTATGCACTTTACCCACAATCCACGATCAAGTCCTTTTACAAATAAGACCATGGCGAGGCTTTCCCTTAGTAGCCCCTCTACCTTCTAGATCCAACCATGCCAAGAACCTCCAAATGTTAGTACCCAAGTGAAGTTTCCTACTAAGTACTAGGCCAAGACAGTGCTCATTGTTGGGAATATGCCCTAGAGGCAATCATGTATGATGATATTTTCCATTGTATTCATAAAGATATTAAGTTGTCCTTGTATAAACATCTGATGTGTATCATTAAATATGTGATTCAGTTGTGGAACTATATATTCATGTTGTTTGTACTCAATATCCTTGGTCATTAAGGTTGTGTTGGACACACAACTTAGACCAATGGAGATGCTATTCTGACTTACACAGATTTGAGTAAAGAGTTTAGCGAGTCAGATTAACCCATATTGAGGTACAAAGAACAAGTTATCATTTGTATATCTCAATCAATGTTAGCCTTAGACCTGAGGTTGTTGCACAATCCGAGTTGAGGATCACCGACTTAGGTTCTGTCAAACACTGATCTGTAACTGGGAAGTTATAAAGGCAGAGTTCGGGTTGACTGAGAATCAAGCTGTGTGATGTGAATAATCAATATGGGATTTTGTCCCTCCAGTTGGAGAGATATTCTCTAGGCCCTCTCGGATGATATGATTCAGAAAGCATGGTCATTCATGACTCGGTTAAGTGTTAACCAAGGCAGTAGACTAAGAGTTAGTCAGATGAATCAATTATCTCGGATCGAGAAAAGAGTTGGACTATTTAAGTGATGACAAATATTCGTCTATAGTCTGACAAGCTATATCGTGTGCAAAAAGGGACTCGAACGCAAGTCGCATTGGAAAGGCAAGTCGTCATGACTCTTTGGTACTTGGGAGTTGGCACGTTCTACTAGGAGCTGCTACCGAGATTGAGCGATTGAGTGTCGGACTCCAATCATGTCCAAGTTACCATGATCCTGCGAGGTCACACACTTAAGAGCGGGAGCAAGTTCGGATTGGATATGAACCAGGAATCTGGTTGGGTTGGACCCAAGCCAGATTTGGACTAAGTCAATGAGTCGGACTCACAGTGACCAATATTATATAGGCTTTACTGAATTGGCCACGCGTAAGTGGAGTCCATGTTAACTCCCTATATATAGTGGGTCGCAGAAACCCAGGAGGGTTGATCGGTTAGGTCATTCCATTTCGTTGGAAACCCTAGATCCACAGTAGTCCTGCCGTCGTACCAAACCTAGCAGTTCATCGCCGGCACTCCTCCTCATACGTGTGAATACCAGAAGAGGTTCTATACGATCAGCACCATGATGATCGTCGATTGGATCGAGATTGCAAGAACTGCACTACATTCAACTGTCGCGCTACATTAGTAATCTGTAACTGCGCGTCTAGTGGTAATCCTCATGGCCTTCTACCTCATCTGGATCTTGGGATCACCACGTTAGAAGAAAAGTTTTGTTTTATTTCTACGTGGCCCAATAGTGGTATCAGAGCAATAGTTTCTGGTTTTAGGCTCGAGAACTCGCATATGTGATATGCAGTTGGCTATAGATTGTATCTATGTGTTATTTTGGTGGTCGATCTATGAGATAGATCTGTTTTGTACGAGGTTGATTGGGTCAACTATACTTGGGAAATGGTAGATCTGATTTCCGTGATCATACAAAATCGAGGTCGACGACATACCCCTACCGGTCGGTTTCCGCCATTAGGGTAGACTGTGACACGTAAATCCAGATGCGGTGATCGAAGATAAGGAGTTTGATCGAGTCGGAAGAATGGTCGGAATCCATGTTTAGAATGTAGATGCGATCTAAATTTTCGGAACATCGGCTTTGCTGGTAGATAGCATATCTATGCATAACTTGTTTTTGCATGAATTTTTGAATGGTATGGCTTATGTGCATGTGATGTGTGTAATCCATACTTGATCTGCGAATCACGGTTTTGTATCCGGATAGAGCGTAGGTGCTGTCACTTTATTGTATAACAACCTGCGTGTCGGATTCTCCATGTTATTTACTTTACTAAGCTAGTGTAGCTGTGTGGAGAACCCAGATGGCATGCAAGGCGATGTACAAGTTGGCGACATGGAGAAAGACGAAAAGTGACAAGAGTTGGCACGAGTCGGATTACAGGCTTTGTGGAGATGGAGATCGCCATGAAGAAAGCCATACCATTTCACATTATAATTTTTTATTTTGTGTTATTGATATGTCTCTGTTTTACCTACATTAGATAGTCCGTAAAATCTAATCCCTCAAAGAAGGTCTAGTCAGTTTTCCCACTAGTGTTTGCACCATCACAAGTCGGAAATTTTTGGTAGTGGGCTCATAAAATTGAGGTGCTGCCAATTATTTTCGACTAGGTGGGTTCAAGTCAGACTCTTACAGCAGAAACACTCAGTAACCTAGACGGGTCTATCACAACGGTTGTGGGACTCGGGGAAAAGTTAGACGGGAGCCGGGGCATGTGATGTCGCCTGACCAAATCGAGTCGTATGAGATGCGACTGACACAGAGTTGTCTACCTAGATCACTTGTTGGCTAGTGGTGATGCTAAATCTCACTAGACGACTTCCTTAGTTAGGATCCTGAATCACTAAGCAACCATCGGAGGGATATTGATTCTAGTGGGAGCATAAATATTAAAGTGTTTAATATGATTGCTCTTTTATGAATACATGTGATGCAGCCCATCCTACGGACGCACCTCCATCTACAACACCTAGTCCCCCAAGTGGACTAATGACTCGCCCCCGAGCCAAGCTCCTACAAGCCAAGGTTAACTCGCTCCTTTCCTCATGTGATTTTGGCCTACCTTTGGATGGCTTGCTACTTCATGCAACTACGTTGTGTATCCTTAGCTATGAAGCAACATCACCAAACCAAGCCCCCAAGGAAGAAGGACCAGGAGAAGACGCTGCTGGAGCTCTGCACACCGGAATCTCCGGTGTACACCGGAGTCTCCAGTCCTGTACACCAGAGTCTCCGGACCATCCTCTGGTCCTTCCCTAGGAACCAAGCCCGGGATAGTCTGATACCCCCTCCGAAGATGGGTCCGGAGATTTATCGGAGTCTCCGGCCTGCTCGATGCCAGGCATGTCAAGGCCTCTTGGGCCTGGCCCATGTAACCCCCAGTTTCGCCCCAACTTCCAGTTTTATTCCAAAACTACCCCTATTTAAGTGGCCGGCCTATATAAAGACCCACCCCTCTAATGTAAACCCTAGACTTGGATAATAATAGTTAAGGACACCCCTTTGAGTATCTTTCAACTATTGGTCTCATGCTCCTACCAAGGGGCACCATATTATCCACAACCTCTTGGATCTTGCCTAGTGCGTTCAAGTTGTACAAGTCCTTGGGATCTTGGTGTCTCGTGCCCAAGTAGTCAAGATCTCACCAAGCATCTCGCCCCCGTTGTTGGCCGTGGAGAGAGAGCTTCGCCCAACACCGATCCTAGGGATTATGTTGGACCGGTTGTGTCACATCCCAAGATTTTCCAAATCTTGTAATGTGAAAATAAATGAATAAAATAAAACTTTGTTGATTTTCAGGGTGAGAAAAAACTTTTTGAATCCAATTGGAAACTTTCAAACCAATTCGGATCAAATAATTCCTAAAGGGATTTAAAAAGATAAACATTTAATAAAGGAAAATAAAAATATTTGGAATTACTATTTTGGATCTTTTAATAAAAAGATTTGGTTTTCAAATGAAATAGAAGTTTTACAAATAAGGATTATTTTATAGAGCCATACTAAAACTTGTCCAAGCCTTTGAAACAAAATATTTCTACTTGAGAAAAATAGTATAGGTTTATTTAAATAAAGTAATAAGGATTTAATATCTAAGTTTTATAAATAAAGGTTTTTACTATTTTAATTAACCATCAAAACTTATTTAATAAATTCAAATAAGTTTTCCAAGTATTTTATATTCTCAAATAAAACCTACTGATTTGGTTTTGTTATTGTTTTATATTTCAAAATGGAGTTTTGAATAAATCAAAATCTATTTTATTTAATAACAATGGTCTATTTATTTAATTAATAATGGACTCTAAAATAAAATTATTATTTTGATATTTGATTTTGGTTTATGTTGTTAAACAGAACCAAATTCAAATTCATTGTTTGATGAATGTTTGAGTTAATTTGATTGCTTGATTTGTTGTTTGAATCTTCTTCCTCCAGCTCATCTTCTTCCTCGCGCAGACGACGCCCGGCCATTGCAGCAGGTAACGCCGGCGATCAATTCGCGTAAATGGCCGCATTAATTCATCCCGCGACCACGCCCATTTAACCGCCTGCGTTTCCTCCTCCTTTCCCCTCACGCTCCTCCCTCTCTCTGCCCCCAGGCTGCCCTGAATCGAGCTCGCAACGCCACTGCTCCGACCACCGTCCCCAGACAATTCCGGCCGAGCCTCGCCACCTCCTGCCTCCCCGAGCACACGAGCACACTCACCACTCCTAGACGCTCCTTCCTGTACCCTCCATTCAACCGCGGGCGCCCCAGAACGCCGTCTTCGACAAGCTCTGAGCGCCGCCGCGTCTGGCTTCCACTCCGGCGAACTCCACAGGTAAACCCCGTCTCAAAGACTCTCGATGATGCTCCCACACTCGCCTCGCTCTTGTGCATCTAACCAAGCTCTTATCCTGCCTTAGGGCGATCTGCAACATCGTCTCCGACCACGTCCAGAGCCGCCTGACGCCATCCTTGACTCCGGTGAGGAATTTCAGAGACCGAGCGCCCTTGCCAAGCCGTTTACCGAGCATCACCATGTTCTCGCGATCACGGTGAGCATCCCCACCGTTCTTTTCTTCCTAGAACCGCTAGCCCCTCGCGACCGTCGCCACCGCCGCTGCCGTACGCCCATCGTTGACCAAGCGGTAGCATTCAGGATCTAGATCGGACGCACACGATAGAAGCTAGCGAAGTGGTAAGTAGCGTCTCGACCGCATGATGGAACTTAATCAACGGCCCGCATCGCTCGATCCGCGCGGTACCGCCTAATAGAAACATGACGCGTGGCGGTTTTTGGATTAAAAGAATTTGAAAACAGATTTGATATGCAAATTGAAACCTTTGTAACTTTTGATCCACACGTCCAAAAATTACAAACTTTATATCGTTGGAATCAGAGGAACAAGCCCTAGCCAACTATACAATTTGTTTAGTAAATAGTATCTGTTAGATTGTTTGTTTTTGCAGAAACATTTGTATGCTGGTTTAGATTAGAAAAAATATTCAAAAATGTTTTGAGGTTGAAACCTTTGCAAATTGGTTTGTTGTGAACTTACTGACCTTAGGAATCAACCCATGGTCTTGGAAATGAATTTGGTGAAGTTTAGTATGGATTAATTGATTTAGTCCATTTCTAGCCAAATAAAAATATTGGTTTTGTTAGGAAAATGTTTTTGGAGTAAAAACTTTGGGAAAATGACTTAGAGCAAACCTACTAACCCAAAACACCAAGTTTTGTGAATTAGCAACTTATTTGGTGGAAAGACATAAAGTTTTTGATTTGATAAAAACATTTTTCACCACATAAAATGATGAATGGATTTAAAAATGGTTTATGAATAAAACCCTTTTGCAAATGACTTTGCCACTTTGGAAAATGACCACTTTGAACCTTACCAAGTTTAGAAGCCTAGTGTAGACCACCTTTTCAAATAAAACTATCTCTTGCATGCTTACATGCATGACTTAGATCCCATTGTTTTATGTGTGAAATTGGTTGATTGATTATTGGTTTGGAATGCTAGCTGATATTGTGTTTGCTTGATTGATTGTAGTGAAGTTAGAAAAGTGTGAGACTAGCAAGATCAAGGAGTGAATCAACATTCCCTACCAAAAGAAAGGCAAGTTACACTATCATCTAAAGTCCTACTATTTTCATTATACTTAGTGGATTTTGAAACATGCATGAAAAGAAATTTTATACTTATGTTATGCTAAATCCTAATAGGATACCCTATACATTCCTTAGTGAAAACAATGTAGTTGTTACATGCTTAGCCAAGCTATATTTTGAAAAGAGATACATGTTGAGATTTTGATGAAGTTGAGAAAAGGACTTGTGATTTTATGTAATAAAACAAGGACTCAATGAACCACCTGGGTGGACAAGGATACTTTGAGTTTTGGAGAAGGTGGCAACAAAAGGAACCATGTCTATGGCAATCTCTTTGTGTTGTGCTCCAAAGGAAACCACCCAGGAAACTTAGAGATTGAACATGATTCTCCAATTGTGGCTTTCGTGTGCAACCACATGTTATTTATGGCTCTGGCTTAGTCAACTACATTGGGAAGACCCATGCATTGTCTTCAAGTTACTGGACATGAGGACCTGGAATCCTACATGGGTACTGAAGACAAGCTAGCAATGGTGTATGGGAGGACCCTCTGGAAAGACTTCATCACATTCTCAATATGCCAGTACTCCATCTTGGTGAGCACTAATCCAGTGGCCACTGGTGGCAACAAGATGGGATTGTGACATGTGGGTAAAGTGTACTCCTTCTGCAGAAGATAATAAAATCTAAGTACTTAGCCGTGTCCCCGGTTATGGACAATACTGAGCAACTAAAGTTTGAAGCTATGGGAAATCTCGACATTCTAATTTCTAAAAGAAAACTTTTAAAAGACTTGATGCACTTGGGGGTACCAAGGAGCTCAAGAGATTTTTGATAAAACTTGATGCACTTGGGGTTACCAAGGAGCTCAAGAGATTTTTTATAAAACTTGATGCACTTGGGGTTACCAAGGAGCTCAAGAGATTTTGATAAAACTTGATGCACTTGGGGTTACCAAGGACCTCAAGGGATTTTTGACAAGGACTTGAACACTTGGGAATTTACCAAGGAGTTCAAGGGATTTTGAAAAGGATATTTGAAAAAGAACCAAAACCATTTTGAAAAGATAGGATAAATTTTGCTTCTGCAATTGAGCCTTAAACCCTACCTGCCAAAAATGCATGTAATGATATAATTCACTTAGATTCCACATAGTAGTGAAACTTGCCAATACAATTCAAATGTATTGACCCTTTGTGGCTGTAACTTGTAATGTTGCAGGTTTGATTGAATTTAGAGAAGATTGATTGATTAGGATTACAAAGTCTACAACCAACATGGCTGCCTGTGGCACTTTGAAGATGAAGGACCCCATGCTTATAGTTATTCCGCTGCAATGTAATGTAATAGACAAATGAGCTATGTAAGATGTAATAAAATTATGTTATTCCTGGTTATAAAGTTATATTTTGACCTTTGTTTCTTGATATTACATCTTAATTGTTGATGCTAGCTATTGATCCAGGGACTAGCATTGTAAACACAGGGGAATCCACCTTATATTAAAGAAAGGTTGGGACACTCCCTCTACAGATGGTATCAGAGCATTGTGTTGCCTGCAGGATTTGTAAACCTAGGATTGGACAAAAACCCTTAGAAAAATAGGAGTTGTGTTTGTTCCAAAACTTATTTACAAACAATCTTGTAAACTCTTTCCTCAACCATTTTGGTTTCAACTCTACATCTCTTCTATTTCCAACTTGATGGAAAAACCTACCCCATGGCCCAAGACTACACCATGTGCAAAGGACATCTTCAACTCTAATGACTTTAACTTCTTCAACTCTAATGACTTCAACATCTTTAGCCTATTCACCAAAGGACTTCCAACTTGGATATCACTAAGGACTACAAGAGAGACAAGGAAATCTTTCTCAAAATGTAGAGACTAAGGGAATGCAAAATAAGAAGGAGACATCATCAACTTTGAAGTCTTGTGACCAAGGAGTTTTCCCAAAGAAACCATGATCCTAAGTAAGAGGTAGCAACCAAGAAGGATGGAAAGATCACAAGTGAACCATATAGATGGACCACCATATATTAGTTAAGACAAATTCACCAACTTATGTGGTGTAACCAAAAATATTTTGTTGCCTAAGTATGTGCTTGAACTTTGTTGTTTGAGTGAAAAGTTGTTTGAGAATTCTTGCACATTGTCTGAGTGAATTGTGATGTGTGTGATTAGAAATATTTCCTTAGAAATATCTTGCCTATTCTAATCTTCATTCAACCCAAACAGATGACTACTCCAAGAGACTCTAACATCAAGGTTGATGACATCAACACCAACCAAGAGGGTAGCATGAAAGAACTCATAGCAACCCAACACCAGTTGAACCAAGTGACAGCTCAATTCATAGCCAACACCAGTGGAGAAGATCCAACACTACAAGGATTTTTGGAAACTCAAGGCCAACTGATGCTCAAAGTGACCGATCAAATTATCAAAATGGAAGAAAGCTATTCCAAAAGATTCTTTGACAACAAGGATGACAGAAATGTTATTCTAGATGGAGCCCCAGCTTGCATTATTTGTGGAGACAAGAATCATACTTCCAAAGAGCATGGAGATCAATGCCCCAACTGTGAAGAGAAACATCATGTTGGCCAATGTCCCACCTCTCAAGCCACTTGTTATTTGTGTGAAGGAAACAATCATGTTCCCATCCAATGCCCCATCTATTCCATTGTTGAACAAAGGAAACAAGGTGGAGTGCAACAAATGATTGCAAACCATCAAGAAGGATCCAAGTCTACCAAGAATGTTGATGACAAAGGAAAAGGACCACTTATACCTCCAAACAAAACAACCCAATTCAAAGGACCAAAGAAAGGGCCTATGAATTATCCAAAGAGCAAGAGAAGGCCCAGGAAGCATGTAGACATTCCTACCTATCAGATAACATATGAACAACATGAACTGGATGCATTGCTAGCTTTGGAGAAACCCAAGAAGCAAAAGAAGGACAAAAGCCATGGCAATGTCATAAATGTAAAGAAATGGGACACTATTCCAGTGAATGCCCAGAGAACCAGAAGAATAAAGAGATTGGCCAAGTGGTGTGCAACAACTGCAAAGATCTAGGCCATTATGTGTCAACTTGTCCACAAGAGCCACGTAAAGAACTCAAGGACATCAACTGTTTCAATTGCAAGAACCCAGGACATTATGCAAGCAACTTTCCAGAAAAGATGAAGAACAAGTTGAACAAGCCTATGGATAATCTCAACCTTGGCCCATGAGCCAAGTGTGGAAACAAAGGACACTAAGCAGATGTTTTCCCAGAGAAGTCTCCCCAAGGTTCCAAGAAGGCCAATATGTAATTTAGTTTAAAATTTTTGTTTTAAGGGTGGTAGTACCCTAGTTGTTTTGAACCTACTTGTAACCCTAGCCTTCCCAAATCTCGAGACGAGATTTATTTTAAGGGTGGTAGCCTGTCACATCCCAAGATTTTCCAAATCTTGTAATGTGAAAATAAATGAATAAAATAAAACTTTGTTGATTGTCAGGGTGAGAAAAAACTTTTTGAATCCAATTGGAAACTTTCAAACCAATTTGGATCAAATAATTCCTAAAGGGATTTAAAAATATAAACATTTAATAAAGGAAAATAAAAATATTTGGAATTACTATTTTGGATCTTTTAATAAAAATATTTGGTTTTCAAATGAAATAGAAGTTTTACAAATAAGGATTATTTTATAGAGCCATACTAAAACTTGGCCAAGCCTTTGAAATAAAATATTTCTACTTGAGAAAAATAGTATAGGTTTATTTAAATAAAGTAATAAGGATTTAATATCTAAGTTTTATAAATAAAGGTTTTTACTATTTTAATTAACCATCAAAACTTATTTAATAAATTCAAATAAGTTTTCCAAGTATTTTATATTCTCAAATAAAACCTACTGATTTGGTTTTGTTATTGTTTTAGATTTCAAAATGGAGTTTTGAATAAATCAAAATCTATTTTATTTAATAACAATGGTCTATTTATTTAATTAATAATGGACTCTAAAATAAAATTATTATTTTGATCTTTGATTTTGGTTTATGTTGTTAAACAGAACCAAATTCAAATGCATTGTTTGATGAATGTTTGAGTTAATTTGATTGCTTGATTTGTTGTTTGAATTTCAAAACAGAAATTAGAAACAGAAAAAGGAAAAGGAATTTGAAAAAAAAATAGAATTTGGACCAGCCCAGGCCGAGCAACAAGGCCCGATCAGCCCCTCTCCTCCTGCGGAAAAAACGTTTCACTCACTTACTCCCCCACTCTGCGACTGACTGGTGGACCTCTTTTTCCTCTCACTTTCTCGCTGACAGCAAGACCCCACCCCTCCAGCTCATCTTCTTTCTCATGGCAGACGACGCCGTTGCAGCAGTAACGCCATGATCACCGCATAAATGGCCGCATTAATTCACCCCGTGACCACCCCCATTTAACCGCCTGTGTTTCCTCCTCCTTTCCCCTCACGCTCCTCCCTCTCTCTGCCCCCAGGCTGCCCTGAATCGAGCTCGCAACGCCACTGCTCCGACCACCGTCCCCAGACAATTCCGGCCGAGCCTCGCCACCTCCTGCCTCCCCGAGCACACGAGCACACTCACCACTCCCAGACGCTCCTTCCTGTACCCTCCATTCAACCGCGGGCGCCCCAGAACACCGTCTTCGACAAGCTCGGCGCCGCGCCAGCTCATCTTCCACTCCGAACTCCATGTAAACCCGTTCGCCCAAGACTCGATGATGCTCCCACACTCGCCTCGCTCTTTTGCATCTAACCAAGCTCTTATCCTGCCTTAGGGCGATCTGCAACATCGTCTCCGACCACGTCTAGAGCTGCCTGACGCCATCCTTGACTCCGGTGAGGAATTGCTGCAGACCCTGAGCACCCCTTGCCAAGCCGACCGTACCTCGAGCTTCACCACGTTCTCGCGATCACGGTGAGCATCCCCACTTTGTTCTTTGCTTCCTAGAACTGCCGCTAGCCCCTCGCCTGACCGTCGCCACCGTCTGCCGCCGCGCAGCGCCGCCCATCGTTGACCAAGCAGTAGCATCCGTAGGATCTAGATCGGACGCACACGATTGAAGCTAGGCGAAGCGGTAAGTAGCGTCTCAGCGCCGTGCGATGGAACTTAATCCAACGGCCCGCATCGCTCGATCCGTGCGAAGCGGTACCACCCAATAGAAACATGATGCGTGTCCAGTTTTTGGATTAAAACAGAATTTGAAAACAGATTTGATATGCAAATTGAAACCTTTGTAACTTTTGATCCACACGTCCAAAAATTACAAACTTTATATCGTTGGAATCAGAGAAACAAGCCCTAGCCAACTATACAATTTGTTTAGTAAATAGTATCTCTTAGATTGTTTGTTTTTGCAGAAACATTTGTATGCTGGTTTAGATTAGAAAAATTATTCAAAAAAGTTTTGAGGTTGAAACCTTTGCAAATTGGTTTGTTGTGAACTTACTGACCTTAGGAATCAACCCATGCAAAAGGTTCTGTCGCCTAGCATCTTGAAAATGTAGATACTATGGTATAATAAGGATGCTTTGATCATCTTGCAAAATGTTCTCTCTCCTAGCATCTTGCAAAAGTTGTCTCTACATAATACATTGTTTATTTCCTAATTTGATCATCTGCTGCACTGGACATCAGTTTTCATTGGCTATGTAGTTTCCTATATGTGTTGGTGTGGTGGTGTAAAACAACTAAATTTATTTCACTACTCCTAGGTGTGTTGTTGTCTACTGCTGATACAGTCCGTTATTTATAACTCTGCTTTATATATTGTTGAATGCAACCTCTATTACTACGGAAAGTCGAGTTAGTTGTCATATTTTATGGGATATGCTTGTTTATAGAATTTGATATATCATGTTCCAGTATTATGGAGTTAAATGTAGAACCATGCATCCTTTGATAGCATGTTATGCTATTTCTAGAAAACATTTTTTAGAATTTCGTAGCTTGACTTATTGATACGTCGGAAAAGTATCTATAATTTTTGATGCTCCATGCTTGTTTAGTATCTACTTTGTTTTGCTTTGTCTACACTTTGAGGTGTTTTTATATCTTTTCTGGAACTAACCTATTAACAAGTTGCCAAGGTGCTAGTTGCCTGTTTTCTTCTGTTTTTGGTTCCAGAATGGCAGAAAATCAATATTCTCGGAATTGGACAGGACAAAATCCAAAGTGAATATTTTACCGTGGGCGACACGAAGTCCAGAGGAGAGACGGAGAGGTGAGCCAGGGCCACCACACCCCCCTAGTAATGGGTGGGCCCACCCTGCGTCTAGGTAGGGTGTGGCCCCTCTGGCCGCCTCCCAGCCTTGCCTCTTCGCCTATAAGAAGCCCGCGATGTAGAAACCCTAGGCACCTGATCAAAATTCCACGAAACCTTCTGTAGCCTCCTCCACCATCGTCCCTAGATCGCGGGGGATCTAAAGTTCTTTCCGGCACCCTACCGGAGGGGAGATCATCCCGAAGGCCTTCTTCTCCGGTATAAAGCGTGAGTAGTTCCACCTTGGACTACGGGTCCATGTAGTAGCTAGATGGTTGTATCTCCTCCTTATGCTTTCATGTATAGATCTTGTGAGCTCCGTTCATGATCAAGATCTAATCTATTTGTAATCATGCATGTTGTGTTTGCGGTGATCCGATGGATATTGAGATTACTATGTCAGATTGATTAATGGTTTTGTATTTTTTATACTATCGTGTCTGTGTTGTTTGTGATCTTGCATGCTCTCCATTGTTAGTAGCTATCTTGGTCATGTAGTTGCTAGTGACTCCAACAGGGGGTATTTATGCTTGATAATGGGTTCATGCCTCTAGTTTCCAAGGGAAGTGACATAAATATTTTAGGTTGTAGATGTGCTATTGCTACTAGTGAGAAAACAACAGTCTCTTTTTCATAGAACAATTGGATTGTTTACCTTACACACTTTGCTTAAAGAAGTTGTCTGTTGCTTGCAACTTAACACTGGAGGGGGTTCGGATGATAACCTGAAGGTGTACTTCTAGTCATAGATACAGTTGGATGGAGGTATATGTATATTGTTGTATTTCCCAATCGAATCTAATAGGATCTTTTTGTCTAATATTGCATTATTATGCCTTGCTCAGTTCCTGTCAATTGCCCTGTTGTAATTTGTTTACCCTTCATGCCATGTTGTTTATCTAAGCAGAGCACCTCTAGTGAACTATGGACCCCGGTCCAATCTTTACCATTAATACATCCTCCACTGTTACATGTTTACTTGCTGCAAATCATTACCTTCCACACCATACAGTTAATCCTTTGTTACAGCAAACCGGTGAGCTTGGCAACCTCACTGATTCATTGGGGCAAAGTCTTGAGTTTGTGTTGTGCAGGTTTCCGCGTTGCTTGCAACACCTTTGAGGTGTTTCCTTCCTCGTACTGTTTCGATAACCTTGGTTTATTACTGAGGGAAGACTTGCTGCTATGTTGCTTCAGACCTTGCTCTTGGGGTTTCCCGACGAAGTGCTTTCCAGCACCATCAAGCTTTTTTGGCGCCATTGCCGGGGAGGCTAAGGACGTCTTCACAAGGGGAGTCCTCCTCAACCTTTCTCTTTACTTTGTTTTTAGTTTTCTTAGTTTCTTCTGCTTGCTTTTGTTTGCCTCTTTTCAAAAACTCCAAAAAAATAGTCTAGTTTGGTTTGCTTTCTTTATTCAAAAACACAAAAAAACTATTTCCTACTCTAGTTGCTGGTTTGTTATTGCATTGCTTGGTCATGATTTCTATCAATGGATGGTTTCTTTGAAACTAGTTCTTATTGGCAAGGTGGGTTCATGGAAGAACAAAATTATTATTATAAGGAACACCATTTTGTTGGAGATATGCCCTAGAGGCAATAATAAATGTAGTTATTATTATATTTTTGGGTTTATGATAAATGTTTACATTGATGCTATAATAGTATTAACCAGGAAACATTAATACTTGTGTGATTTGTAAACTAAACTAGAGTCCCTAGTAAAGCCTCTTCATAATACTGGCTTGTTGGTTAACAGATGATTGTGATTTCCCTACGCGATCTTTCCGGCGCTAGTTTGCCAATAAGCTAGATAGATCTTGGATTTTTTGTTTGCATGCGGTATAAATTTTTTATTTTCCATGCTACGAACCTCTACACATTTGTCACAAAAAGGGAAACACTTATGGGAACAAAATGATAAGTTGAATACTATTGCTAGAGACGTGTGCTCTACTTATAATGTTACTTATTGCTTTGATAAATCTTGTTGCTATAGGAGGTATAAACACCTTCCTTTTCAATGTGAATATAATGATAATGTTACCATATCCTCTTATGTTAAAGGAAATTATGATTTTTATGATGTGGAACAAATTGAAGAATTTATTGCCTTCAAGGGTGCAGTTCAACTTGCTAGTTTGCTTGAAAATACTGATGATGCACCTTATGAATATGAGGTTTATGAGATACTTAAATTTTGCTTTGATAATTACAAGGAAGAAAATGTCTAATGCTTTCCACGCATGGAAGATACTAATGCCTTGCAGGATCCTATGGAAGAAGAAATTGTTGAAACAGGAAGCTCATTAGATGAAAAAGAGGAGGAGAATGATGAACAAAAGGAGGATGAATGGATTATCTACCGATGCCTATCTTCTAATGAGAGTAACTCTTTTTCCCTTACATTATTTGATTGTCCCCCATGCTTACCAAAGGAGGATGAATGATATGTTTGTGTGGATCATTTTGAAATATCTACTTTGAGTAAAACCTGTCAAGGTTTTAATCCCACTATTTTTGAGCTTGATAGAAATTATGTGTTTGTAGATCATGAAAAGCATGCTTTATGTGATAGCTATATTGTTTAGTTTATTCATGAGGCTATTGAAAATTATTATGAGAGAGGAAAACACGGTTTTATTCATCTCAATAATATTAAGCTTCCTCTCTTTGTGTTGAATGTTTTGAAGTTTCACTTGTTTTGCTTTCCTATGCTTGTTGGTTTGTGCTTTCATGCCTTGTTTATTTACAAGATTACTATGCATAGGAACTGGGTTATACTTAAATGTGCTTTGAATTTGCTTCTTGATTCTCTCTTTTAATTCAATTCATATTTCTTATGTGAGCATCTTCTCAAGCTAACAAGCCTAACTTAAAGGCATTAAAGAAAAGTACTTGTTGGGAGATAACCCAAGAGTTTTCTTGAGTCTTTGAAGTTATTACTTCAGTAATGACCTCTCCTTATCCTTTTTGTTTGCTTTTTTGCCAATAATGACGTCTAATGAGAGGGAAGTAAGATTTGGAGAGTTGCTGTCCCGAAACAGATTTCTGTCCTACACCAAAAACATTCGTGAGGAGTCTCTATAAGTCGTATTGAGCTGAAAATTTATGAATAAATCCCCCAGTATGTTAGCTAACTTTAGTTAGTTCAACACTTTTTGATTTGAGCAACCTAAGATTTTCTAAAAAATAGGTTTCTACCTGCTGGTCTGTTTTGACAGATTTCTGCCATTATTTGCATTTGCTTCTTATTGATTCCTTTTTGAGTTATC
Organism: Avena longiglumis; assembly: GCA_030063025.1. Taxonomy (NCBI): domain Eukaryota; kingdom Viridiplantae; phylum Streptophyta; class Magnoliopsida; order Poales; family Poaceae; genus Avena; species Avena longiglumis. The sequence goes on along the minus strand of CP125978.1, from coordinate 236,833,511 downwards.
TTTTGGGGAATTGAGATTTTTGAAGGAGTTGCTACAGTATCTTGTGTTTTTATTGAAAATTTTTTCTATTCCAAAGCTTAGCACAAAGTTCTACTATCTTTTGAATACACTAATGTTGCTAATGAAGATTGTGTGAAGTTTTCTATGAAGAAAAATTGCAGGTGTAGAGAGTGAATGATGTAATGAGATGAAGAATGTACAAAAGCTCAAGCTTGGTGATGCCACCCCGGTGTCACCCCAAGAAATATCCAAGAGGTACACACGTTAAATCTTGGGGATGCCCAAGGCACCCCCTTCTTCATCAATAAAAAGTTCAGGTCTGTCTAGACACTTCGTTTTTATTGTTTCATGCACTGTTGTGTTGTTCTTGGAGCGTCATAGTTTTCGTTTGCTTTTCTTAGTTTGTTTAGTTTGCTTGAATAAAGTAGTTTGGACCCCCATTCTCGCTGTGTTGTTTCAAATACGTTGCTTGGTGTTGAAAAGGAGTAGGAAGTTCTTGGTTGAAAACTGCAAGAGGAGCTTGCATTGACTGTGACTTAGACTTTAGCATGACATGCTAGGTATTGTTTTAACCTTATGCTTAGTGATTATTGCTGTAGCATTCTTGTTCCAAACAATTGGGATTGCTTAGTGTGCCTTGAAGAAATCATGCGTTGTTTTAGCATACAAAAGCATAGTATAGTGGTATTCTCCTTTGATGCTTTGTTTGGGTTGACTTGGCACATGCTTACACCATGTTATGACTATACAAGTCACCATAGCCTCTATCATCATTTAGTGCTTGACTTGTAGTACCACTCTATGCTTTTATTAGTAATGTTTTGTTGCTTTGCATGATTATGGCCATTATTGCTCTCTTAGTTGGTTGCTCCCAGTCTTTTGCTAGCCTCCCCTTGTATGAGTAAGTTCTACTCATGCTTCCAACTCCCAAGAAACCAAGTTTTTCCAAAGTGTAATATCCCACCTTTATAAAGGTAAAGATCCTTGTGATTTCAATGCTAGTCCCTGGATCAATGCTAGCATCCACAGTTTAAGATGAAGTACACAGAAACAAAGGTCATTATTACATCGTCATTCCAGAGATAACATAGTATTTTACAACTCCATAACCATATGCTAGTACAAGAGTTTAACTTAACAATATAAAATAGAAGTCTTCATCTTCATGTGCCATAGGCAAGCATGTTGAGTTTAGACTCATAACCCCTAATCATCATCAGAGAACCTGCAACATCACAAGTTACAGCCAGAGTGGGTCAATACATTGAAATAGTATTGGCAAGTGATACCTTAGTAGAATATTAACATCTAGTTACTACATGAATTTGGCTAAGTGTATCTTAGGCTTGATTTGCTCAAAATAGGTTTTACCTATCAGTTGAAAACACTAAGTTTTTCTTTGACAAAACTTTCCCAAGGAACCACCAATAGAAATTGGTGAACCTTCACCCTTGTTCAACCACAAGTTTTACTTAGAAAATTGGGATGAGGAGATTCTTTATAGCTTCCATGTCTTGATGCTCAAATTGTCCATTACCGGGGACACGGCTAAGTACTTAGTTTATTCCATCTGCAGAGGTTGTGCACTTTCCCCACAAGACTTGATTTTCACCAAAACAGGACCTTTCAGAAGCCTTCCCTTAGACCAAAATGGAACCTATCAATCCCCTACAACCAAATGTCCATTTGGCTAAGTTATTGCAACCTATATGATCCAGGCAGAGCCTATAATGCCATGTGGCTGCACTAGAAGCTTCTTAACATTTGGCATCTCAAATCCCTTTGTTCCTGGGTGGCAATCCACAAGTGTGATACACAAGGTAAACCATAGAAATGGGCCTTGTGTAACCACTCAACCAAAAACCACCAAGCAATTACCATTCCACCCAGGTGTTTCATTCACTTAGTTGTTTTATTAAGCAAAATCATAAGTCAAAGACTTAGCAATATATTTTTACATAGCATGTATATATTCCACCCTTGGTTGCTACTAGCTAGGCTAAGCATGGCAATTGCAAGTATCTTAACTTAGAGAAAATTCTAACAATTCTACAACTACTAGGATTTCCCAAGCATAGCACATAGATACTTAGCAAAAATACGCATGCAAGCCCTTATACGGAATATTTCTAATGCATAGTCAAAATATTGGGACAAAAATATGAAGCACCACTTGCCTTGGTAGTTGGGGCAGTAGCAACAATCCTCACAACCACAATCACTATTAGCACCAAAATCTACACATAAAATGATAGCACCAAATTCACATATCAAAATATACAAGCAAAAATATATGAATGCATGCAAATGCCATGTGATGATTTTTATAATTCAAACAAGACAAGTGAAACAGTACGGAATCATAAACAAAACAATTATACACTAAATAAAATTAATTTGGCCCCTAGAACATTTTCCATACAATTTTTATATACAAAATAAGCTTAGAAATGTCTTTGCAAAAACAACTCATTTTACAGATGCAATTTATTAAACAAAGTGCATAAATGGATAGAATTATTTCTCTTGATTCCAATGATATAAAATTTACAAAATTTGAACGTGTGGATCAAAAGTTATGAATTTTGCAAGTTTGAATCACTAATAGATCTAATTCAGATTTTAAAACAAAATACCGCATGGCAGCTCACGATTGATCGTACATTCGCGCTTTGGATCACACTCGTGGACGTTGGATCTAACTAAGAACGGACCAGATCAAATCATACCGCTTCTGAGATCTAATCGCGCCTTAGGATTTAGATCCAATGGATCGAATCCATCGACCAAGAAGCGGCGCGCAAATGGTCGCTGGCGGCGGCGGCGCTTCTGCCGGCGGTGCTCCGGGGATTCCAGAGGGGGCTAGGGGCTTACCAGACTCGCGTGAACACGATGGTGCTCAAGGTGTCTTTGGCGTGGACGGGGGCATGCTGCAGAGGTCGCTGGGGCTCGTCGGAGTTGCGGACGATGTCGAGTTTCCAGACGATGACGTTGCCGACGATATGGACTGCCCTAGCACGAACCAGATGTGTCAGGAGTTGCGCAAGGTCATGGCTAACACGATAGCATCGAGGAGAGAGCAAGAGGCGCTCGGGGATTACCATGATTTTTCACCGGAGATGAGAGAGGCGTCGGACACTTGCGGTGGTTGTCGAATCCGTCGACCTAGGTCACGAGCCGACAAAATAAAGGCATGACACTAGTCGCGTGAGCAAGGGGATCATGCTAGCATGAACTAGAAAGGGTGGGGTGGACGGAGCTCACCGCAATGTCTCGCCGGAGATGCTTGGGCAGCGGCTTTGCAGACTGAATTTTGGGCAGCCCTGTGGCGGAGAGAGTGTGACGAGTGAGGGGAAAGACTCGCGGTGTGGAGAGGCTTAAGTAGGCAGAGGCTCGGCGAGAAACGCTCGCTGAATCAATGGCATTTACGCCGTGCTATCAGCGATGGCGATGATCGTCGCGTGATTTGGGGAAGACGATGACATGGCGTTGGGGCCACTGGTCAGCGACTGCGGGGTTGGTTGGACGCGGGTGAGAGAAGGATCAGAGGGGGAATTGCCCGGGTGGGCTTACTGGGCTGGTTCCTGTACTGGGCCAAAATGGCAGCGCCAGCCCTTTCCACTTTCTTTTATCTTTTTCTATTTCTAATTTGATTTCCTGAAAACATTTTCAAATGATTTTCAAACCAAAATGAATTTAAATTTGTTCTGAATTTTTTGTAGGATGGATCCAGCTCTTAATTGATCATTTAGCACTGTTGTCCACTCAAACTTACTTTGGTCCTTTGAAATTTTGAAAGAAGACAGTGCCTTTACCATTGTTTAATAAAGGTATAAAAATGGTTTTAAATTCATTCTTTGTTTTGAAAACTTTGTCCAATCTTTGGAAATTATCAAACAAACTTAGGATCAAGTATCTTTGGTTTAAAACAAATAATCTCATACTAGAGAGTAGCATTGGGTCAATTCCTTGCTTACATAAAATGATAGATCACAAGTTTCTGATTTTTGAGAAAAGGATCCTAAGATGACTATGAATGCATGTACGATGTACAAACTTTGAAACATGATTTTATTGATGTTACAAAATCTAACCCCCTTAAGGTGAATCTCGCCCTCAATATTCAGATTGGCTAGCAAATAGGTGAGGGTGGCCTTTCCGAAGGTCATCTTCTCTTTCCCATGTTGCTTCTTCTTCGGAATGATGGATCCACTGTACTTTGCAGAATTTGATAGTCTTTGTCCGAGTAACTCTTTCTGCAGTCTCAAGAATTTTTATAGCCTTTTCCTCATAGGTGAGATCACTTTCCAACTGGACCTCTTCCAAAGGTATAGTATCCTTCAAAGAAGTCTCCTCCATCTCTGGATGACATTTCTTTAGCCGACTCACATGAAACACATTATGAACGGCAGACAATGATTCAGGTAGTTCAATTTCATAAGCTACTTCTCCTTTACGACTCAAAATTTTGAATGGTCCAACATATCTTGGGGCCAATTTTCCTTTGACTCCAAATCTCTTCACTCCACGAAGTGGTGACACTCTAAGATAAGCTCTATCAACCACTTCATAGGTGACTTCTCTACGCTTAGGATCTGCATAGCTCTTCTGTTGGGACTGTGCTATCTTCAATCTGTCCTTTACTATCTTGACTTTCTCTTCAGCCTCTTTGATTAGTTCTGGTCCGAACAAATTTCTTTCTCCCACACCATTCCATAGTAATGGGGTAGTACACTTCCTTCCATAGAGAAACTCAAACGGTGCCATCTCAATGCTAGCTTGATAGCTGTTCTTATAAGAGAATTCTGCGTAAGGCAAACTTTCATCCCAACTAGCTCCATAGTCTAGGGCACATGCCCTCAACATATCCTCTAGAATCTGGTTGGTCCTTTCTGTCTGTCCATCGGTCTGGGGATGAAAAGCAGTACTGAATTCCAATCTCGTTCCCAATGACTCATGCAGTTGTCTCCAAAAATGATAAGTGAACTGAGTTCCCCTATCTGACACAATACTCTTGGGTACTCCATGCAGACACACAATCCTATTCATATAGATCTTGGCCAACTTAGCACTTGTATAGGTTGTCTTCACGGGTATGAAATGAGCCACTTTAGTGAGGCGATACACTACTACCCAAATAGAATCATATCCTGACCTGGTCCTTGGCAATCCGGTGATGAAATCCATGCTAACTTGTCCCACTTCCAATCATGAATAGGTAGTGGTTGTAACAACCCTGCTGGCTTCTGATGTTCCACTTTCACTCTACTACATACATCACACAAAGCAATATGTTCGGCGATGTCTTTCTTGAGATTATTCCACCAAAATCTTTCCTTCATATCCCTGTACATTTTTGTGTTACCCAGATGAATGGAATATGGTGAGTTGTGTGCTTCCTGTAAAATCAGTTTTCCGAAGCTCCGGATCTTGCGGAACGCAGATACGTTTTCCGTACCATAAAGTACCTTGTTCGTCTTAATGGAATCCTTTGGATTTTCCTTTGCCAATCTTTTCCTTAATCTCTTCAATTTCCTTGTCCGTCTTTTGGGCTTCCTTGATTTTGTCCAACAAGGTGGGTTGAACATCCAATGACATGAGATGTCCTTCAGGCACAATCTCCAATCTGAGGTCTCTAAATTGGGCACAGATCATCAGCAACTTTCCCTTAGTAAGGCCATTCATAAATACCTTACGGCTTAGTGCATCTGCTACAACATTTGCTTTACCGGGATGGCATTGCAAACTCAAGTCATAGTCCTTGATGAGTTCTAGCCATCTTCTTTGTCTCATGTTGATTTCTTTCTGAGTGAAGATATACTTCAAACTTTTGTGATCTGTGAACACTTCACATCGCTTTCCCAAAACATAATGTCTCCATGTTATGAGTGCATGGACAATAGAGGATAACTCTAAATCATGAGTTGGATAATTCACCTCATGAGTTTTGAGTTGTCTCGAGGCATAAGCCACAACTTTCCCTTCCTGCATCAAAACTGCACCTAATCCATGATGGGATGCATCACAATAAACCTGGAAATCCTTTTCCAAGTCTGGCAGACATAAGACCGGTGCTGTCACTAGTCTCTTTTTCAATTCTTGGAAACTAAGTTCACATCCTTCAGACCAAGCAAACTTCTTGTCTTTCTTTAGTAACTCCGTCATTGGCTTAGCTACCTTGGAGAAATTCTCAATGAATCTTCTGTAGTATCCTGCCAAGCCAAGGAAACTACGAACTTCTTTCACTTACTTAGGAGATTCCCATTCAGTTACAGCTGACACTTGTGCGGGATCAACTGCTACACCATCTCCCGACACAACGTGTCCAAGAAATTCAACCAGAATTCACACTTGCTGAATTTGGCATACATCTTATGCTCTCTAAGTTTCTCAAGTATCAAACACAAATGTCCTTCATGCTCTTCTTTACTTTTGGAGTAGATCAAAATGTCATCGATGAAAACGACAAAAAACTTGTCAAGGAACTCCATGAACACATTTTTCATCATATTCATGAAGTAAGCTGGTGCATTGGTCAAACCGAATGGCATCACGGTGTACTCATACAATCCATACCTAGTGGTGAAAGTTGTCTTAGGTATGTCTTGTTCCCTTATCTTAATCTGAAAATAACCTGAACAGATATCCATCTTTGAGAACACACAAGCTCCTTCTAGCTGATCAAACATGTCATTGATTCTGGGCAAAGGATATTTGTACTTGATAGTCAGCTCATTGAGTGAACGATAATCTATGCATAACCTTTGACTTCTATCGTTATTTTCCACAAACAAGACTGGTGCTCCCCAAGATGAAGAACTTGGTTGAATAAACCCTTTCTGCAACTGTTCTCCAAGTTGTTTCTTGAGTTCTTTCAACTCATCAACTGACATCTTGTAAGGTCTCTTTGCTATTGGTCCTGATCCTGGCAGCAAGTCAATCAGAAATTCCACATCTCTATCTGGTGGTATTCCCGGCAATTCTTCCGAAAACACATCTGGTTAATCACTCACAATTGGCACACTGTCTAAGCTAACACCCTTAAGAGAATTTATCTTACTCCCTTTTGATTCAAAGTTAGACTTGAAGCTTATTCGTTTATTTTCCGAGGTTGTGAGTGCGACAGTACGATTGGCACAATCTAGTACTCCTTCATAATTGGTCATCCAGTCCATTCCCAATATTGCATGCAGTCCTTGGGAATCTAGGATTATCAGGCTAACTGGAAACTTATGCTTTCCAAATTTTATCACTAGATCACGACATCCAAGACTTACTATCATGTCTCCATCGGGAGAACTTACTTTTATTGGACACCCAATATTTTTAGTTGGAAACCCATTTCTATCAACAAATGCTTTTGATATGAATGAATGTGATGCACCAGTATCAAAAAGAACAAGTGTTGGAATAGAATTGAGTTTGAACTTACCAGCCACAGCATCAGACTCCTCATAAATCTCTTCCACATTGATGTGGTTCACTTGTCCCTTCTGGAAAGGGTCAGGCTTGTTGGCTCCTTCAACTTTCTATTCTGGGCATTCATTTGCATAAAGCCCCAGCTTCTTACACTTAAAACATTCAACTTGACCGATATCTCTCTTTGGTCGACCGCCACTTCCACTTCCACCTCCACTGTGGTGACTCTTGTGTCCACTCTTGTGGTTTTTGTACTTGTCATTATCATGACTACGATGATGCTTATTGTCATGATGGTGGTTGTGGTTGTGGTGGCTGTTGTACTTTCCATGTTTGTGGGATCCAGAACTCCCACTGTCATCATGATGGGAATGCTTGTGAGACGATCCCGAACTATGCTTGTCAGAGCTGTGCTTCCTCTTTCTGCTTTCAACCTGTTTCATCTTGTTCTCCAAGATGGTATCCTTGTCACAAAGTGATTGGTAAGTGGGGACATAGGCCACAGATAACTGCAGATTCGGTTCATCATTCAGTCCTTCGAGGAATTTCTCTTTCCTCTTGGCATCGGTATCAACTTCATTGGGTGCATAGCGCGCCAGATTGTTGAACTCCTCAATATATTCAGCCATGCTGCGGTGATGCTGTTTCAAGTTATGTAACTCCTTCTTCTTCAAGTTCATCACTCCGGCTGAGATGTGAGATGTACGGAATCCATCTTCAAAGATAGCCCATGTCACATCCTCAATGGGAGTGGTGATCTGGAAGTTATCCCACCAAGTGGCTGCTGGTCCTTCCAACAGATGTGCTACAAACCTGACTTTCTCTTCGTGATGATGCGGTAAGCGGTCACAAAATCCTTGTTCACCGAATGTAGCCAATCATTGGCCACCATGGGATCAGTAGTTACCGAGAACTTTGCAGGCCTCAATCTTAGGAATCTGGTGAGCATGTCAAATCCTAGTGGAATGTTCTGATTGTTGTTATTTTGTTGTTTTTGTTATTGTTATTGTTGTTGTTGTTGTTGTTGTTGTTGTTGTTGTTGTTGTTGTTGTTTTTGTTGATGTTGTTATTCTGATTCTGCATAAAAGTGGTCATCATCTGCATCAGTTGTGCTGTCTTTGTCATCACTCTTTGCATCTCGGGGGTGACATTGTTGTTGTTTGGGTTAGGGTTGGCACGTCGAGGAGGCATCTGTGGTTTTCATAAGGATAAGAATGAGATACCCATAGATCCTTATTATGCACAATACATCACATAGACAATCACCCAAACAAGCATCAAAATAACATAAAGTTCAACGACATAAACAACAAGTTTGAAAAACCAAACACACCATAGCAAGCCACCCACATGTTGGATGGTCATTGTGACTCAATAATCATAAGCATGGTAAATGAAAGATAAATGAGTAGTCATCACTACTCCTCTGCATCAACCTCCTCATCAACAAGTGTAAGACCTGCATTCTCCATAGCGGTCTTGTATTCCTCGACATTGGTAGTCAAGGCCTCTATCTTGGCCTTAAGATCCCTCTTTTGTGAATGAAGCCTCTTGATCACTCCCTACTGATGCTCGAGATCGAAGTCCTTGGTCTCTAGCTCCTCCTTCATCTCCCGGATCTTCTTGTTCCGGTCTTGGACTCTCTTCTCCTGGCTCTTGAATTTCCTTTCCTGGCTCTCAAACTTGGCCTCCATTACTTTGACTATCTCGTCTTGCTCCGCGAAGAGCTTGTCCTTCTCTCGGAGCTAAACCTGGAGCTCGTCATTGCTAAGCATGACGTTGGTCCTATCAGTATCTAGGTGCCTAATAAAAACCTCTAGGTCCTGAAGGTACAGACGAATCGGCTCCACCGTCTCTCTAGCAGCATCCTCGAACTCAATAGCCTCACCCTCCTCGCCGCGTCTCCCGAAGGGGTGCAAGTAAGTACCTCTAAGCTCTCTGGAGTGCCTTCCTACCAGACGCCCAAGTAAATCCTGCATGAGTACATATAAGCTTCTCTCCTTGTCATCATGCATAAGCTTGAAAGTGATAGCCTCCGTGGTTGGCTCAGTCTGACGTCCTGGCTGAGTAACTTTGAAGCCCCAAAGGTCCTTCCTCTCAAACTTGGTGAGGGGAAGCGTCATGATGCTAGAGAGCGGAAGGTTGAGCACACTAGTGAGCTCAATAAGATGAGTGCCAAAACAAGTTCCCTTGAACTCTTTAGTCGTGCTGAGAGTAACATTAGGCATCTATTTTATAAGATAGAGAAAAGTTAGAATCAACATCAAATAGAGAAAAATCACAAGACAAAGTATCACAAGCATATCTTTGGCAACAATCACACAAGTCATGGCATACACAAATCCATTACAAGCATCAAAGGTTTTACATAACTTAGATAAATTTTTTGGAAATAAAACAATAAGTGTGGTGGTCCAACTAACGAAGTACATTACAATCCCATCTCACTTGCCAAGTTGGCTAACAGGGCATCCCTAGAGGCAATCTGTCAATCCTGATCACATGACTCCATTTCTAAGTCTATGATGTCCTCTCTTAAACGTTGGTGGGTATGCTTCTTTTCTTCCCTAAGGTCATTTTGGGTGTTAAGAATTCTGCACTTGAGTCTATCACCAAGCTCCCTGATGGCCTTCCAAGCCGCATTCCTTGCAGAGTCAAAGAATGTGGTGTGCATTACTGAATTGGTGACCATGTAGAATCCTGATTCCTTGTGGTTGTCTTCCTTGTTTTTGTACAAGTGAAGTTGCACCCACCAGTACTCTACTCCTTCATCCATCACGGGGAATCCTTTGTACACAGCTGCACCATGTATCCCCATGGAAACCATGAGGTCCTTGAGGGCCTTGGGAAATTATGTCTCACACTCCAAGGTCATGGTCATGAGTGGTCCCTTCCTCATGGCTTCTTTGATGGATTTCATCTACAAATAGAGATGAGAAAGAAGATTAGAAAAGTTTACGAGAAGAAAAAGACAAGTGTGGAAATGGTTGAATTTTTTTCCTTAGTGGTTTCTAATCCAATCCTAGGGTTATAATCCTACAGGCAACACAGTGCTCTGATACCATCTATAATATCCCACCTTTATAAAGGTAAAGATCCCTGTGATTGCAATGCTAATCCCTGGATCAATGTTAGCATCTACAGTTTAAGATGAAGTACACAGAAACAAAGGTCATTATTACATCGTCATTCCAGAGATAACAGTCTTTTAAAACTCCATAGCCATAGGCTAGTACAAGAGTTTAACTTAACAATATAAAATAGAAGTCTTCATCTTCATGTGCCACAGGCAAGCATGTTGAGTGTAGACTCATAACCCCTAATCATCATCAGAGTAACCTACAACATCACAAGTTACAGCCACAGTGGGTCAATACATTGGAATAGTATTGGCAAGTGATACCTTAGTAGAATATTAACATCTAGTTACTACATGAATTTGGCTAAGTGTAGCTTAGGCTTGCTTTGATCAAAATAGGTTTTACCTATCATTTGAAAACACTAAGTTTTTCTTTGACAAAACTTTCCCAAGGAACCACCAATAGAAATTGGTGAACCTTCACCCCATTTCAACCACAAGTTTTACTTAGAAAATTAGGATGAGGAGATTCTTGATAGCTTCCATGTCTTGATGCTCAAGTTGTCCATTACCGGGGAGACGACTAAGTACTTAGTTTATTCCATCTGCAGAGGTTGTGCACTTTCCGCACAAGACTTGATTTTCACCAAAACAGGACCTTTCAGAAGCTTTCCCTTAGACCAAAATGGATGCGCTCCAAACCTATCAATCCCCTATAACCAAATGTCCAAATGGCTAAGTTATTGCAACCTATATGATCCAGGTAGAGCCCAGATTGCCATGTGGCTGCACTAGAAGCTTCTTAACATTTGGTATCTCAAATATCTTTGTTCCTGGGTGGCAATCCACAAGTGTGATACACAAGGTAAACCATAGAAATGGGCCTTGTGTAACCACCCAACCAAAAACCACCAAGAAATTACCATTCCACCCAGGTGTTTCATTCACTTATTTGTTTTATTAAGCAAAATCATAAGTCAAAGACTTAGCAATATATTTTTACATAGCATCTATATATTCCACCCTTGGTTGCTACTAGCTAGGCTAAGCATGGCAATAGCAAGTATCTTAACTCAGAGAAAATTCTAACAATTCTCGAACTACTAGGATTTCCCAAGCATAGCACATAGATACTTAGCAAAACTACTCATGCAAGCCCTTATACAAAATATTTCTAATGCATAGTCAAAATATTGGGACAAAAATATGAATCACCACTTGCCTTGGTAGTTGGGGGAGTAGCAAAAATCTTCACAACCACAATCACTATTGGGACCAAAATCTACACATAAAATGATAGCACCAAATTCACATATCAAAATATACAAGCAAAAAATATATGAATGCATGCAAATGCCATGTGATGATTTTTCTAATTCAAACAAGACAAGTGAAACAGTACTGAATCATAAACAAAACAATTATACACTAAATAAAATTAATTTGGCCCCTAGAACATTTTCCATACAATTTTTATATACAAAATAAGCTTAGAAATGTCTCTGCAAAAACAACTCATTTTACAGATGCAATTTATTAAACAAAGTGCATAAAAGAATAGAATTCTTTCTAGTGATTCCAATGATATAAAATTTACAAAATTTTAACGTGTGGATCAAAAGTTATGAATTTTGCAAGTTTGAATCACTAATAGATCTAATTCAGATTTTAAAACAAAATACAGGCCATACTTGGCTCGATTGACGGTGCGGTTCGCTGGATCACGCCATGCTATTGGATCTAACTAACTAAGCACGGCCCAGACCAAATCATACTGCTTCGCTACAGAACTAATCGCGGCCTTAGGATTTAGATCCAATGGATCAGATCCATCTGACCAAGAACTGGCGGCGCAAATGGTCGCTGGCGGCGGCGCTTCTGCCGGCGGCACTCCGGTGATTCCAGAGGGGTCTAGGGGCTGGATAGGGGCTTACCAGACTCGCGTGAACATGACGATGCTCAAGGTATCGTTGGCGTGGACGGGGGCATGCTGCAGAGGTCGCTAGGGCTCGTCGGAGTTGCGGATGACGTCGGGTTCTTGCAGACGATGAAGTTGCTGACGATATGTACCGCCCTAGCACGAATTAGATGTGTCAGGAGGTGCGCAAGGTCATGGCGAACACGATAGCATCAAGGAGAGAGCAAGGGGCGCTCGGGGATTACCGTGATTTTTCACCGCAGATGAGAGAGGCGTCAGGCACTTGCGGTGGTTGTCGAATCCGTCGACCTAGGTCACGAGCAGACAAAATAAAGGCATGACACTAGTCGCGTGAGAAAGGGGATCATGCTAGTGTGAACGAGACAGGGTGGGGTGGACGAAGCTCACCGCAATGTCTTGCCGGAGATGCTCGGGCAGCGGCTTTGCAGACTGAATTCTGGGCAGCCCTATGGCGGAGAGAGTGTGACGAATGAGGGGAAAGAATCGCGGTGCGGAGAGGCTTAAGTAGGCAGAGGCTCGGCGAGAAACGCTCGCTGAATCAATGGCATTTACGCCGCGCTATCAACGGAAGTAACGGCAGTGACGACGCGGTCTGTCGCGTGATTTGGGGAAGACGACGACGACATGGCGTTGGGGCCACTGGTTAGCGACTGCGGGGTTGTTTCGACGCGGGTGAGAGAAGGAGCAGAGGGGGAATGGCCCGGGTGGGCTTTAGTGGGCTGGTTTCTATACTGGGCTAAAATGGCAGCGCCGGCCCTTTCCACTTTCTTTTATATTTTTCTATTTCTAATTTGATTTCCTAAAAACATTTTCAAATGATTTTCAAACCAAAATGAATTCAAATTTGTTCTGAATTTTTTGTAGGATGGATCCAGCTCTTAATTGATCATTTAGCACTGTTTTCCACTCAAACTTACTTTGGTCCTTTGAAATTTTAAAAGAAGACAGTGCCTTTACCATTGTTTAATAAAGGTATAAAAATGGTTTTAAATTCATTCTTTGTTTTGAAAACTTTGTCCAATCTTTGGAAATTATCAAACAAACTTAGGATCAACTATCTTTGGTTTAAAACAAATAATCTCATACTAGAGAGTAGCATTGGGTCAATGCCTTGCTTACATAAAAAGATAGATCACAAATTTCTGATTTTTGAGAAAAAAGTTTCTAAGATGAGTATGAATGCATGTATGATGTGCATACTTTGAAACATGATTTTAGGGATGTTACACAAAGTGTCCACTATAAACTCATATTTTTATTTTCAGCTATCTTCCAATTAAAAGTATTTTGTTAGGTGAAAACTTAGTGATTAATGCCCTCACAAACTTGATGGCACACTTTATATTCTTTGCCCCTAATAAACTTGAACCATTGTGTCATCTATGTTGTATATTATTGCACTTATACGTTGGAATTAGCAGAACCATGCTCTCATGGGGAACGTTTTCAACATTGCTCTCATGCTCTTTTGTCTATGGATGTCACCGGTGTGAAATAAAGAGGGAGCTTGTAAGTCCATGGAGTTATGCACTTTGTGTTAGAGAAACGCCTAGGCCTCTGGCCTAAGCCATGCCTAATCATGGTGGAAACTTGCAGCATCACCATAATGAGGTATCCGTGAAGCATCCTCAATAAAAAGCTATGCACATAGTAAATAAAAAGATCGCTGAGATGCTCATTATCTGCTTGCCTTGTCATTTTGGTTATGGGATAGCTCATGTACCATGTGCAAGGGGTACCCCGTTGGCGGTTCTCTATGATACGCATGTACTTACTATGAAAAGAACATACAGGTGACTGAAGTTGATTAGAATGAGGTGTGTCCCTCGTATTCAAGGGACTTGACATTGCCAACTTATACTTTGTCAAGAATATACTCCATAGTTTGTTCACTTTAACCTTAATCACTTCAAGATGCTTATGATAGGGGAAATGAGGGCTGAAAGCTAACAAGTACCATAATTTTTGGAAGCTCTTTTTGAAACTTGAAATCCCTGCTTCCCTTTGTGAAGGGCCTTCCTTCCACCATTATATTGAGTCTCCACCTTCTACCTTTAGGCACCATTAAGAGAGCATAGTTGCCATTCTATGTGCGCTGTTCCAAAACTTATTGATTGATGCATATTGTGATATTGCTTGTTCTTGTGCTACTTGTATCTAGTCACTCTTATAAACTTTGAAGGGGCCCTATGCATCTATTTGCTACTCTATGAGGGATAAGCAGTATGCCACTATGCCATGTTTTCTATATGTGAAACAAACAAATGTTTTTCAATGCATTTTATTCATGATCTTTGTTTGTATCCTGTCACGGTGCATGTCACCTAAAAAATTATTCTTTTATCACTTACCTACTCGAAGACGAGCATGAGTTAAGCTTGGGGATGCTTGATACGTCGGAAACGTATCTATAATTTTTGATGCTCCATGCTTGTTTAGTATCTACTTTGTTTTGCTTTGTCTACACTTTGAGGTGTTTTTATATCTTTTCTGGAACTAACCTATTAACAAGTTGCCATAGTGCCAGTTGTCTTTCTTCTGTTTTTGGTTCCAGAAAGGAAAAAAATCAATATTCTCGGAATTGGACGGGACAAAAGCCAAAGTCAATATTTTACCGTGGGTGACACAAAGTACAGAGAAGAGACGGAGAGGCGAGCCAGGGCCACCACACCCCCTAGGCGCTGGTGGGCCCACCCCGTGCCTGGGTAGGGTGTGGCCCCTCTAGCCGCCTCCCAACCTCACCTCTTAGCCTATAAGAATCCTCTGATGCATTAACCCTAGGCACCTGATCAAAACTCCACGAAACCTTCTATAGCCGCCGCCACCGTCGTCCCTAGATCGGGGATCAAGTTCTTCGGCACCTCGCACGAGGAGATCATCCCGGAGGCCTTCTTCTCCGGTATGAAGCGTGAGTAATTCCACCTTGGACTACGGGTCCATGTAGTAGCTAGATGGTTGTATCTCCTCCTTGTGCTTTCATGTATAGATCTTGTGAGCTCCGTTCATGATCAAGATCTAATCTATTTGTAATCATGCATGTTGTGTTTGCGGGGATCCGATGGATATTGAGAATATTATGTTAGATTGATTAATGGTTTTGTCTATTTGATACTATCATGTCTGTGTTGTTTGTGATCTTGCATGATCTCTATTGTTAGTAGCTATCTTGGCCAAGTAGTTGCTAGTGACTCCAAGAGGGGGTATTTATGCTCGATAGTGGGTTCATGCCTCTAGTTTCCAAGGGAAGTGACAGAAATATCTTCGGTTGTAGATGTGTTATTGCTACTAGGGATAAAACAACGGTCTCTTGTTCATAGAACAAGTGGATTGTTTACCTTACACACTTTTCTTAAAGTAGTTGATAACCTGAAGGTGGACTTCGGATGATAACCTGAAGGTGGACTTCTAGTGCAGTTGGATGGTGGATGATAACCTGAAGGTGGACTTCTAGTCATAGATGTAGTTGGATGGCGGTCTATGTATATTATTGTATTGCCCAATCGAATCTCATAGGATATATTTGTCTGGTATTGCATTGTTATGCCTTGCTCAGCTCATGTAAATTCCCCTTCTGTAATTTGTTTACCCTTCATGCCATGTTGTTTATCTAAGGAGAGCACCTCTAGTGACCTATGGACCCCGATCCAATCTTTACCATTGATACATCCTCCACTGTTACCTGTTTACTTGCTGCAAATCATTACCTTCAACACCATACAGTTAATCCTTTGTTATAGCAAACAGATGATCTTGACAACCTCACTGATTCGTTGGGCCAAAGTCTTGAGTTTTTATTGTGTAGGTTTCCGCGTTGCTTGCAACACCTTTGAGACGTTTCCTTCCTCCTACTGGTTTCATAACCTTAGTTTCTTACTGAGGGAAAACTTGCTTCTATGTTGCTTCACACCTTGCTCTTGGGGTTTCCTGACGAAGTGCTTCCCAACACCATCACTTATGCCAAGACACTGACTTTGTCAGTTTCTCTTGTCCCTTTATTCCCAAAGGCATTAGTAATCACCAATTTATCGAGGGATAGTATATTTTTGTTACTATGATGATTGGGTTGTCTCGTCATGTCACATTGAGTATTGCTAAGATTCTCTTATTCAACTCTGCTAAACTGCCATGAATCATATGTCTATTACTTGAGCATTGAGATTCCAATATGTAACAATATATCTTATTCTTTCCTTTTTCCCTATGCAGCAAGTTACTAGATATGGAGATCCCAATTCATGATTGCTATGGATGCAACTCCGGGAAAAAGAAGTTGAACCCATGTGAAGCAATCAACATTCTATCTGATATGATGTAATAATATTCATATAGCTAGTTATACCATCATTACCATTGTGTCTGATATGATGTAATAATATAGTGATTCTGGATGCCATTTGAAATATTACCTCTGTTTGTTTCATTGAAGATATAAATATTGCTCATTTATTTTCTTGCATATGAAAGTTGGTATCAGAAAAACCTGACCAATATAAAATGCAGTCAGACGAATAAAAGAACCCGACAAGTAGGACCAAGTACTAGAACTTGACAACTGGACCCACCTGACCAGTGGACCCAGCGTTTGTAAATAAAAAATAAAAAGAAAATCGAGTCAAAAAAGATCACGACCAAAAAATGTAAATGGGCATGCTTAAAGTAAAAAAGGCCAAAACGTTGGGATTGGCCCATTTAGCTAACCAGAGTTGACAAAAGAATAATGTAAAGTAGACCGAATTGTTGGGCATCCCATGTAAAGCACCAAACTGGACTGGGCTGATTTTGGTCTAAGACCATTTGATTTGGTCCCAAATTTTCCATGTAAGATCGGCCACGTAGGATCTAACGTGGAAAAGATAGACAGTCTATGACCAATACAGTTGGTCATAGAATTTATGACCATGTATATTGATCATAGACGTCTATGACCAATTCAGGAAAAAAGTCGTGGTGTTTAACTAGTGACGCTCATCTTTTGACCATGTGTATTTGGTCACAAAAAGTCATAAATTAAAAATTATGACCTTTCAGTGACCAATATGGAGGATCATGTATAACCAGATTTCTTGTAGTGGAAGCAATGGCGGCGAGATCCGAAATTGACAGCGGCGGCTAGGGTTTCGAGAATTTTCGAAGGGAAAAAGTGGCGGCGGGGTCAGGGAATAAATAGGACGCGGAAACATGGGCGAGGGGGCACATATTCAATCCAAACAAACGGATTTCTCCCGGATTTTTGTAGTGCCGAACGAGGATATGTTCGTCCTGGACTCTATCCAGAGGAGGGAGATGACCTGGTGGGGCGAGGTGTCGACAACATGAGAGATAAAAATGGAGGAGAGGCTGACGGCTGGGCATGGTTGGGCCGGTCTGAGGCGTATCGTGTTAGGCAGGATAGAGGAAGGCGCTCGGGATAGGACGACTTGTGCGTCATTTGTGCTACGTTCTGCTCACGGGTGGAGACGCGTGGAAAATAGGGTGGGCTGGCTCGAGGGGCCCGGCTAGGTTTAGTTAGTTAGTTTATTTCATATTTTCTTTTATACATTTTCCTATTTAGTATTTCTCTTATAACTTTTTCTTTACAACTCCAAATGGAGCAAACTCTACGGCCAAAATTTTCTAAAATCAAAACACACACCATAGACTTTAAATATAAATCATTTGATTAAAACAAGGAAATATTTATACCATTAGAATATAATGCTTCTTATGGATAATTTACAAAATTGGAAATTAGGTTTGGGCTTGGGAATATAAATGGAGAATTCCAAACTCTTTCTAGGACTTCTAGGGAACAATATTCCAGTCCAATCTTATTACAAAATATATTTTTCAAATAAAACCATGATGCAATGCAACACAAAGTTTTTGGATTTATACAAAAATTCCAACCCAATTGGACAATCATGCTAATCCATTTTTTGTGGCTTAAAAAAGTTTGAACAATCCTAAATAGTTTCTTTTCATTCAAATTTCAATAAGGTCAAACAATTCAATCAACTTATTAATTTTATTTTTAACATTCCAAAATAGGAAATTTTGGGATGCTACAATCAAGTACGTGTTAGAGCTAATAAATATTGACTTCTACATGATACAAAGTACAAGAACCAAATATGCATCCATACTTTATAGATTTCGATCAGAATAATATTTTTTTTAAGATTTACCTCTTATATAATCTTACTAAACTATATAATGTACAAATAACTTTGAACCTTGACCGTTCGATCAAGACTAGCAAGTCCCAACATTGCAAACCGCATGATCTTCTATCCATATCTAGAATATTCTATAGCTAATAACACGGGTAGTCCCACAACTTGCATAGTACATGTAGATTAGTTCTGCAACTTGCAAAGCATGATCCCACAGTACACAAACTTGCACCAAGGGAGCAAACTAGTCTAAAATTATTCTAAAGCTGACACATGGAATTACAATTTTTTGCAAAGACACCACCACATATTTTTCTCGGGCACATGCATCCTTGGTATTGCCATACAGGCGATCCCCACTTGTTAGTTGCCAAAGAAAGAAATGAAATTTAATGCGTTTGACATGGGATTCGAACTCAGAAATAAGTGCAGATACCAACACGTAGTAACCACTAGTACAATTTATAAAGCTTATTTTATTAAAGTTGAAAGTCCCTTCTTTATATAGTCAGAACAACCACACGCACATGCATAACCAAGTTTGATAGCGTGGCAAGTTAATGTTGCACGCTGCAGATAAGCACGACGAAGCAGCTCTCCGCGGTAGTACCACTAGCATAGAGGGCACGTCAGTGCCCTCCAAGTTCCGCAGGTTAAAGTCTATCATTGTGTCTAAGACTTGATGTGCGTCGAAGTCATCCATGGCGAGTGGCGATGCGGGATGTGTGGACGACAATGTTTCCCGCGTGGTCTGGCATGGATTCATCAACAACACGTGTGATGGGATTCAAGATGATGAACTAGATGGCATGGCTAGAAGGATCAAGTACATCGACAAAATCCGTGATGATGCCATCCATGGCGTGTTCATCAGCTAGACTAAGGCCGAAAAATCCTTGTCCGACAATGCCTAGTCTAGTTTTACCGTGCCCTCACCCTCTAGTGTCGCTTCCACGCCTCCGACGACCGTGGTAGTGCGAGTTATCCAGTCCAAAAGAGATGCATGTGCCAATAATATAAATTAAAAATATATAACGTGCGATACCATGGGGCCTGGTGGTAATCATGTGCAATACATAGTCTCAAGCACTAAGTTCGAGTCTCATGTTCGGCTCATTTTATTTCACTCCATACTTCGGCCAAACTTATAAGTGGGGCCTTCCTGTAGAGAAGCACCAATATTCATGTGTCTGACAAAAATATATGGGGTGTATTTTCAAAAATTACAATTCCAGGTGTCAGTTCTAGAATGAATTTGGCCTAGTTTGTTTGCTCGATGCAAGTTTGTGTATTGTAGGATCACGTTTTCAAGATATGGAACTAATTAGCATGCAAGTTGTGGGACTATTAGTATTATAACTCAATATTATATTGATAGTCTTTAGCACGATGAATACTATGCACAAATCTCACAATACACTTCTCAATAATTATCGAATCTCCTTTGTCATTTCTCTAGAGAACGTCGAGTACAATATTAGTAGGTAGCTATAGGTAGTAGGTTGATTTCTAATCCTACATGACACAAAAATTACAAGAACCAAATATACACCTGATACTTTATGGACGTGACTTGAAATTATAATTATTTTTAAAGCTTCACCTATTATAATTCTATATAAATAAAAGAACGTGCAACTTAACAGTGCTAGTAAAGTTCTACTAGTACGTTCTACCTCTATTTGGGATTATAAGGGCTAAGAGCTTTTTTATTTTGTTGAATATTATAAGGGCTATCTTATTTATTAGTCTCTCTCCTTCAATGCATGTTCTTATTTTCCACTCACTTATCTCATGCATGTAAAACTATTGGTGTATGCATAAATTAATGAAGAGAGTTATGAGTGTTTTGGTCCTAGCAACTTGGACCTTAGGACTAATAACCTCCATCTCGATGTACTACTACCAGTATACTACTACCTTCGCTCCAAAGCTTAAGGCCTATGTTTTTTTCAAAAGTAAAACTATGTAAAGTTTGACCGAACTTTTAAAGAAACTTTTTAATATTTATAATACAAAATCCATACCCTTTGATACATTATGAAACATATTTTCACATGGTATCTATATAATATTATAGTTCTTCATAGTATTTTCTAAAAGTTTGGTCAAACTTTACATAGCTTGAGTTTAAAAAAAATATAAGCATTAAGTTTTGGAACGGTGGTAGTACTACTACTACTCTAGTATTTAGTCTTGCACGTAGCCCTAAGTCCTCAAAGCATTCTGTATACTGGTCATTGATTAATTAAAAACTACAATACTCTACACATACTCCTACTCGGGAAACACAGTGTTTTCCTAGTTTTCTCCGTGCCTGTCTCTTTCACTTCCCTAGAGTGAGATGAGGAGTCTAGTACTCCTACTAGTAGTATTTAACTTGGAAGTCTCTCTTGATCGCTCTCATAAACCCCCTCTCTCTCTCTGCTCTCACTCGATCTAAAAAATCCCTCTCAAATCCACAGTTGAAGCTATGATTTACATGAGTGGCAGATCTATGGCAGACAAGTGGGTTAAAGCTGCGATTGACTTGAGTGATATGAAGCAGTTCTTCAGTTGCAGACTTTGTTCTCAAATTGTTCGTCGTCCCTTGTACATGGTTAAGTACTTGTTTTTTCAGGATGTTTTCCTTCTATGTCACACTGGTTCGATAAAACTGTTGTTTTTGGGAAAAATCTCTTTTTCTTGCACGAGCAGTGCTCCGGCTATGCAAACATTGCATGTGCAGAATGCGTTGGAAAATTATCCAATGGTAAGTGCCTAGGATGTGAGTACGGAGGTGTCTTTGAACCAACCACTTTTGTGGATCGGTTGTCCTCAGCAGTGAGGTTCACGTGCGGCAACAAAGGGTGCGCCATGAGGGGCAGCTTCTTTTAAGTACATCGAAAACACGATGACATGCTCGCACGAGGCAGAGGGAGCCATAGGTTCTTGACGGAAAATAACCGTATGATATGCGGGTGTCCATGTGTGTGCTGATTCCGTCTAGAGTATGGTTTTTAGTTTTGTCGTGGTTGTGGAGTACCTGTACTAGTTATGTTATCAATAAATTGAATCATCATCGCATCCACATAGTTTCTCTCTTTTACCCATAATAAGGGGAAGTACCACCAGCCTGTGCATCCACATAGTTGATCTCCTTTAGCTAGAAAGCTTGAAAATTCATAGAACTTGGATGTTACCACCACGTCCACATAGTTTCTCTCTTTTACATAAAAGGGGAGAACGAAATCCCATCTCAAACAGATCTAGGGTTCAAAATATACCAGGATTGATAGGTTTAGAGTGCCAGTTTCAAGGATTTGGTGTTGGGGTTCGAATTTACCTTTTCCATACAAATTCAATTTTTATTTTGGACCTTCCCCCATAAATAGAACCATGGAGAGAGGATGATCCAGGGCTGACGTTGGGGAGTGACGAGCTAGTGCGGTGTCGCCTTCGATCTCTCTGCTCACCCATTTCCCCTGGCCTCTTCCCACCTCATCTAAGCCAGCGCCAGAGAACCAAAAATTAAAAACCAACTCCTCACCATCAAATAGCCCCCACCCCACCCATCCCCCTCCCTCCCACCACCCTCCCCTACCCAAAATCCCCAAATGGCGGTGCCACCAGAACTAGAGCGCTCCTCAGAGGAGTGCATCATCGAGTCTAGCCACCATGTATTTCTTTCTTGCCGCGTCTCCGTAGCCATAACCTAATTCTCCGTCGTTGATCCGTAGTTAGTTGATGAGGTGATGTCATACACAATGACACTGAAGATCTTCTTCTCAAGGACGTACGAGCTTAGGAGGATGTCTGTCTCCCTCCTAGCCCCTATAGAGGAGGACGATGTCGTGACCACACCCTGCAAAGAGGAGGTGTTGAATCTCAGCCTACCTCCTAGCAAGCTAGGAAGAACGAGCAATGTCGTGTCAACTATGCGGAAGGTTCTTGGCCATGTATGGCTGCTGAAGAACCTGTAACTCACGGCGGAGGAGTGGGCATCATCATGCCTTATGACATTCTGCACCAGCTCAGGCATGAAGCATGTGTGTGTGGGTCGACAGGTTCCACTTCCACCTAACCCTCAGCGTGGACCTCACGCTCATCGTCAACCTGTTGGCGCTTCAAGACAGTTGGTACCTGGTTCAGCAGGAGGATGGCCACTGCATCATATGCATACATGCGTTATTGAAGTGCACAACTGTGCGTCTCCGAGGATGCAACCATCAGTACCAGCATAAGTGCATCTTCACTTGGTTTGAGACCAATGCTAGCTCCCCTATCTGCCGAGATAATATGCTCGCGCATCTCTACTAACACGAGGTGCATATGACCCCTTCTGTATGAAACCTGGTCATGTGGTTGCTAATTAATTAATATACTAAACTTGGTCTACATATCTTTGCACTTGTCGAATTAAGATTAATCCAAATTAGACAGGGAAACAATTAGTCTAGGATTATAATCCAATAGAAAAACGTCATCATGTCTCATACATTTTAAAATGAGAAAACCAAAACGAATCAATGTTCATCTTCTCACTTCATAATTTGAAACAATAGTCTACTCATCATCACCATCATCGCTTCTAGCACCGCCGCGTGCTAGATCCACATATTCCGACTGGGTTAGATCTTCTTCCTCTTGCCATTCATCATACATGTCCTGATATTCATCAGGTAGAACCAGTTTATTAGTATCTCCTTCCACTACACTAACCTCGACAACGAAATCTACTTGTCCATCATGCGAAGAGCCGCCTTTGACAATAAAATTTTCATCAACGTCAGCCAATTCAGTTACCATACAAACACTGGGATCATCTTGGTGAGCAACATCAATGGTGACTAGCTCATCATAATCATTCACATCATAGGTGCTCCTTGCCTGAAACATTTTCACATATTTCTATTCATTATTGTCTCTGTCATCCAAGAATATTTCCTTGGAAGCTTGAGTTACCAAAATATAAGGTTCCTCCTTGTACCACTCAGCAGTAGTATTGATCGATATGAAATTCTCATCATTTCTGGGGCCTCTTTTCTTTTTTGGATCTTGGTCATACCAATAACACTTGAATAGAACCACAGATCGACCACCAGTATTGTTGTTATAGTTAAACTCAATAACCTCTTGTATGCAACCATAATGATCATAGTCCTTTGACTTCTTCATTTTGGCTGTCAAGTGCTCTCCATTGGTCGTGACCACTATTTTCTGTCTTCAAATGTTTCTCATGCTCATAAGTGATGTAGTGAATACCATCGTCATTGCAAGCTAAAGATGTCTACACCCACTTTGCACGACCACGTGAGAGGGTATATAGACCATCACTAGAGTCATCCGAGTTCTCTTCACGCAACTTCGTGATCTTCAGTAATACAAAATAATCAAGAGGTCATCTCATGTGCACAATTTGTATGCAAATCAAAGTTCAGTTGAATATCTTACATGATTTCTAAACCATTCCCAAAACCCAGCCCCACATAACGGTGAAACATAATCTTTTCCATTGGTTGGTTTATATAACATACAAGATATCAAGTCAAACATCTGAACATATCTTGCTAAAAGTTTCATTTCATATACGTGAGGATATGAATGAATAGTAGTCAGGCAACAAATTTTTTAGCCTCATCAGCGTTATTAAGCACATACCAAGTGAGTTGGTCATATTTGTGCTGCATTAATGTTCTATGTTCCTTCCTTCCTACTAGGCGAACATGGTTAAAAATAGATTTTTCAACTTCTCCAGTTTTGCCACCTAGAGTGGATCTCGTTTTACGATCAGGAATGTATCTTGAGCAAAATGCAAATGCTTCAACAGCAATGCCTCTGCAATGCAATCCTCTGCTCTAGCCTTGTTCCTAATAGTACCCTTGAAAGTACAAAGTCGACGTTCTATACGATACATCCTTCCATACTATACGAGACCTCTATAAAATGCATCTTTAGGCAGATGAATAGCCAAATGCACCATCACATCAAAGAAGGATGGTGGATATATCAGCTCAAGCTTGCATAGGATATATCAGCTCAATTCTTATGTCCATCATTTTGCTACAATGTTCCCTAATGAATTTTCCCAACTCTGCAAGCACGTTGTACAAATCCTTGTTCACTAAACCTTTAATGCAAAGAGCTAAAGGCCTTTGTAGTAGGATGTGGCAATCATGAGTTTTCAACCATTGGAGCTTGTTCCCCTCTGCATTGATACAATTTTCAATGTTGGAAGCAAATACATATGGGAACTTAACACAACGGAGGAAGTCACAAAATAGTACCCTTTTATTCATCGGCAAAGTAAATTCTGAACCTCATTCTTTTTAATGTTTTTCACCGCCCTTATCAACTGTATCTTCAGGATACATCTTCAAGTTGTTTTTAACATTGAGTTTTTTGCAGTCAAGCCTAGCATTTTTCACAGTCAAGCCTAACATTGAGTTGAGTAATGTGCCTATAATGTTGTCACATATATTTTTCTCCATGTGCATGACATTAATATTATGTCGAAGCGTCTTACCAGCCCAATACAACGAGTCCCATAGAATGGATCCGCGCTTATAAAATATTCTTGGTTCCTTTTCCTTCCCTTGGGCAGCAGCTGCTACTTCTTTTGCTCTCTTCCTTTCAGATGTTGCTCCTACTATTGGTGCATCTTCTGTATTCTTTCTTTTACCTTGTCTGACAGCTGGTTATTTTCCTGGTTTGACATTTCTGACCTTTTCTAGACGCTCTTGCAACTCAGATGAAGTGAAATTTCATGGTGCAATGCCATACTTAGTCCTCTTTCCATAGAACTGCAATTTTTTATGTTTTTTTCAGAATTTGTGGCCTTCAGGAAGAAAACCCAGCGGCCAAGGTAACCGGTCTTATTTGTAGCCTCACTATGACATGTTTTGACTCACAGCAAAGACATGCGTTGTAACCAGCTATCACTCTTCCTGACATAGTGGCAAGAGCTGGAAAATCATGGGTGTAGAACAGTACAACATCACGTAGAGGGAACTTGGCATCTGCATGTTTTCTTGGAAGGATATCAAGAGTCATGAGACCCTTCCATAGTGAAAGAGCATGTGGGCCCCTAGGTGTGGTTTTGGTAATTAATGACAATCTCTATGGACTAATGCTTCTTTCAAGTTGTAATTGTAGGAATTGTCCATAGGCAATGCTTGAACCATATGTTGGCTTCAAGGTTGGGAGAAGAAGAAAGTGATGAAGATCAAGTGATGACCAAGGTGTTCAAGGAGTGATCCAAAGATTGGTCATGTGAGAGTTGAGCCTATAACAAGTGTGTCTTGAAGAATATATGGAGTGATACCTCTTGTGTACCTTCAAGACACCAACATAATAAAGAGATAAGAAATTAAGCAGAAGAATAAATAAAAGAAGATTAAGGGTGTCTTAAAGAAGAAGGTAGAGTTCCTCATGTGTATCTTCAAGACATTATCCAAATGGAGTTAGAAGAAATGTTGTGTAAGCTAAAGATGTGCCATATCTAGAAGATATCATGCCTGAAGCTTGCCATCCTCGGTGATTATGGATCGATGAAGACAAGGTCAAAGTAAAGGTTTCCCCATGTTGATGTTGTATGGGGGAGCAACTTGCAAGTCTTCATCAAGGGATTCCGTGCAAGAGCAATAAAGAAAGAAAGATGTCCCATCTTGAGACGGACAAGATCGTATACATCAAGATCAAGTGGGATATGCGCAAGGAAAAGGTATTATCTTGATAGGGTTTCTTTCTTACCGGTCTCGTGGTGTTATTAGGGAGACCGGTTTATAAGATAGATAGCCATAATATCAAGAGGGGCTCTAAAGTGAGTAACTCGATCATATCTTTCGAAGAGAGATCAAACCTTTGCATACTTAGCATCATCCTTTCTTGGTTGTTATGGAACTCCTTTTTCTTCAAGTTCATCACTCCGTATGATATGTGAGCTGTACGGAATCCTCAAGGGGAGTGGTGATCTGAAAGTTGTCCCGCCAGGTTGCCACTGGTCCTTTGAGCAGATGTGCTGCAAACCTGACTTTTTCCTCGTCGGTGCACCTGACGGTGACTAAGTCCTTGTTCACTGATCGTAACCAGTCATTGGCTACCATTGGATCAGTGGTTCCCGAGAACTTTGCAGGCCTTAGTCTCAGAAATCTGGTGAGCATGTCAAATGCTGGAGGATTATTATGATTGTTGTTGTTGTTGTTATTATTGTTGTTGTTGTTATTGTTGTTCTGATTCTGATTCTGATTCTGCATGAACTGTGTCATCATTTTCATAAGCTGAACTTGAGCTGTCATCAACTGTTGCATCTCAGGACTGACATTATTGTTGTTGTTTGGGATGGGGTTGGCACGACGGGGAGGCATCTATGGTTTCAATAAGGATAAGAATGAGATACCCATAGATGCTTAACATGCACAATACATCACATAACAACAATCATAAAAAGACCAAGCTCAAAAATAACGTGGAGTTTGAACAAGTAAACAACAAGTTTTGGAAGGTAAACACACCATAGCAAGCCATCCACATGTTAGATGGTGATTGCGACTCAATAATCAATGTATGATAAAACAAAGACAATCGAGTAGTCTACACTACTACTACATGTCGACCTCCACGTCAACAAGATCAAGACCTGCATTCTCCATGGCGGCCTTGTACCCCTCTACACTAGTGGTCAAGGCCTCGATCTTGGCCCTGAGGGCTCTCTTCTGTGAGCGAAGCCTCTCAATCACTCCATGTTGGTGCTCAAGCTCGAAGTCCTTGGCCTCTAACTCATCCTTCATCTCCCTGATCTTCTTGTTTTTGTCTTGGACTATTTTCTCCTGATTCTTGAACTTCTTGTCCTGGCTCTTGAATCTGGCCTCTATATCATTGACGATCTTGTCCTCCTCTGTGAAGAGCTTGTCCTTATCCCTCAACTGAACCTAGAGCTCGTCATTTCTAAGCATGAAGTTGGTCCTATCGGTGTCAAGGTGTCTAATAAGACTCTCTAAGTCCTGAAGGTATAGACGAACTGGCTCAATCGTCTCTCTAGTAGCTTCATCGTACTCTACTGCCTCACCCTGCTCGTCACGTCTCCCGAACGGGTGAAAGTAGAGGCATCTAAGCTCGGTGGAGTTCCTCCCAACCAAGCGTCCAAGTAACTCCTGCATGACTACACTAAGACCCTCTCCTTGTCATCACGCATCAGCTTGAAGGTGATGTCCTCCGTGGGTGGCTCTGCCTGGCATCCCGGCTGTGTGACTCTGAAGCCCCAAAGGTCCTTCCTCTCAAACTTGGTGAGATGGAGTGTCGTGATACTAGGAAGTGGAAGGTTGAGCACACTAGTGAGCTCCACGAGACGAGTACCGAAACGAGTTCCCTTGAACTCCTCGGCAGTGCTGATAACAATGTTAGGCATTTATTGTATAAAATAGAGAAAGGTTAGAATCAATACAAGTAGGAAAAAATCACAAGACAATAAAAAACACAATCATACTTTCAACAATAAAACATACAAGTCATGGCGTACACAAATCCAATAAAAACACCAAGGTTCAATAATAACTTACACAATTTTTTTGCGAGTAAAACGACAAGTGTGGTGGTCCAACTAACGAACTACGTTACAACTCTCACTCACTAGACAAAATGGCTATCACGTCAACCTTAGTGGCAATCTGTCCATCTTGATCAAAAGACTCCCATATTAAGTCTATGATGTCTTCCCTTAGTCGTTGATTGGTAGCCTCTAAGTCTTGGGTATGCTTATTTTCTTCTCTAAGGTCATTTTGAGTGTTGAGCATTCTACACTTGAGTCTGTCACCAAGCTCCTTGATGGCATTCCAAGATGCATTTCTTGCAAAGTCAAAGAATGTTGTGTGCATTTCAGAGTTGGTGACCATGCAGAATCCTTACTCTTTGTGGTTGTCTTCCTTGTTTTTTTACAAGTGAAGTTGAACCCACCAATACTCTTCCCCTTCATCCATCACAGGGAATCCCTTGTACACAGTTGCACCATGCATCCCCATGGTAACCATAAGGTTCTTGAGTGGCTTGGGAAACTCAGTCTCACACTCCAAAGTCATGGTCATGAGTGGTCCCTTTCTGACGGCTTCATTGATGGAGTTCATCTACAAATAGAGATGAGAAAAGAAGATTAGAAAAGTTTATGAGAAGAAAGGACAAGTGTGGAATTTTGCAAAGTGTTGAAATTTTCCTTAGTCGTTTCTTAGTCTAATCCAACCTAGGGTCATAATACTACAGGAAACACAGTGCTCTGATACCATCTGTAAGACCCCACCTTTATAAAGGTAAAGGTCCCTGTGATTGCAATGCTAGTCCCTGGATCAAATGCTAGCATCCATAGTTTAAGATGAAGTACACATAAACAAAGGTCATTATTGCATCGTCATTCCAGAGATAACATAGTATTTTACAACTCCATAGCCATAGGCTAGTACAAGAGTTCAACTTAACAAAATAAAGTGAAGTCTTCATCTTCATGTGCCACAGGCAAGCATGTTGAGTGTAGACTCATAACCCTAATCCTCTTCAGAGTAACCTGCAACATCACAAGTTATAGCCACAGTGGTTCAATACATTGGAATAGTATTGGCAAGTGATACCTTAGTAGAATTATAGTTTCTAGCTTCTATATGAATTTGGCTAAGTGTAGCTTAGGCTTGCTTTGCTCAAAATAGGTTTCGCCTATCAGTTGAAAACACTAAGTTTTTGTTTGACAAAAACTCCCAAGGAACCACCAATTGACATTGGTGAACCTTTACCCTTGTTCAACCATGAGTTTTTAACTTAGAAATTGGTATGAGGAGATCCTTGATAGCTTCAGTGTCTTGATGCTAAATTGTCCATTTCCGGGGACACGACTAAGTACTTAGATTTTTCCTTCTCGAGAGGTGGTGCACTTTCCCCACAAGACTAGACATGCATCGAGACAAGACCTTTCAGAAGCCTTCCCTTAGACCAAATGGACGCGCTCCAACCTATCACCCTACCACCAACTGTCCATCTGGCTAAGTTATTGCAACCTATATGATCAAGGAGAGCCCATATGCCATGTGGTTGCACTAGAAGCTTCTAAACACTAAGTATCTCCAATCCCTTTGTTCCTGGGTTTCTTTCCGCAAGTGTGATACACAAGGTAGACCATAGATATGGGCCTTGTGTAACCACTCAACATAACCCAAACATACCATTCTACCCAAGTGATTCATTCACTTAGTTGTTTTACTAAGCAAAAACACAAGTCAAAGACTTAACAATATTTTCCATAGCATGTATGTAATCCACCCTTGTTTTCTACTGGCTAGGCTAAGCACGGAAATATAAAAGTATCTTAACTTAGAGAAAACTCTAACAAGACTACAACTACTAGGATTTCCTATAGCATAGCATATAGATACTTAGCAAAAATATCATGCAAGCCCTATACAAAATAACTAGTGCATAGTCAAAATATTGGGACAAAAACATGACGCACCACTTGCCTTGGTAGTTGGGGGAGTAGCAACAATCCTCACAATCACAATCACAATCACCACTAGCACCAGAATCTACACATAAAATGATAGCACCAAATTTACATTCAAATTAATCAAGCAAAAATTTATGAATGCATGCAAATGCCATGTGATGATTTTTCTTAAACTAAACAAGACAAGTAAATAGTAATAAACACAAAACTAAACTTTTATAGAATAAATAGACTCAAATTAGTCTTTAAAACATTTTCTAAATAATTTTTATACTCAAAATATGCCTACAAATGTCTCTACATAAATTCCCATTTTAACAAAAACAAAATACAAAACTAAGCCCATAGAAATGTATGATTTATTTTTGTGATTCCATTGATATATTATTTGCATTTTTGGATAAACAAAAATTAAGTTATGAATTTTACAAGTTTTAAACCATATCTAGTTTTTAAATCAATAAACAGGCCACGCGGCGGCTCCTGATTGGTCAATACGCTTCGGCTGGATCGCGCTTCCGCGCCGTTGGATCTAATCTGATCCAACGCGCCAGATCTAAATAGAACGCTTCGCGTTGGATCTAATCTAGGCACTACGATGCGGATCTAACGGTGCACGCTGCTTCGACCATCAAGTTGCGGCGCAAATGGCACAGACGGCGGCGACGGCTGACGGCGGCGCTCCAGCAATTCCAGGGGGGCTAGGGGTGATGCAGTAGCTTACCAGCGTCGCAGGTTCACGAGGAAGCTCGAGGTGGCTTCGGCTGGGACTGGGGCGAGCTGTTGTGGCAGTGGGAGTTCGTCGGAGTCGCGGACAGCGTCAGGTCTTTGAAAACAACGACGAAAGCGATGACCTGGATCACCCCAGTGCAAACAAAATGCATCAGGACACGCATAGAGATATGGCGCATTGGTTGGTTTAAACGAGAGGCCAAGGGGCGGGCGATTCATACCATGGTTGCTCGCTGGAGTTGGTGGTTTCCTCGGGTGCTCGCAATGCTTGATGGAGCCGACGACCTGGTGTGGTACAGGACGAACCAGTGGTGTCGGAAGAAGCGCAAAGACCAGAGAAGAAATATCGTATGAACGGGGAACAGGGGGGCGCTCGAGGATCACCGCAATAGCTCACCGGAGTTCTTCGGGCAGTGGCGGTTCGAGCTCAAATACAGGCAGCCTAGGGGCGTTCTGGTGCTGGGGGTTTGGGGGAAATGGTTGCGGCGGTGTGGTGTTTAAGTAGCCAGAGCAGGGGCGTCAATTGCACGACTAATCAATGCTAATTAAACGAATTTCAATCAGATAGTGAAGGGGAAGAAACTACAGCGGCGACCTCGTCTGCGCGCGGGGTTTGGGGGAAGATGACGACGACGTGGCGTTGGGGCCACTAGTCAGGAGGTGCGGGGTAGGGTTGGCATGCGTGAGAGAGAGAGCAGAGGGGGAGTGGCCCAGGTGGGATTGTTGGGCCGCAACTGGGGCTGGGCTAGATAGGTGGCATGCATTTTTTTTTCTTTTTTCCTTTTCTTTTTCTGTTTGAATTTTCAGGAATCCTTTTCAACTGAAATTCAAATGAGTTTGATTTCAAATTTTCTCTGGATTTTTGTAGTGTGAACCAAGCACACAATTGTGTATAAAACACTACTATTTAATCCAAGGCACTTTGACCCATTGAAAAAGAAAATAAAACCATGCCTTATTTAACTATATATAATAGGCATAATAATGGTTTTATATTGAATTTTGTTTTGAAAATCTTTGTGCAATCTTTGAATTCAACTTTAAAACATTTCTGATCAAACCAAAGCATTCTCCTACTTTGAAAGTAGAAATAAAACCATTGCCTTTCTTGCATAAAATAATAGGCATTATATGTTTACTTATTTTGAAATATTGTTTGAAATGACCAAATGTTATGAATGCATGAATGATATGAAAACTTTTCAAATCATGATTTTTGGGATGTTACACTCAACAGGCTCCATAGTTTTCTTTGCACTTTTATTATTTGCACTAATAATCATAGAATACTCATTTACCTTAGATGGGAAAGGAACTTTCTCAACATGAGGTTCAAGCACAATATGATTAGTAGTACAAACTTCAGTACTTCTAACGGGAACATGACTAACAACATCTTTATAAGGAGCATGGTACTTATTTCACTTCTTCTTGGGAATTTCTATGTATGAGGCAAATGCCTTAAAACAATTGGCAATACTTTGGGAATTAAGACCAAACTCATTACTAATATCACGGAAGTCATCAGTTCCCATAAAATATTTAATGCATTCATAATCATATTTTATACCTGACTTTCTTCCCTTGTCATTCTCCCAAGCTTCAGTGTTTTCTTGAATACGGTCTAGGAGATCCCATTTAGCTTCTTCCTTCATACGTGTGAATGATCCAGCACAAGAAGCATCTAGTAAATCTTTATTATGAAGAGAAAGCATAGCATAAAAGTTATTGATAATAATATTGTTAGGGAGTTCATGAATAGGACATTTAAGCATTAGTAACTTAAATCTCCCCCAAGCTTGGGTTGTACTCTCTCCATCACAAGGCCAAAAGTTATATATCAGATTTCTATGCTATAATCTCACTTGGAGGATAGAATTTAGAATAAAAGAGAGATGTCATTTCCTCCCATTCCATGGATTGTCCATTCTTCAGCTCTCCCTTTCAAGGATATGGAGAGCAACTTCTTCTTCAACTGTTCAGTTGTAATACCTGCACACTTAAACAACCCGCATAATTCATGGATAAAAAGCAAGTGATCACCAGGATAGACAGTTACATCCCCAAAATAATAATTATCCATAACACGGTCAACAATACTTGTAGGTATCTTAAAAGGATCTATCTCAACTGGTGGTGGTTCATCTACTACCCTAGCAGTGGTAGTAGTTTTCCCAAATAGAAAACCAAGTGGGTTATCCATGTTGGAAACAAATTAACAAACAGTAAAAAAAGGCAATACTCATAGTAGAAGTTTCCCTTACCAGTTCCACTCTTCAATAGTGCTTCACTCCCCGACAACGGAGCCAGAAAATAGTCTTGATGACCCACAAGTATAGGGGGTGTATCGCAGTACTTTCGATAAATAGGAGTGTCGATCCCAACGAGGAGCAGAAGGTGTTGACTAGTAGTATGGAGCAGGAAATCTCTGTAAATACTTAGCAAACGGATTTTTAGTTGTTTTCTGATAAAGCAACAAAAAATGTGCAAGTAATAAAGAACAAATGCAGCAAGTGGCCCAATCCTTTCTTAGCAAAGGACAAGCCGGAGGAAATACTTGTAAGGACAAAACGTTCTCGATGACACATGGGGATTCTGTCAAGTGCTTTCGCTTCAAATAGCTGAGTACTCTTATTTGGTGTTGTAAGTGTTATGTGGGTGAACCTGTGCTAATGTACCGACCTTACTTGGACTAATACATACTTGTGATTAAACCCCTGCAAGCATCCGCAACTATAGGAAAGTAATTAAGATATAAACCTAACCTGATGAGGATATCTCTAGTCCTTTACCATTATCTCCAAATGATGATGATGATGTTGCTACACAAGATAAGTCCAATGAAATCAGAATTGGACCAATGACAAGGGCACGTGCAAAGCTACTAGGCCAACAGGTGAATTCACTCTTAATTGAATCTGATATTTTAATTGATGAGAACTTTATACTGCCTAAGTCTATGCATCTTTGTATGATCAGGTTTGTTGATAACACAAGCGTTGCACGTGGAGAAGAAGGAGATTTGCAACAAGAATAACAAGAACTGATTTCCAATATAAGCAAGCGCGCGAGGGAGGAGAGGGAGGCAGGCGCACTAAGAGACAATGAGGAAATCACGTATGATCAAGAGAGGGATGAGGAGCACCCATAAATACATGTTTGAGGTGTTCCACGACGTTTGGCCTGTGTGCCAATTAGGCCGAACCCATCTATGGGTCGGTATGTATCAGTTTGAGTCGAGCCGAGTCAGTTTGGGCCAAGTTATGGCTGTTTTTAGGCCCAATTATGAGGGAGGACGCCCCAGCCCTCATATATACCCCAGCAGCCATCGTAATTAGGGTTAGACCACGTTTAGTTTAAACCAATACTTGTTTCGTTAAACTGCTACAAGCATTCATCTGAAATTATATGTTCCTCTTTGATTCGATCAGGAATATCTACCATAACTCCACTTTGATTCGATCTGGAGTTTGCTACTGAAAGTCTTTGTATTTTCTGCTGTTCCATTGGGAATTGGTAGATTTAAAACCGCTTCATGGTCAGCGGCTACGTGCGCCAGTGTGTGAAGTTGTGAATACCATCTGAGTTGAGATCTGTTGCATTGGCGTGAGGGGAACAGCGGTGATTCCTGACAAGATCCCACAAGTTATCTCTATTACCTCCACCATCATCTACGACGTGCTCAACGAGAAGATTGGGCCACCCCTTGTCATCTTGGTATCAGATTCCCAGGTTTACTCGGTGAGCAATTCATCCCCATAGATTAGTTGTTTTAGTCCTATACAGAAAAAGCCACAAAAAAAATATTAGGGTTCATAGTTTATTGCCATAGCCTAGATAACACTGTTCGTACGTTCTAGTTGCTGATTGTAGTATTTTTGTGCATCCTTTCTTCTAAATCTGAGTCATGGTTTCGTCTAGTTTTTGCCTAAATTTGTCTCATAATTGGAGTTTTAGACTGTTTCTAGATTGTTCGTTGTGTTCTTGAGTTTTAGATCTAGTAGATCCGTTTTTATTTTGGTTGAATTAGAGTTGATAGATCTATTTTAGGAAGAAAGAAAGAAAACAAAAGTTCCGTACGTGAGGCAAAGCTCACGTTAAAAAAAAAATAATCTCGCGGCCGCTACCCTCGCTTGAGCTCAGAAACGTCTGTGCTTTGGTGTCAAAGTTGAGCGAGCCAAAAAAAATAACGGTCGCTGTGCCTCGCCGGACCTTAGACTTGTCTGTGCTTATACGTGAAGCCTGAGTTTTTTTTCACTGAGTCCACATAGCGTTCCTATCTTTGTGAGCCTTAGTAAACCTTTCTTGGTGTCTAGAACTATCCTACGAGACTAGCGTGCTTAGTGCTCTTCGGGCTGCTTAGTTTAGCAATCTGATGCCCGTTTTGTTGAGTCATTGCCAGCGTCTCTTCTTGTGCATTGCAACACGAGCATTACTCCGATATACCTCAATTTTGAGCTCCTTTTCAGAGTTGCAATTGCCCCATTTATCTCCACTTGTGTGTTTCCGTGGGTCTTTGTCATACGGTCAGCACTAGGATTTCTGAATTGGTGTTGTTAGGTATTCATACCAAGCTCCACTATATACCCCTAGTTGTCGTGTGATAATCTTTCCCTCGGTATTCGCTTCATCACATTCGTGCACGTTCTGCTCATACAAGTTGGTAAGCTATCCTAATTTACTTTGGAACGGTAAGATACATTGTTTTCTTTCAGTTTCGAGTGAGTTGTGAGAGTTCCACCATACACCTATTTTTGTTTGCACTAACCTACTAAACATGTCTGAGAGTGTTAATGTGCAGATGAAAAAGGATCCTACTGCTGTGGTGCATTGGAATAAATATGAAGCCTTGCGAGATCACTTGACATGTCAGATAGATGTTGCTGTTACCAATATACACGAAGATGTGCGTGTTATTGATTTGGAACTTAAAGAGGCAAAAGAAACAGCTGCCACCACTCAAGACACCATGACGGCAATTCAACATTCTATCACTGATTTAACACGAGCTATGACTACGTTGCAAGCAACTGTTGATCTTCAGCACAATCAGCAACAAAATGTTCAGGAGGAAGAGGGTGATGCAAGTATTCATGGTGACAATCATGGACATTTTGATGATGATGCAGATGCTCCTGCTGCACATCCTGCAGGCCGTGGCAATGGAGGCCGTGGCAATGGAGGATGAGGTGTTGCTATACCTCATGGCCGTGGTTTTTCTCCTTTCGGTGCACGTCCTAATTTTGCTAATCCTGAGGTTCAACAAGAGGATGGGCTAAGGAAACCAAAATTTTCTCTTCCCAAGTTTGAGGGCTCTAATGATGTTGAAGAGTATCTTATATGGGAGCTGAAGATAGAGAAATTATGGCGTTTGCATGAATACACCGAGGATAGAAAAAACAAGTTAGAATATTCTGAATTTGATGGTATGCTTTGCGTTGGTGGGATAATCTTGTGCGTACAAGGCAAGAAGAAGGTGACCCCCCAATTATTACATGGAGAACTATGAAGCAAGTGATGTGTGACAGATTTATTCCACGCAACTACATTCGTTCTCTCTATGATAAACTGCAGAATTTGAAGCAAGGCACGAGAGTGTTGATGATTATTATCAGGAGATGGAGTTGATTATGCAGCGTGCTAGAGTACGTGAAGAGCCTGAACAAACCTTGTAGTGTTTCCTCTCAGGTTTGACGTATAATATCAAGATCACTGTTCGGCATCACCAATATCATGATATGAATGATCTATTACATCATGCACGTGAAGATGAAGCTCAGTTGGTTGAAGAAGCCAAATATAAAGCTCGTTCTTCTCCAGCTAGTGGTCGTTTCACACCACGACCAGCTGGTAGCGTACCCCCGCAAAGTACCAATTCAGGTTTTCGTGCTTCGTCATCGAACAGGTCAGATACTGTTGTTTCGAATGCAAAGAAAACATCACAACCTGCAGCTAGTGGTACTGGTTCATCTTCATCTACCGCAAGAAACCGGGACATGGCTTGTCACACATGTGGTGGCTTGGGTCACCTTAGAAAGGATTGTCCTAACAAGAAAGTGATGCTGATTAATGAGGACAACGAGTATGAAACCGGTGATGATGCTGACCCTGAGTCTGAAGCTTTGAATGATGAAGGTTATTCAAGTGATGGTCCTATTGATGCATATGCTACTCACTATCCCACCATTGTTTGCTCACAGAAAGTCTTGAATGTTACGCCTAGCTCTGAAAGTCAGCGATGCAATTTGTTCCAAACAAAGGTTGTTGTTGGTCCTGGCAAGGCATGCAAAGTTATAGTTGATGGTGGTAGCTGTCGCAACTTGGCTAGTAAAGAGCTTTGTGCAAAGCTGAAACTGAAGTATTTACCGCACCCCAATCCATATTATATTCAGTGGCTGAGTGATAATGGAGAGATGAAGGTTAGCTACATGGTGCGTGTGGAATTTCAGATTGGACCATATAAAGATACCATTGAATTTGATGTGGTCCCTATGACCGTGTGTCATTTGTTGTTAGTCCACCCATGACAATATGATCGCAATGTGCAACACAATGGGAGAGCCAACACATATCATTTGAACTGGCATGGTAGAGACATTACTTTGCGGCCCATGACACCACAACATATTATACATGAATCTCGTCAAAAGATTGAAGTGAATATTGAGAAAGAAAATAAGAGAGTAGATAGACGAGAGACTACACCTTCGGTGAGTGAGAGCCAAAAGCCAAATATGAGGGGTAAAAAGAAAGGTGAGGGAGTGCATTCCTTAGTAATGTTAGCCACCAAATCTGATCTAAGAGAGTTTCGTGAGGATCCTACTGCTGTCCCACTTGTTCTTATGTACAAGGGTCAAATTTTAGTTTCGAACGACATGACCCCTCTCTCTCTTGGTGTTTCTGATGTATTACAGGAATTCAGCGACGTGTTTCCAAGCGAGGTACCTGCAGGTTTGCCACCAGTGCGAGGTATTGAGCATCAAATTGATTTTATACCAGGAGCATCGTTGCCCAATCGAGCCCCCTACCGCACCAACCCCGAAGAAACGAAGGAAATTCAGAAGCAAGTGCAAGAACTTCTCAACAAAGGGTATATTCGTGTGAGCCTAAGTCCTTGTGTTCTTCCTGTTATTTTAGTTCCTAAGAAAGATGGTACATGGCGCATGTGTGTAGATTGTAGAGCTATTAATAACACCACTATTCGGTATCGCCATCCTATTCCACGCTTAGAGGATATGCTGGATGAACTGAGTGGTGCTGCTATTTTCTCTAAAATTGATTTGCGTAGTGGTTATCATCAAATTAGGATGAAAGAAGGGGATGAGTGGAAAACAGCCTTTAAAACTAAGTTCGGATTATATGAGTGGTTAATAATGCCATTTGGGTTAACTAATGCACCAAGTACTTTCATGCGATTGATGAACCATGTTTTAAGGCATTTCATTGGCAAGTTTGTGGTTGTGTACTTTGATGATATATTAATTTACAGCCGCAATGAATCTGAACATAGTGCTCATATCCGACAAGTTTTGCAAGTGTTGAGTGATAATAAGCTTTATGGCAATATTGATAAGTGCACATTTTGCAAAGATAAGGTCATATTTCTGGGATATGTTGTTTCTAAAAATGGAGTTGAGGTAGATGCATCTAAAATTTAAGCTATACAAAATTGGCCTACTCCTATGATTGTCAGTCAAGTACGAAGCTTTCACGGTCTTGTTGGTTTCTATAGGCGTTTTGTGAAAGATTTTAGTACTATTGCGGCCCCTTTGAATGAACTTACTAAGAAAGGTGTTGAATTTGTTTGGGGCCCAGCCCAAGATCATGCTTTTGATGAACTGAAACGTTTGTTAACTACTGCACCATTACTTGCACTTCCTGATTTTAATAAACACTTTGACATTGAATGTGATGCTAGTGGAATTGGTATTGGAGGTGTGCTGATGCAAGAGGGTAAACCAATTGCATATTTTTCTGAGAAATTGAGTGGTGCACGGTTAAATTATCCTATTTATGAAAAATAACTGTATGCACTTGTTAGAGTTCTTGAGGTTTGGCAACATTATTTGTGGCCAAAAGAATTTATCATACATTCTGATCATGAGGCTTCGAAATATTTAAAATCTCAATCTAACTTGCATAGACGTCTTGCTAAGTGGGTTGAATTCATTGAGTCTTTCCCATACATCATTAAGCATAAGAAGGGTCAAGATAATGTTGTTGCTGATGCTCTATCTAGGAAAAATATGTTGTTGACACACTTAGATGTAAATGTTCCTGGTTTAGAGAGTTTGCATGCTTTATATGCTACCGGTCATGATTTTGCAGCACCATATGGTTTGTGTACTAATGGGAAAGCATGGGAAAAATACCATATACATGATGGCTTTTTGTTTCGAGCTAACAAACTATGTGTTCCAGAATTGTTCGTGCGTTTGCCATTGTTGCAGGAATCACATGCCGGTGGTTTAATGGGTCACTTTGAGAGAAGACTTTGCTCATGCTCGCTGATCACTTTTATTGGCCTAAGATGAGGCGTGATGTGGACAGATTTGTGAAGCGTTGCATTACTTGCAACAAGTCCAAATCAAAACTGAAGCCTCACGGTTTGTATACTCCTCTTCCTGCTCCTACTACACCATGGGAAGATATCAACATGGATTTTGTGTTAGGACTACCTCGAACCAGGAGAGGACATGATTCAGTTTTTGTGGTAGTTGATCGATATTCTAAGATGGCACATTTTATTGCCTGCCACAAAAGCGACGATGTGTCGCATGTTGCTAATCTGTTTTTCAGGGACATCGTACGCTTACATGGAGTACCAAAGACGATTATTTCTGACCGTGATGTGAATTTTATGAGCTATTTCTGGAAGACACTTTGGGGAAAACTGGGAACAAAGTTACTATTCAGTACCACTTGTCATCCCTAAACTGATGGTCAAACGGAGGTGGTAAATCGCACACTTTCAACGTTGCTGCGATCAATGATCAAGAAGAACCTGCGTGTGTGGGAGGACTATTTGCCGAATGTGGAGTTTGCATATAACAGGGAGGTCCACTCAACAACGCAGCTTTGTCCGTTTGAGGTGGTCTATGGTTTTAAACCAATTACACCACTTGATTTGTTGCCCCTTCCACTTCAAGAGAGAGTTAACATGGAGGCATCCAAGAGGGAAGATTTTGTGAAGAAGATACATGAGAAGACAAATGAAGCAATTGAGAAGAAGGGCAAGTACACCGCTAATCGTGTTAATAAGAAGAGAAAGGAGGTGCTGTTCCAGCCAGGTGACATGGTATGGGTGCATTTTCGCAAAGACAGATTTCCACAACAGTGCAAGTCCAAGTTGCAGCCAAGAGGTGCTGGTCCATATAAAGTTCTTGCCAAGATAAATGATAATGCATACAAGATTGATCTTCCTATTGATGAGTTTGGCGTCAGTAATTCATTCAATGTTGCTGATTTGACGCCATATGATGGAGAAGACCTTGGAGCATCGAGGTCGACGCCTTTTGAAGGGGGGAGGATGATGAGGATATCTCTAGTCCTTTACCATTATCTCCCAATGATGATGATGATGTTGCTGCACAAGACAAGTCTAATGAAATCTGAATTGGACCAATGACAAGGGCACGTGCAAAGCTACTAGGCCAACAGGTGAATTCACTCTTAATTGAATCTGATATTTTAATTGATGAGAACTTTATACTGCCTAAGTCTATGCATCTTTGTATGATCAGGTTTGTTGATAACACAAGCGTTGCACGTGGATAAGAAGGAGATTTGCAACAAGAAGAACAAGCACTGATTTCCAATATCAGCAAGCGCGCGAGGGAGGAGAAGGAGGCAGGCGCACTAGGAGACAATGAGGAAATCACATATGATCAAGAGAGGGATGAGGAGCACCCATAAATACATGTTTGAGGTGTTCCACGATGTTTGGCCTGCGTGCCAATTAGGCCGAACCCATCTATGGGTCGGTATGTATCAGTTTGAGTCGAACCGAGTCAGTTTGGGCCAAGTTATGGCTGTTTTTAGGCTCAATTATGAGGGAGGACGCCCCAGCCCTCATATATACCCCAGCAGCCATCGTAATTAGGGTTAGACCACGTTTAGATTAAACCAATACTTGTTTCGTTGAACTGCTGCAAGCATTCATCTGAAATTATATGTTCCTCTTTGATTCGATCCGGAATATGTACCATAACTCCACTTTGATTCGATCTGGAGTTTGCTACTGAAAGTCTTCGTATTTTCTGCTGTTCCATTGGGAATTGGTAGATTTCAAACCGCTTCGTGGTCAGCGGATACTTGCGCAAGTGTGTGAAGTTGCGAATACCATCTGGGTTGAGATCTGTTTCATTGGCAGCGGGGGAACAACCGGTGATTCACAGCATCCCACAAGTTATCTCCATTACCTCCACCATCATCTACGACGTGCTCAACGAGAAGATCAGGCCACCCCTTATCATAACCATAGCCTTAAACTCTGAGATCCTACACTCCCTTGTGCAAAGGTGTCCTAACGGGGGTTAAGATTTCTGTCACTCTGGCAACCCCAAAATTAGTAGCCAAATACATAATGCATTCCCCTAGGCCCATAAATGGTGAAGTATCATGTAGTCAACGTTCACATGACACCACTAGAAGAATAGCATCCCAACTTAAATACTAAACCATTGAATAATAACTCAACACAAATCCACTACTAACAACATGACTTCTCCCATGTCCTCAAGAACTAGACGAACTACTCACAAGACATCATATGGATCAAGATCAAAGATGATATGGTAATGAATAAAAATCTGAACATAAACAATAATCCAATGGTTCCACTAACAAGCATCAACTACAATAGTAATTAACACCGGGAAAGTTTCCCCTAAGAACTAAAGAAATATCCAACACAATTGTTACAGCGGAACGGAGTGGTGATGATGGTGCTGGTGGATATGATGGTGTGGATGATGATGATGATCCCTATGAATCCTAGCTTGATGACGGTGTTGATGGCGATGATCTCCCCTCTCCGAGAAGGAGTTTCCCCGACAGAAATCTATCTGCCGAAGAGATCTTTCTCTCTCAGTGTTTTCCGCCCCGCAGAGGCGGCGCAAATCTATCTGTGGTAGCCCCCTGGTGTCAGGGTTCCGTAAGGAAGATATAGGTGAGAGGGCGGAGTCGGAGGCCGAGCAGGTGGGCCACACCTGCCCTAGGCGCGGGGCAAGGTGGGCCCGCGCATAGGGAGTGTGGGCCCCCTATGGCCCTTCTTCGCCTCCCCTTCTGGCTTCCTCTGGCTTCTGGGAAAATATAATTTTCCCATATTTTTCTAGTATTTTTCTGATCATCACGAAATTGCATCAAAGCACCTTTTGTTCCATCAGAATCCAGATTCCGGCAGTCCATCCTCCAAGAATCATCCAACATGCAAAAATAGTGGAAAAGACCTCATAATAAGAAATATATCAATGAATAGAGGCAAATTTTGATATAGAATGGTGATGCAAATTGGATGTATCACCGGACGGGCTACATCTTTTCCACAACGGGAGAGCGCGTCTACTCCGGCCTCATCCATTGGTTTGGGGCGCTCAACTTCGTCAGCGACAATGCGGGCTGCTTCGGGACCAAGTCGTTCCCAAGGGGAGGTCGCTTCATCAAGTTTGGCAAGCACCAAGTCTACGGCATGGTGCGCGTGGAGCGCGCATACCCGGAGTGTGTCATCCTGGCGCCGGATCCACCTGCGGTTCGTGCCATGGGAAAGCTCCATCAACTCGTCTCCGCTGAGGTAATGATGACAGCACCAGATCCATCGCGTCCCCCAGCACCTCTAGTAGCTCCTGTAGTGAATGAGAATGCTAAGGGAGAAAACCTAGATGCGACGCCAAGGGCAACAAGAACTACGAAAGCGCCACTAGAGAAGCCAGAAAACAGAGCTAGGATAAAAATAGCCCAAGAGTTATAGGAAGCAATAGAAAAATTAGTAGAACTAGTGGCATCAGCAGCTGACCCGGGGCGCATGCAAGCCGAGTTAGAGGAGACCAGGAAAAAAGTGTTGGAAAAGGAAAATGAATGTTGGGCCACGTAGAGATAAAACAAAACTTTTTCCCTCTAACATAGTGATCCCAAGATCTAGCTGAGGTAGAAGGCCACAAGGTTTACAACTAGACGCGCAGTTGTGGATTACTGATGAAGCGCATCAGTTGAATGCAGTGCAGTCCTTTGCGATCCGATCGTCCTGGGGTTGATCGTGCATCACCTCTGCTGGTATCCACACGTACAAGGAGGAGCAACGGCGTCAAACTACTAGGTTCATTACGACGGCAGGACTGCTGTGGATCTAGGGTTTATAACACATGGAATGACCTAACCAATCAACGATTAACCCTTCTAGGTTACTGTGCTCCACTATATATAGGGAGTGAATGTGGGCTCCACTCATGTGGCCCATTCACTAAAGCCCATATAATATTATTCACCTTGAGTCTGACTCACTGACTCAGTCCAAATACGGCTCGGGTCCAACCCAACCAGATTTCCGGTTCAGATCCAATCCGAAATTTCTCCTACTCTTAAGTGTGTGTGACCCCGCAGGCTCATGGCAACTTGGACACAATTGGAGTCTGACTCTCAATCAATCAGTCGGTAGCGGCTCCTAGCAGAACGTGTCGACTCCCAAGTACCAAAGAGTCATGACGTCTTGCCTTTCCAATGTGACTTGTGTCTGAGTCCCTTTTGCCTCACTATATACCTTGTCAGACTATAGGTGAATAATTGTCATCCCTTAAATAGTCTGCCTCTCTTCTCGATCTGAGATAAGTGATTCATCCGACTAACTCTTAGTCGATCGCCTCGATTTACACTTAACCGAGTCGTGCATGGACATGCTTTCTGAATCATATCATCCGAGAGGGCCTAGAGAATATCTCTCCAAGTGGAGATGCAAAATCCCATCTTGGTTATTCACATCACGCAACTTGATTCTCAGTCGACCTGAACTCTTCCTTTATAACTGCCCAGTTACGGATCAGCGTTTGATAGAACCTAAGTCGGTGATCCTCAACTCAGACTATACAATAACCTCAGGTCTAAGGATTACACTGATTGACATATACAAATGACAACTTGTTCGTTGTACCTCCATATGGGTCAATCCGACTCGCTAAACTCTTTAGCCGAATCTGTGTAAGTCGGAATAGCATCACCATGCCCATGACAAGTGGAACCGAGTCATCAAGCTAACTTTCACATTGGTCTAAGTTGTGTGTCCAGCATAACCTCAATGACCAAGGATATTTAGTACAAACAACATGAATGTATAGTTCCACAACTGAATCACATATTCAATGATATACATTAGATGCTCATACAAGGACAACTTAATAACTTTATGAATACAATGGGAAATATCATCATACATGATTGCCTCTAGGGCATATTCCCAACAATGAATTAGCCCAGAGGCAGCAGGATAAGGATATCACGATCGGAGAACTTGACTCGGCAAACCGAGTCAAGGGTGCTAAGACCTGGCTCGAAGCAACAAGGATAAGAGGCAGGAACCTCAATAAAGAGATGGCGGATGCTACATCCAAAATAACCCAGAGTGTAGCAACGAGACGGCCATTCGACCAACATACAACACGGGAGCAGCAAACTTGAGAGCCGTAGAAGCAGCAATGGCCGAGCTACCCACTTGACTGGTGAGGCAAAGAAAAAGCAACAGGAACGAGTAAACGAGTTGGTGAGAGAAGCAGGAAAGCTGAATGAAGCATACTACAGGGCAAATCCGGCTATAGCAGGAAGGTCACA
Organism: Avena longiglumis; assembly: GCA_030063025.1. NCBI lineage: Eukaryota > Viridiplantae > Streptophyta > Magnoliopsida > Poales > Poaceae > Avena > Avena longiglumis. The sequence continues at coordinate 236,788,917 of CP125978.1, read as the reverse complement.
GCTTGTTCACTCGGCAACTCCAATCCCGGCAAGGTCAGCAATGCATACGGCCTCCTCGACTAAGGAAGAAACAAGCATATGGTTACCTATGATCCGGCAGTGGATCAAGGAAACCCGGCTCGTGCCCAGGGTATAAGAAAAAATGCCACTCAAGGAAACAAAAACCAAGAAAATGTTGGTCGAGAAAGGCAAGCAGGAAAAAGAAATGATAATGGAGGGCATAACTTTGCGCCTTAACCTAGGCATGGGACTCACTCGGCAGGAGGAGGAAACCCAGCTCTGCAATCCTCCGCAGGACCAACCCGAAAAAAGACAACAAAGTGGGGGAAAAGCAGTACAACAACCCGCAGACCCAAACACCAACAGGTACAATGATGGTTACTCTGCAATGGTGAATGGCTGGTATGAATTGCCGGATCATGTGTATCAGGCTATGGGATCCAGACTCGGAGGCAAAAATCTTCAGCCGGATGACGCGGGGCTAAAACTTGACCGAATAAAGATGGCAGAGCTTATCGAGTCACAAGGTCCGCATGGTCCACCATGTTTTGGCCCAAGGATCATGAGAGAGCCGCTAGTGCCAAACTTTTAGCTGGCAAGAGGAAGAAAAACTTATGATGCAAGCACAAAACCAGAGGATTGGCTCATCGATTATGGAACAATAGTAAAAATCGGATAGGGAAATCTGAGATGGGCAGTGCGGTATGTACCGCAAATGCTAGAAGGAGCAGCGAGAGTGTGGCTGAATAATTTGCCACCCAGAAGCTTCAACAGCTAGATTGATTTCCAAGAAGCTTTTTTGAGTAACTTCACAAGCACCTATAAGAGGCCGAATCGCCCACAGCAACTGGCTATGTGCAAACAGAGACCAAATGAAACAAACAAAGAATTTCTCACTAGATGGTGCACTATGCGCAAATCTTGTGAAGGAGTAATCGAATCTTAGGCCATTGCATGGTTTGCACAAGGATGCAGGAATGGAAGCATCTTATGGCAAAGATTACAGAGAGATATGCCGGCAAGCTTAGCCGAATCAATAAGGATTGCCGAGTGTAACTACCTCGGTGAACTACGCTCCTAGATACAAGCCTGGATGAGTGGTAGTGGTTGAAATAGTACGGTGGGGCCCCAAAAGCCACTCACTGGTAGTCCTTTCAGACGTCCCAACCACTACCCTCTCAACGGGACCTCAGACGTGGCGAGTCGGCGAAGGGATCAACTACGTACACAAGTGGGTATGTACGCAAGCCACCATACAAGAGTACATCGAGCCATACCATCTAGAAAGAAAGGAATATACCAACGCCATACGGCAAGATTCAAATGACCTAGATAAATCTATATTTTAGGATAACTCCTCATACAACACACATCGAGTATCATGAAGCGGCAAACAAGATCCGAGTACGGATAAGAAGCAAATCGGCATAAGATGCCAGAAAATAAGCACATCCCAACTACAGGTCTCATGGATCCCGTTCCGAATCTCTACACCGAACGATCGTTGCCCACATCTTCGCTTCTTCCACCCAAAGATCCATCCCGAGAAGGTACTGCTCATCCGAATCAAGAATTTATCGTGTGAGACCCTAAGGGTACTCAGAAGTCTTAATGCCTCTAAAGGGGACACAACCTGGGTGACGCAATAGCGTGAAAGATAAACCCTAGCAATTCTAGATAACGCTAACCATCCGCCTAACCAATGATAGGCGGATGTCCGTGAATTAAGTACAACAGCTTATTATGGTAATCTCATCCGATCCATCCTCCTCCGCTAGCAACAAGGAAGCGATTTAACAACCCCCCATCCGTTGGAAAATTTTATTAACCATTCCATGAGTATTGCACTATTTACTAGTCAAGTTACTTTAGTCAGATTAAAAGCGGTACTTTAGTTATGCTTGTATATGATCAAGAAACTGTGCTCCAAGTCGTCCATATCCGCGGACACGGCCGTAAAGTTTTACCCGGGTGCACCAATAGCAACACACGCCGATCAACCTCGAAAAACCAAATCAAAACCCAACGAGGCTTTCACGACGAACAATCACAATTCAGAAATATTTCGTGGCCACCCTTAAGTAGATCCCGAACGGCCACCGACCGAGACGGCTCAAGGTTTGGGTAGACTACCGTGAACGACTGGGAACCCAAAGTGTGGCTGGGCTTGTCGACACCGTGGAATCGTGTCCCGATCCTAACAAGACAGGTGCACCTCGCACAATTTAAAGACAGAAAGTAGCATGGCATAAGCAGGATAGTAAATAAAACCTCAAACTAGTTTGTGGCCCCAAGAAATAAGTCGGAATCAAGCTCGCCTGTGGGTCCCATATACCTCCGGATGTGGATAGCGATAAATCAAGGAACAGGAATCAAGTACTCGGGGTCTTACGGGACACAAGTGAGCAGGAAAACCAAATAGCAGATGTTGCTCACCGGCGCCACTTTCTTTAGTTATCCCAGAACTACTCAGGTTAAGTTGTTTAGGTACCTCATTATTCATCAGACTCTCACAAACCCTACACATGCTGTTCTACGACTCGCATGGCTCAAACAACTCCTATAGTAGTGGCTCATGGGATGGAGGAACAAGCTTAGTGGGGTTGAAAAGTAAAGGCTATGCATACTTGGGATTCAATTTAATGCAATCGCGACTCAATGATGCAAGAATAAGATAGAGGCAATAGGTACTGTATGTATGCAAGCATGTGGAAGTGCTTGCCTGTCAACTCAGTTGTAGCAAGGGACGGGTCTGGGTAGTGCTCCTGGTTCTCTTGATACAGCCCCTGCTCAGTGTCTATCCGAGAAAAACCAAACAAACAAGGCCAACATGAATATAGAGCACAAGCATTGGAATTAAATGCGTCAAGCAAACAATCATGCCATGATGAATGATGCTCAAGTTGCATGGCAATAAGTAGCATGGCATGGGTGAGGTGTGGAGGACAAGAAATTAACATTTGAATTGGGTTTTAGTCACATTTTGTTGTCATAATAGTTGCTGTTCATTATATTTTTATATGATGCATGCTGCAATGGAATACATGGATATCATAAACAGAAAGGTCTCACGAGCTGATCATTTAGACTCATCATTTGCTAAATTTGGATTTAGGAATTAAAAGTTATGAATTATTTAAATCCTAGTGGCAATTGTGTAATTTATATAATCTTGGAATTTTATTTGTGCAAAAGGCAAAAGGATGGCATATTTGGAATCCTCTCATTTTTCTGAATCAAAACATATATTATTTGCCCAATTTGGATTTAGTATGACAAAGTTATAGAAATCTGAATTTGAATTTGAATTTGAAATTATTTAAGAATTTGAATTCAAAACAGTCCTAACGTTTACACAGCCTAACCCAACCTGAGTCGCAGCAGGTGGGGCCAGGTTCTCCCACACGCCAAAGGTTCGGAACAAACTGGACCGCTGGGTTGAATAAACAAAACCGTGGACCTTTTAGAAAACTCTCACCGACGCCGCCGGTGGGCTTCCTGGACCGCGGGTTGGCAAAACAAAACGGGGTTCCGCAAAGACCACGCCTTTGTGGATCTTCCCCGCTCGACGAACTGAATCAAGGCCGCGCGAGGAAACAGATGGCTGGCTCGAACGCGGCGATCATGGGTGCTTTGCGACGCGGAGCCACTGCGGTGGCTGCGGGCTGATGCTATGGGGTCGCTCGCGTGCTAGATAGGGCGATACGGCGCGCGGTGCTGGCGGCAGGTGTCGACGTCGCTGGCGCACGGAAGGCGCTCGACAAAACGAACAACGCATCCAGGAAACGACTACGCACAGGAGGTTGTCTGGGGGGTTCGTAGGCTCACCGCGAGCGTGCCGGCGTGGTCGACGTGGCGCGGGGAGCAGGCGATCGGCGATGAGGCTGGCGACGGCGAGCGCTAGGGTTTCCTCGGGGCGCGGCAGGTCCTGGCGAGCTGGGGCTCCTCCTCCTCGGCCTGTGGCGTCGCAGGCGAGCTCCAGGGGGCTTCCTCGACACCGCGCAGCAACACGCCTCCGGTTAGAACGACGGGGGCACGAGGTAGACGACGGTGTGTGGCGAGGGGGAGCTGTGGTGGAGAAGGGGCAGAGGGGAGCGAGGCAAGCCTCTGGGGCGGATCTGGGGAGGCCAGAGAGGGGGTGAGGGTGGATAAGAACGCCAGGGGAAGGAGGGTTGCGTGGGGGAGGGTCTGATGGCCAGGGTACCACCTTTTCGGCCTCCCTCACGTGCTCGGCATGGCCAGGCCAGGCAAGGCAGGCACTAGGAGGAGGGGGTGAGGCTGGCAGGTGGGGTAGAGCGTGGGCAGGGTCGCAGGCAGGTGGGGTGGAGCGTGGGCAGGTGAGGCAGAGAGAGGAGAAAAGAGGGGAGGGGAGAGGGCATGCTCGGGCTAGGCTAGGGTTGGGGTGGTCCTGGTCGCGTGGGGGGTTAGCTAGGTGGGTGCTGGGGTGGGGCATGCATGGAAGAGAGAAGGGGCTAGCTAGGGTGGGGTGTGGATAGCTAGAAAAGAGGAGGGGTATTAGGGTTTTGCTAAGGGGAAAGTAGATTAGGGGTAAGAGGGTGGTTTAGGGTTTGTTTTAGGGGGATGTAGATTAGAGGGGGAGATGGCTTAGGGTTTAGGTTTAGCTAGAAGGTTAGATGGCAAGAGTAGGATTAGGGTTTTTGCTAAAAGAGGTAAGAAAGATGGAGGGGGTACTTAGGCTTAAACAAGCATGCTACAAACTATACTTAGCAAGAACAAGCAAGAAAAGAGGAAAAGGAAGAGAGAGATGGCCAAGGTGATGAGGTGGATTTGAATCATGCATGTCCCATTCAAAGAACAAGCAAAAACCAACCAAGGGTGGTCTGGGAGGGGCATGCCTCATGAGCACATGTATGTGCATGGGGCATGGGGGTAGGGATCTAGCTAAAGGGGAAAAAGAGAGGGAGAGAGCTAGAGTTTTATACTCACAAACAAGATCAAGCAATGAAGGAGGGATCCATTTAGAAATCCAAATAAACCAAAACTGGAAAAGGTGGCACTTGCATGGCCCATGCAAGATGATTAATGCCCAACTAATCCTTGTGAAAACAATAAGATTAATATGGCATTATTCATATGCATTCCCAAAAGGTGGGCAAGGCCAAGCAAAAGAAGATGGGTGGTTCCAACCAACTAATCATGAGCTAGGGAGAAAATCAACAAAAGCCAAGCTCAGATTTGTTGGGTGGTGGAATTATAGGGTGGTGAAAGAAAAGGTGGTGGAGTCAACAAGAGAGATGCCCTCAACTCAACTTGGGCATGTAACAATGTATCAAGAGCCAAATACAATATCAAGAGGCAAATACAATTAATCATGCACATGAGATAAGAACCAAACAAGAAAGGGTTTTATATGATGCTCAAAAGCAAGGTGGTATGATGGTATGAGCATGATATGATGATGATGCAACAATTATATGTTGGAAGTGACCCATTTTATTATTAAGACATGTAGCATTACAGGGGTTAGACAACTGGGATGCTACAACTCTCCCCCACTAAACAGGAATCTCGCCCCGAGATTCTAGGAAGAAGAAGAAGATACAAAGAGAGAAGGATGGTTGGCACGGAGTTCATCTTCACGCTCCCATGTGGCTTCATCAACAGAATGGTGTGACCACTGCACCTTGCAAAACCTGATGGACTTGTTGCGAGTCCTCCGCTCATGGTCTCAAGGATTTTGGTGGGTGTTCTTGATAAGAGAGATCTTCTTGGAGGTCGATTAGCTCATGATCCACGGTCTTGCCGGATCTTTGAAGCACTTCTTGAGCTGAGAGATGTGGAAAACATCATGGACTTTGAGTTTTCCGAAGCTCCGGTGCATAAGCAACTTCTCCTCTTCTACCACGTATCTTGAAAGGACCGATGTATCCGGGAGCCAATTTTCCTTTGATACCGAGCGGTGTGTTCCTCTCATGGGAGTGACACGAAGGTAGACGAGATCACTGAGGGCATATACCATATCTGGTGCTTCTGTCATAGTTGCTCTTCCGACGACTTTGAGCAATCTTCGTGTTCTCGAATGATATGCACCTTCTCCTCTGCCGAGTCACAATGTCGGGCCAAACCGATTCTTTCTCCCGCACTGACCAACCAATGGGAGTTCGCACTTGCGTCCATATAGAGCCTCGAATGGTGCCATCTTCAGACTCTTCTAGAAGCTGTTGTTGTAGGAGAATTCAGCATATGGAAGGCATTCCTCCCACTTCATGCCAAACGAGATGACGCAAGCTCTAAGCATGTCCTCGAGAATCTGATTGATCCTCTCCACTTGTCCTGCGATCGAGGGTGGTAAGCTTTGAAGTTCAACTTTGTTCCCAAAGCTTTTGGAAACTCTCCCGAACTTTGAGGTGAAGATGCTCCACAGTCCGAACTGATTTCAAGTGGAACCCCATACAAAGAGACAATCCTGTTGATATAGAGCTCACCAATGAATTCCGAAATTGTTTCTTCGACCGGGAAGAAGTGAGCCACTTTAGAAAGCCTCGATGACAACAAAGATTGCATTTTTGCCCTTCTGCGACCTTGGAAAACCAGTGATGAAGTCCATCTCAACTTTCTCCCATTTCCATTCCGGAGGTTTCAATGGCTGTAGAAGACCAAATGGTTTCTGATGGACAGCCTTGACTCTGCGGCAGACATCACATTCTGAGACATACTTGGCACAATACCTTTTCAACCCAGGCCACCAGTATTGTGTTTTCAAGTCCATGTACATCTTTGTGCTGCCAGGATGGATGGAAAGGACCGAATCATGTGCCTCCTTGAGAACTTGGTCTCTCAGACCCGGGTAGTTTGGAACAAACATCCGGTGTTCAAAGAAGAGCGTTCCTTGATCATCCACATGGAAGGACTCGTACTTCGGAAGGTCAAGCTTAGCGATGAGCTTCTTGGTGTGCGGATCACCAAGCTGACGAGAGCGAATCTGTTCTTCCAAGAGAGGAGTAGCCAGAAGGTTCAGGAGATACCCTTGTTCCACAACTTCAAGGTTGAGCTGACGGAATTCCTCGCACAAGAGAGGTTGCTGCTCTTCCACCATGAGGTTGTTGACATAAGCTTTTCTGCTAAGCGCATCTGCCATGACATTTGCTTTGCCTGGAGTGTAGTTGATGGTCACATCGAAGTCATTGATTGCTTCAATCCATCTCCTTTGCCGAAGGTTGAGATCCGGTTGAGTGAAGATATACTTCAAACTCTTGTGGTCCGATAAGATCTCACAACCACAAGCAAGTAGTGCCTCCATAGCTTCAACGCAAAGACAACCGCTGCTAGCTCGAGGTCATGTGTGGGATAGTTGATCTCATGCGTCTTCAACCGACGAGAGGCATAAGCAACCACCTCTCTCTTGCATAAGGACCGCACCCAATCCTTGCAAAGAGGCGTCAGAAGATCCGGAAAGGCTTAGATGTATCCGGAGGAACCAAGACTGGTGTGGAAGTGAGCTTCTCTTTGAGTGTCTCAAAAATTTCTTGACAAGGTGGAGTCCACAGGTACTTCTTGCCTTTCTTGAGGAGGTCGTAAGAGGCTTTGCTATCTTGAGAAGTTCGAACAAAACGACGGCAATATCTAGCCAAGCCGAGAAAACTCCTCACTTCCTTGACATTAGGGAGGAAGCCATTCAACTATTGTCTTCACGGTTTCCGGTTGACTGCAATGCCTTGGCGGAGATAACATGACCCAAGTATGTTACTTGTGCAGCCAGTAACTCACACTTTGAGAACTTTGCATACAAGCGGTTCTCACGCTTGTTCAGACACATCGCAGTGCTCTTCATGCTCCTCCTTAGACTTGGAATAGACCGTGAATGTCATCCGGATATACCACAACAAACTTGTCGGTACTCCATGAAAACGGAGTTCATCCCTCGAGAAGGTAGCAGGTGCGTTGGTGAGGCGAAAGACATGACCGTACTACACAGGCCATAGCGGTGGTGAAAGCTGTCTTGGGCACATCCTCTTGCGAATTTTGATTTGGTGATACCCACTTCTCAAGTCCAGCTTAGAGAACACCACACTCCCGCCACCGATCAAATAGATCATTTATCCGAGGGAGAGGATATTTGTTCTTGATGGTTTTAGCATTTAGAGCCCGGTAGTCAACACATAGCCTATCGGTTCGCCACGCTTCTTCACAAAGATTGTTGGGCTACCCAAGAAGAAGTCTCAGGTTGAATGAAACCCAATTTCTCTTGTTCATCAAGTTGTCGCTTGAGTTCAGCCAACTCGGAAGGACCCATTTTGTATGGCCTCTTGGAGATAGGAGCCGCTCTGTGTTCAAGTTCAATCACGAATTCAACCTCGCGATCCAAGGCATACCTGGCAACTCTTCAGGAAAGACATCCGGGAACTCACAGACCACTGGTACCCTCTGAATAGCTTCCATAGCATCATCATTCAGAGTTGCCAAGGAATAGAGCTGGACAGCAGGAGTCAGACTTGGAGAAAAGACTACATGGCCTTCAGAATCTTCAGAGACACCGAGGCTCAAGACAATCAATTAATCACGGCTGCATTTGCTGTCAACCAATCCATGCCCAAAATGACATCAATGTCAGAGTTGCCCAGAACAATCAAAGAAGCCAAGAATGAAGAACCACCAATCTCAACTTGATTCCCATGACTGATTAACTCAGCCCTCATGTTTGCTCCAGGAGAAAGAACCATCAACCGCTTTTGGAGAGGGACCATGACTAACTCATTCTCATTTGCAAACTTGTGAGACACAAATGAATGCGATGCACCAGAATCAAAGAGAACTCGTGCAGGAACTGAGTTAACTGAAAGCATACCCATGACAACTCCAGGTGCGAGCTCAGCTTGAGAGGCGTTGACGTTGGGCACGACAACCGCAGACTCGGGCTTAGTGTTGATGTTGAGCCCGAGGGTGGTGCACGAACAAGGAGAGCTTGTTGCAGATCTTGGCGGGGTTGAGGGAGAGCTTTGTTCTTCATTGGGCGTTCATTTGGGATGTCCATGATCTCCACATGTGTAACAAGCACCGTGAGGACGTGGGAGAGTAGCCAGGGACTCCGCCAGCGCCCAGGTAAGGGTTGTAGCCCCGGGAGCCGCAGTGGTGAAGTTTGGTGGCCTTGACGTGAAACTCGCAGGTCTTGGTGGAGCCGGAGCGACGGTGGGGTGTTAGGAACCCGACACGCCGCTTAGAAGGAGTTGCCATAATCGCAGAGCTTGATGCATCCTCGTTATGTTTCTTGGACTCCTCGAACATTTGCCCGCTTGCCTCCTCTTGCAAAGCTTTGTGTCAGTAGTTCGTGAAGGTTGCCGGTCTTGCATGCGTGATTGCATACTTGATCGACGCATTGAGCCCTTGCTCAATCTTTTACGCTTTTCTAGTCATCGATACCTCATCACCACCATAGCGAGACAGGTTCATGAAGTTCCGATGTAGGTGTTGACGTTATCATTTCCACCTCAGATTGAGGAAGGCCTCCTTCATCCTTTCCATCACAATCTCCGAGAAACTGTTCTTTGAAAGCGCAGTGAACCTCTCCCAAGTTGGCTGGAACCCGGTGCGACTTGCGTTCAAGTAGTTTTCCCACCAAAGAGCTGCGTCTCCTTGAGAAGGTGGGTAGCACACTTGACCCACTCCTGCTCGGAACATCAGCCTCGAGCAACCTTGAGATCTCGTGACCAATCATCCGCCAAGAGGCTCGAAACATCAAACCGACGGGGTTGAACTTGAGGAAGCTCTTGATGTCACCACGCTTGGGAGGTGGAGGAAGTGGAGCAAACTGCCTTCCGACGCCTCTCCTCAAAGCGCTTGGTTCTCTTGCATTGCCAAAGCATTAGCTATGCTTGACAGTGAGCCCAGCTCCGAGGGATGTCCTCTTCATCCGTGGGGAGCCATCCTGTCATTGATATAAAACTCAAGTCAGTACTATAATGGAAGATGATAATAATCCAAAATAGTACCAAGATGGAATTAACCAAGATTAAAGGATACAATTTACTGAGATGATATAAAAATATCAACAAAGTTCATAGCACCTCAAAGATATTAAGCATATCGCACACGACTGAAAAGGAGTGTGGTACACAAACATATCAAAGAAAAATTTTCCACAAATTTCGGCATTAAAATACCAATAGATGCGCAAAATTACTTACGAATCAAGATTAGTGACTCTACCGATTCAATATACAAAAGCGAATGATAAAAGTAGTGGTATGGTCGCGACTCCATCCCGCACTCAAATCATTACTCCGCACATGAACAAGTGGAACACATATCCTAACCCCTTCTTCTCACGACGAAACCTAAAGATTGGTAACTACGGAAACGAACACCCCAAACAAGATAGCGTCGGATACCAAGAGGAAGATAGATTGCGTCGGTTTACAAAAGCCTGTCGGTATGGAATGTACCAACAGTGGATAACCAAAGGCAGATAAGATAACAACTAGGATGCAACAGATAGCCAAGGGATTACACACACACACACACACACACACACACAACCTATGGTACTACGGAAACCCAGAACACGTGAATCCTAGTTTGAACTTTGAGAAGAGGAATGAAAACGTTACACTTCCTTACCAGAAAAAGGTGGGTGGGAGGTTAAGAAGAAAAGTGGAAGCAGTCCTACTCTCGCGTTTTGTTTTTCCCTAATATACATAACTACCAAAATATTTGCTAGACTGACAACGACCGTTTGGCTGAAACCTCAAGGTCGGGATGGCTCGATACCAATTGTAACTACCTCGGTGAACTACGCCCTAGATACAAGCTGGATGAGTGGTAGTGGTTGAAATAGTACGGTGGGGCCCCAAAAGCCACTCACCGGTAGTCCTTTCAGACCCAACCACTACCCTCTCAACGGGACCTCAGACGGGCGTGGTCGGCGAAGGATCAACTACGACACAAGTGGGTATGTACGCAAGCCACCATACAAGAGTACATCAGAGCCATACCATCTAGAAAGAAAGGAAATATATCAACTCCATACGGCAAGATTCAAATGACCTAGATAAATCTATATTTTAGGATAACTCCTCATACAACACACATCGAGTATCATGCAAGCGGCAAACAAGCTCCGAGTACGGATAAGAAGCAAACCGGCATAAGATGCCAGAGAAAATAAGCACATCCCAGCTACTGGTCTCATTGATCCCCGTTCCCGGAATCTCTACACCGAACGATCGTTGCCCACATCTTCGGCTTCTTCCACCAAAGATCCGTCCCGAGAAGGTACCGCTCATCCGAATCAAGAATTTATCGTGAGACCCTAAGGGTACTCAAGAAGTCTTAATGCCTCTAAAGGGACACAACCGGGTGACGCAGCAAATAAAGATAAACCCTAGCAATTCTACAGATAAACGCTAACCATCCGCCTAACCAATGATAGACGGATGTCCGTGAATTAAGTACAACAGTTATTATGGTAATCTCATCCGATCCATCCTCCTCCCTGCTTACCAACAAGGAAGCGGACGAACAACCCCCCATCCGTTGGCAAATTTTATTAACCATTCCATGAGTATTGCACTATTTACTAGTCAAGTTACTTTAGTCAGATTAAAAGCGGTACTTTAGTTATGCTTGTCTATGATCAAGAAACTGTGCTCCAAGTCGTCCATATCCGCGGACATTTTCGAGAAGTTTTACCCGCCGGGTGCACCAATAGCAACACACGCCGATCAACCCTGGAAAAACCAAATCAAAACCCAACGAGGCTTTCACGATGAACAATCACGCATTGAAATATTTCGGGGCCACCTTAAGTAGATCCCGCGAAGCCGTGACTCGAGACGGGCAAGTGTAACACCTCAGAATCGGACCTATGCAAATTTGGGCAAAATTCTCCAAACCCGCATAGAAACGATTCAAAGGTGCCCACCAGGCACTTTCATGCGGGTGGAAAACGAAGTAATAACATTACACAACAGTCCTCGATGGGACCCACAGAACAGATATCTATAACAGCGACTCAATGAGTCAAGAAAACAAATATACGGTACAAAGATCCAAATCACCTTGAAATCGATGGGGCGTCCGACTACGGACAAGATGCAAATGGGGCTAAGAGCCCTGAAGAATAACCAATGGCGTCCATAACCCTGCCCAGGCCAAGCCGGAAGGGTAACCCTGCTAACGACGTCGATCTCAAAACCTGCTTAACAAAAAGGTGCCGACAAAGGCAAAGGAAAAGAAGGAGCGTCAAGATCGAGGCCAAGACAGCGAGGCTAGACTGGCGGTCCTCGCCTACATAGGTATGGTGGATCAAGCGGCGGCAAGATCCACTAAACAACCTATAGAGACTCGATACAACAAGGCGTCAAGTAGGGGGTAAGAGACCTATTCGAAACAACCTGATTCTATCATCAAACAAACCGTCTGGTGTTTCTCGAGACCACGAGGAAGTCAACCGAGAACTCACACGGTTGGCGCTTTATTTATTCGCTTATTGTTGCAGAAGCATTACTAGCAGGTTTAAATAATCGTCCTGGATAAAGTAAACAGGGCACTTTTAGTTGACCATTCCGTTATAGTTGCAATTACTAATCAAATACGATAGCATGATATAATCCCAAAACCCATAGCTTGTTGGTACTTTCAATCACCAATTCCGCTAGAAGTTGCAAGATTTACTAGTCGATACAATTGTCGCAAGCGACAACCAACAAGCAATTGTGGGCTGTATTAATTAGCCATTCCATTATAGTGAAGCTGATTACTAGTCATTATAAGTCAAATTTATAGCAGAACTTTAGTTATGCTTGTCTATGATCGAGATATCGGCTCCAAGTCGCCCATATCCGCGACACGGCTTTAGAAAGTTTTACCCGGGGGTGCACCAATAGCAACACACGCCGATCAACCTCGGAAAAACCAAATCAAAACCCAACGAGGCTTTCACGAACAATCACAGGATTCAGAATATTTCAGGGGCCACCCTTGAGTATACCAAGAACGGTAAGCAAGCTCCGAGACGGACTCAAGGTTTGCTAATGGTCAGAAGCGACAGATCCCCAAACGGGCTGTCGATACCGCGTAATCACCCGCTTCCTAACAGTGCAAAGGTACCTGCACAATTTAAATACGAAAGTAGCATGGCATAAGTACGGATAGTAAAACACCTTAAACTAGTTGTGGCCCCAAGAAATAAGTCCGAATCAAGCTCGCCTGGGTCCCATATACCTCCGGATGTGGATAGCGCGCAAAAATCAAGGAACAGGTATCAAGTACTCGGGGTCTTACGGGACACAAGTGGGCGTTCGGAAACCAAATATTTTCTATCACCCACCGATGCCTCTGCTTATTTCAATTTTAGTTATTAAACAGAAATTAAAGTGACGATAAGTAAAACTAGGATCATCTCCAACATCAACATGCGGCAATACAACAGCAACTGTGGCATATGACGACACACATCAGCACTTGAGCAAGCAACTACGACGCGCAAGTCCATCTATCTACCAAACAATAGGTAATAGGATGTGTCCAAGGCAATATAGGGCTGCACGGTATATCAAGGGTACAGAATCTAGAGCATCGCAACACAGATAGCAATAGATCAACAGGAGGGAATAAAGACTATAAAAGTAAGATAGGTAGAAAGAGGGAGATGCTCGCCTGAAAACATTGTCGAAGGGTTCAACCGATGATCGGGGCGAAGCTCACATCAACTCAACGGCCTTATCCGCGAAGAAGCAAAACACTAGAAGAACACCGGATGCACTATTTAATACAACGGCAGAAGATCGGCATGATGCATGTATGATGGATGACATGGCAAGGGTGCGATGCGATTAGGTCAATATTAAGCGGAACCGGGGTCCCGACAATTAATTAGGTGGTTCATGTTATTTATCTATCCCGCAATTTAACTGTTGTATAGCAAGGCAAGATAAGATACCGGTTCGCTACACAAGTTTAAATGAGGCCGATATGAGACTAGATTTGCCCGCATATGGGCCCCATATTTAATTATTAGGTGAATTGGCATAAGGCCCCCAAACCACATGATATGCATGCAAGATGAATGATTAAATATGCGACAAGGTTGTGCTTCAATTATAAAAATAAGGTTTGCGGGAAGGGGGTTCACACATTAGGGGCCTCGACGATCTTGGGGTTCCGGGGTTCGGGGTCGGTCTCGGGGTCCAGGGTTCTGACGGGGTCGTTCTCGAACTCCAGGGTCGATCTTGAGCTCCGGGGAGAAGGACTTCGCGTTCGGTGGCGATCTTGACGGTCTTCGGGTTCGAGCCTAGGCGTTCGAGGGAAGTACTTGGCGTTTCTGGGACGGTCCTGTCGCATCCGCGGCCGTCGGGTCATGTCGTTGGTTTTGTTCTTTTCCGGCGGAGATCTTGGCGTCCGAGGAGAAGACCGTGTCGTTCCGAGACGGTGAGCTTGGCGTCCGGGCATCTCCGGTCCTCGGGTCCGAGAGGGGTACTTGTTGTATTCGCGACGAAGATCATGTCGGAGGACTTGGCGTTCCGCGTAGATGTCCGTACCGTCCGTGTTCTCGAGTGTCGCATCCGAGAAGGAGTACTTGTCGCACACTTGTCTTCGGGTCCGTGTAGACGGTCATGGCGTCCTCGAGGGGGTACTTGTCGCATCCGCGTCGACCACCTTGGCGTTCAGGGAGTAGTTCTCGGTGTTCCGGGAGGGAGGCCGCGAGGGTTCGGTGACGGAGATCTTGACGGTTACGGGAGGAAGAACTTGACGTTATCGGGTCGGTTTTCGGGGTTTGACCATCGGTCACGGCGACGGGGCATCGAGTCCATGAGGTAGATCTTCATGCCCCAAGACGAAGATCTTGACCGCCTTGTCCGAGTACTGGTCATATGATCACTTGTCCGCTTGTCGCCTTGAACCAGGAAAACTTTGCCTTGGATCCACACAAAGAACTCAGTCGGGCGACGTCTTGGAGCAAAGTGCCGCAGGCCTATGGCGGCGGTGACACGCTGGTCAGGCGAGCGCAGCGAAGTGACAGAGGCAGGGGGCGACTAGGTGAAGAACTCGACAGCAGCCGTGCTCGTGTCTGGGCTCGGAGACCCACAAGGTGGGGTCCGCGCGGTGGAGGTCGGCAGCCGGAAGCAGAGGACGGCGGGCGGTCGGCTCGGCTGGTAACGCGCGCGCGTCAGGCAGAGGAGCGGAGGCCGGCGAGACGGGGGCTCGCTGGTCGCGGGCGCTGGTCCGGGTGGCGGCTCGGGCGACGGAGCTCGGGCAGTGCGGCGGTGAGCGGCGGCGGGAAGGGCGAAGCTCGGGCGGCGAGGAGGCGCTGGGCTCGGCCAGTCTGGCGGGTGCGCGACGAGAAGGAGGGGCGGCAGGGGACGGCGAGGACGGTGTGGAGGCGGGCGGTGCTGCTGGTGGAGATCCGGGGAAAGGGGCGAGGAGGAGCAAAGAGGCGAGGAGGAGGGCGCTGGGCGGCGAACCCAGAGCGCGGCAGGCCGAGGTGGGAGCTGTGAGGGAGGTTCATGGGCGAGCTCGCAGAGAGGCAAGGCGGCGGGGAGGAGGGGCTGAGGAAGAGCGCCGGAGGGGAGAGAGGAGCAAGGGTGGAGGGGGGTGGCGACGACGCGCGCTAGGCGGAGGGGGGTCGCGTCGGCTAGGAGGAAGCCAGAGGTGGAAGAAAGGAATCGCGGGGGAGAGAGGCGTGCGGAAGGAGAGAGGCAGGGGCCGGTCGTGGTGGGGCCAAGGCAGGGCGGTGGACCGGTCTAGGGGTCAGGGGTGGGGCCAGACGAGTGTGAGGGAGTGGAGGGCTGCCTGCGCGCGTGTGTGGTGTGTGTTTGGTGTGGGGTGGGCAGGGAGTTGGCTGGTGGGGAGAGAGGAGAGAGAGGGGGACACGTGGCGGCTGCGGGCTGGTGGGGGAAGAGGAGAGGGTGAGGTGGCGCAAGGAGTGGCCAGGTGAGGTGGAGGTTGAGTGTGGGTAGATAATTGGGTAGGTTTAGAAATTTAGGAGGTGTAGTTGGACCGCTTTTAAAAATCTGGGCGCTCGGGTCGGCCTGCTCGACCGCCCTACTAAAAATAATATAATTTTATTTGTTTTGTTAACACCGTTGTAAACCGATAGCACTCAAAAAAATAATCCGGGACCGCTTTGCATTTAAATTAAGGTGGGGCGTTTGGAAAACAAATCGGGGTTTTGCGAAAATGGTTTTGGCAAACAATGCATGATGATGACGATGCAATGCACAAATTCAACGCGATTTTCTAGTAGTGGTTTTGCGGGATGCCACATCAAGGTTTGGGTAGACGGCTGTGAACGACTGGGAACCCGAAAGTGTGGCTGGGCTTGTCGACACCGCGGAATCGTGTCCCGATCCTAACAAGACAAAGGTGCACCTCGCACAATTTAAAGATGTAGTAGCATGGCATAAGTACAGATAGTAAATAAAACCTCAAACTAGTTTGTGGCCCCAAGAAATAAGTGGAATCAAGCTCGCTGTGGGGGTCCCATATACCTCCGGATGTGGATAGCGATAAATCAAGGAACAGGAATCAAGTACTCGGGGTCTTACGGACACAAGTGAGCAGGAAAACCAAATAGCAGATGTTGCTCACCGCGCCACTTTCTTTAGTTATCCCAGAACTACTCAAAGTTAAGTTGTTTAGGTACCTCATTATTCATCGACTCACAAACCCTACACATGCTGTTCTACGACTCGCATGGCTCAAACAACTCCTATAGTAGTGGCTCATGGGATGGAGGAACAAGCTTAGTGGGGGTGAAAAGTAAAGGCTATGCATACTTGGGATTCAATTTAATGCAATGGCGACTCAATGATGCAAGAATAAGATAGAGGCAATAGGTACTGTATGTATGCAAGCATGTGGAAGTTCTTGCCTGTCAACTCAGTTGAAGCACGGGACGGATCTGGGTAGTGCTCCGGTTCTCTTGATACAAACTCAGTGTCTATCCGAGAAAAACCAAACAAACAAGGCCAACATGAATATAGAGCACAAGAATTGGAATTAAATGCGTCAAGCAAACAATCATGCCATGATGAATGATGCTCAAGTTGCATGGCAATAAGTAGCATGGCATGGGTGAGGTGTGGAGGACAAGAAATTAACATTTGAATTGGGTTTTAGTCACATTTTGTTGTCATAATAGTTGCTGTTCATTATATTTTTATATGATGCATGCTGCAATGGAATACATGGATATCATAAACAGAAAGGTCTCGTCGAGCTGATCATTTTAGACTCATCATTTGCTAAATTTGGATTTAGGAATTAAAAGTTATGAATTATTTAAATCCTAGTGGCAATTGTGTAATTTATATAATCTTGGAATTTTATTTGTGCAAAAGGCAAAAAGGATGGCATATTTGGAATCCTCTCATTTTTCTTAATCAAAAACATATATTATTTGCCCAATTTGGATTTAGTATGACAAAGTTATAGAAATCTGAATTTGAATTTGAATTTTGAAATTATTTAACAGAATTTGAATTCAAAACAGTCCCTGAACGTTTTCTACACAGCCTAACCCAACCTGAGTCGCAGACAGGTGGGGCCAGGGGGTTCTCTGGCCCACACGCCAGTGCCTGGGAACAAACTGGACCGCGGGTTGAATAAACAAAACCTCAGGACCCTTTTTAGAAAACTCTCACTGACGCTGCCGGTGGGCCTGGGCTAGACCGCGGGTTGGCAAAACAAAAACTGGGGGGGGGTTTCCGCAAAAGACCACGCGTCCACTGTGGATCTTCCCCTGCCTGACGAACTGAAGCTGCGCGTGACGGAGAAACAGTGGCGGCTCGAACGCTGGCGATCGCTGGGTGCTTGCATGACGCGGAGCCGTGGCCGCGGTGATGCTATGGGGTCGCCGCGTGCTAGATAGGGCGATACGGCCAGCGGTGCTGGCGGCAGTGTCGGCGCTGGCGCCGGAAGGCGCCGACAAAACGTAACAACGCATCCGTGAAACGACTACGCATGTGGAGGTTGTCTGGGGTTCAGAGCTCACCGCGAGCGTCTTGGCGTGGTCGACGTGGCGCGAGCAGCGATCGGCGATGAGGGCGACGGCGGCGCTAGGGTTTCCTCGGGCGCAGGTCCTGGCGAAGGGGCTCCTCCTCCTCGCCTGGCTCCAGGCGTCGCAGAGCTCTGAGGCTTCTCGACAAGGCAGCAACACGCCTGTTAGAACGACGGGGCACGAGGTGACGACGGTGTGGCGAGGGGGTGGTGGAGAAGGGGCAGAGGGGAGCGAGGCAAGCCTCTGGGGCGGATCTGGGGAGGCCAGAGAGGGGGTGAGGGTGGATAAGAACGCCAGGGGAAGGAGGGTTGCGTGGGGAGGTCGATGGCTGTGGTACCACCTTTTTCGGCCTCCCTCACGTGCTCGGCATGGCCAGGCCAGGCAAGGCACTAGGAGGAGGGGGTGAGGCTGGCAGGTGGGGTAGAGCGTGGGCAGGGTCGCAGGCAGGTGGGGTGGAGCGTGGGCAGGTGAGGCAGAGAGAGGAGAAAAGAGGGGAGGGGAGAGGGCATGCTCGGGCTAGGCTAGGGTTGGGGTGGTCCTGGTCGCGTGGGGGTAGCTAGGTGGGTGCTGGGGTGGGGCATGCATGGAAGAGAGAAGGGGCTAGCTAGGGTGGGGTGTGGATAGCTAGAAAAGAGGAGGGTATTAGGGTTTTGCTAAGGGGAAAGTAGATTAGGGGTAAGAGGGTGGTTTAGGGTTTGTTTTAGGGGGATGTAGATTAGAGGGGGAGATGGCTTAGGGTTTAGGTTTAGCTAGAAGGTTAGATGGCAAGAGTAGGATTAGGGTTTTTGCTAAAAGAGGTAAGAAAGATGGAGGGGGTACTTAGGCTTAAACAAGCATGCTACAAACTATACTTAGCAAGAACAAGCAAGAAAAGAGGAAAAGGAAGAGAGAGATGGCCAAGGTGATGAGGTGGATTTGAATCATGCATGTCCCATTCAAAGAACAAGCAAAAACCAACCAAGGGTGGTCTGGGAGGGGCATGCCTCATGAGCACATGTATGTGCATGGGGCATGGGGGTAGGGATCTAGATAAAGGGGAAAAAGAGAGGGAGAGAGCTAGAGTTTTATACTCACAAACAAGATCAAGCAATGAAGGAGGGATCCATTTAGAAATCCAAATAAACCAAAACTGGAAAAGGTGGCACTTGCATGGCCCATGCAAGATGATTAATGCCCAACTAATCCTTGTGAAAACAATAAGATTAATATGGCATTATTCATATGCATTCCCAAGAGGTGGGCAAGGCCAAGCAAAAGAAGATGGGTGGTTCCAACCAACTAATCATGAGCTAGGGAGAAAATCAACAAAAGCCAAGCTCATTTGTTGGGTGGTGGAATTATAGGTGGTGAAAGAAAAGGTGGTGGAGTCAACAAGAGAGATGCCCTCAACTCAACTTGGGCATGTAACAATGTATCAAGAGCCAAATACAATATCAAGAGGCAAATACAATTAATCATGCACATGAGATAAGAACCAAACAAGAAAGGGTTTTATATGATGCTCAAAAGCAAGGTGGTGTGATGGTATGAGCATGATATGATGATGATGCAACAATTATATGTTGGAAGTGACCCATTTTATTATTAAGACATGTAGCATTACAGGGGTTAGACAACTGGGATGCTACACCGAGTTATACGCATTAGGAGATCTGACTCAGCCTCTTCTCATGTCGGCAGACGGGATGAATGGGGCTCAAATCTACAACACAGCCGGGTCACAAAGGAGCCAGGAAAGAGGCGAATACAAAGGCAAACGACGAGATGAGAGACCAGATTACAGGTACGGTTCGACTCAAGTCGCATCCGTAAGTCAAGATCATCCAGATGCTAGAAACAACCAACGTCAGAGGAAAGTGGGCAATAACAATGGATACCAAAATGATGGCAAAAAGCCATATGAACAGAGAAAGCCATATCAAGAGAGGCAAAAGTACACTTATGAAATGATGCTGGATCAGCCGTGCAAGTTTCACACACCAAGTCCAAGTAAGCCGGCGAATCACACAACTAGACAATGCACTTGGTTCTAGAAAGGTGATAGACTAGACTCGCCAACTCAGCAGCTACCACCACCTCCCCACCGCCGCTCATAGGAGGAAATGCTCAAGTTGTTGGAACTAAACATAGATATGAGAACCGACCGCCGAGATATCATAACCAAGAAAGACGAGAGGCTGTACATCAAGTGCATGACCCAAGAGGTGATGGCGCTCATGTCGGCATCATCAGAAACGAGTACAGAGAGCATCACCAGAACTATGTCATGTTTATTACAGAGCCAACTAACAAGAAAAGTCAATAGAGACGGATGATGGAAATAAATACGACAATGTCAGCAATACCAAAATACATGCATTGGTCTGAGTAGGAGATAACTTGGAGCATAAAGGATCATCCCAAGATCATGCCGACACCAGGAGGGTACTCCCTAGTATTGGATCCAACTTTCATGGGCCCAGATATCAATGTGAAGTTTTCCAAGGTACTGATAGACGATGGCAGTAGCATCAACATCATGTACAAGGATATCATTCTCAAGTTAGGCATCACCATGAACATGTTAGAGCCGACTAAGACAACTTTCCATGGCATTGTGTCGGGATTGTCATGCGAGCCAATGAAGCCATAGAGTTCGAGGTGGTATACCTGGTCAGTTCATACCATGATTTACTCGGCAGGCCAGCTATGGCGAAGTTCATGTCCACTCCTCACTGAAGCCATAGAGTTCGAGGTGGTAGACCTGGTGCTTCTAGGTCCATGTGGAGTTATCACAGTTGAGGGTGACTACAAGCGATCTATCGTGTGTGCCTCAGCTGGATCTTTGTTGGCCGAGTCACTGGTGATAGCACAGGAAAAACAACAAATGATGGAAGTTGTAGCATTGGCCAAGGCAGCACAAATGTCTATGCTGGCACTCAGTAACCTGCATGGCAGTGTGTCTTTTCAAGCCACCAAGGAAACAAAGAAGATACAGATTGATGAGGTTTTCCCGGAGCGCATAGTGACTATTGGCGCCGGGTTATCTGACAAGTAGGAAAGTGATCTCACCAACTTCCTTCGTGAGTTTCGGGATATCTTTGCATGGTCCACACAGGACTTGCAGGGAGTTCCAAGGGAGTTGGCTGAGCACTCTCTGCATGTAAGGCCAGATGCCAAGCCGTTGAAGAAACCCCTCCACTGCTTCATCGAAGATAGGAGGAAAGTGATAGCCGCCAAGATAGCCAGGATCTTGCCTGCCAGGTTTATCATGGAAGTACTGCATCTAGATTGGTTGTCGAATCCAGTTCTAGTCGGAAAAAAAGGATGACCTGAATGTGGCAGTGGTGTGGCGCATGTGTATTGACTACATGGACCTCAATAAGGCTTGTCCAAAAGATCCATTTCCACTGCCACAGATCGATCAAGTCCTTGACTCTACTGTCGGGTGTGAGTTGTTGTCATTTGTGGATGCGTACTCTGGTTTCCACCAGATACCACTGAATCACCATGATCAAATAAAGACAGCTTTTATCACCGCGTAGGGGGATTATTGCTATCGTACTATGCCATTCAGGTTGAGAAATGCAGGTGCAACATACCAAAGGTGCATGCAAAAATGCTTGCAAGATCAACTTGACAAAAATGTTCAAGTATACATCGATGACGTGGTAAAAAAAACCAAACAGAGTCATACTCTAATCGAGGACTTGCGTCAACCATTCGCAAACTTAAGAAGATTCTGGATGAAACTTAACCCAAAAAAATGCACATTTGGTGTCCCGGCTGGAAAATTACTCGGATTCCTTGTATCCAACCGAGGAATTGAGGCTAATCCGACAAAGATCAGAGCCATCGAAAGGATGGAATTGCCGAAAACCCTCAACGATGTCCAGAAGTTTACAGGATGTCTGGCCTCGTTGAGTAGGTTTGTAAGCCGGCTAGGCGAAAAAGACTTACCATTATATCAATTGATGAAGAAATCAGACAAATTTACATGGACACATCAAGCTGATAGCGCTTTCCATGAACTTAATAAGATGTTGGAAATAGCACCAATATTAGCCTCACCACTATCCAAAGAGCCAATGCTGCTCTATGTCGCAGCAACCAATAGAGTTGTCAGTGCAGTAATAGTGGTAAAGCACAAAGAAGAGGGCAAATCAGTCCAAAGACCAGTATATTACTCGAGAGAAGTGTTCTCCGCATCAAAACAAAACTACCCTCACTATCAAAAAATGACATATGGGGTGTATATGGCAGTAAAGAAGTTGAAGCACTATTTTCAAGAACACCCAATCCGGGTAATATGCGAGGCACCTATCTCGGACATACTGGGCAGTAAAGATGCCATTGGCCGAGTGGAAAAATGGGCCATAGATCTAGCACCATATACTCCACAATACGATAGGCGAGGTGCAATCAAATCTCAAGCTATAGTAGATTTCTTTGTGGACTTGATGGAAATGCAATATGAACCACCATTTCCATACCTGAATTACTAGAGAATGCACTTTGACAGGTCCAATACGAAAATGGGCCTGGGAGCCGGGATAGTACTTACTTCACCTAAGAAGGACCAACTCAAAAGTTTGTTGCAAATCCACTTCGCTGCATCCAATAATGTTGCCGAGTATGAAGAACTTGTCCATGGGATAAAAGTGTCAAAAGAAATACGCATCAAAAGGATCATGTGTTTCGCTGACTCATATTTGGTTATTCAGCAAGTATCTGGGCATTGGGACGCACTGGATGAAAATATGGCACTATCGTTTCCATATGCAGTAGATTTCGGGATACTTTGATGGATGTGAATTTCATCACATACCCATAGGAGAAAATGAGGCAGCTGATGTGTTATCCAAGTTAGGATCATCTCGGCAAGCAATCCCGCCAGGAGTGATGTGTTATCCAAGTTAGGATCATCTCGGCAAGCAATCCCGCCAGGAGTAGCATTGGAACATCTCAGGACGCCATCAATCAAACCATCACCTGAATCCGAGTCAATCTTCATCTCGGCAAACCAGGAGTCAGATGTTGTGCCAATGGACATTGATGCAGGGGAAGGTTCGAGTAACCCGGGGACTGTTCCGCCTAAACCAAGGGTTGCCGAATCACACTCGGGGACTCCTTAGGTTATGTCGGTAGAAACTATGTCGGCTGAGCCAATGGAAATTGATGGACAAACAGATCCAGCACCATTAATACCAGTCTAGGCACAACTAATATTCAATTACTTAAGAGATGGAACTTTGCCTGATGATGAGATATTGGCAAGACAAACAGAAAGAAGAGCAAAAGCATACATAATAATTAACAAGGAGTTGTACAACAGGAGTGTGACAAGCGTGTTGCAACGTTGCATAAGTTCAGAACAAGGCCAAGAGATATTATTGGATATCACCAAGAAGAATGTGGGCATCATGCCTTGTCAAGAGCATTGGTAGATGTAACATCCCAAAAATATGAAACAATGCTCATCAAACTCTAATCACTAAAATTAGGGTTAACAAAAACTTTGATTAAATACAAACCATATGATTGCATGTGTGTATTTGATGATTATATGAATGCATGAATGGACTTGTGTGATTAACCTAAATAGCAAGGGATGGTTTGAAGATGAAAATAACATTATCTAAAACAATTCCAAGAAGAAACAAATCAAGAGAAAATCACAAACAATTCAAATAAACCAAATGGTCATTTTTGCCAATCTTGCTCACTAGGTCACTTTGAGTGTTTCTAGTCCAAGATTTCAAAAAGAAACTTTTCTAATTCTTTTCACCCCTTGCTATACCAGATAAAAGTAAATCAAAGCACACCTTTCAAACTTACAGAAACATTTAGCAACCCCATTCAAATGACAATTCAAAATTGAATCTTTAACATATGTGAAGATCACACCTTTTCAAAACCCAACCAAACCAATGCACCTTGACCAATCCAACTAACCCAATACTCCCTAGTATGTGCGTAGCAAACCCAATACTCCCTAGTATGCACCTTGAATTTATTTTGGTCATTTCATCGAACACCTTGTCAGCAGCAAACAAACAAACACAAAAACTATAGTGAGCTGTGATCAGTGCCTAACTTGCTCCCTCTATAGCTCACTCTACCCTCTTAGTAGATGATCAAAGTAATCTAACTAGCTTTAGCACCACTGTGAGCAATCCTAGCCATTAATGGTGAGCATGCCGAGAGCACCATTGTCACCCCCATGTCGCCAGCGAGGTAGAGGAAGAACTAGCCTCACCAACCTTGTCTGGGACATGCAGCACTGTCCATCGCCACTCCCTGTCCAAGCCCCGAGCGCAGCCAGCCACTGGACCACCCGCCAAGCACGCGCCCAATCCCTCTATGTGCGAGCCGAGAGCGCGCCAGGGCGCCGCCAGCGACACCAGCCCACAAACCACGCGCCACCCTCTCTGCTTGACGACGTGATCTCCAGCACCCCAGCACCCCACCAGACAATCTCGTTCGCCGCCGCACGGACCACACACGCTATGCGCCATAAAAATTGCCGTCGGACCCGCCCAGAACGCCGCGATGTTCCGACCATCTCGCACCGCCCCACTCCTCGCCACCATACCGTTGAGAGTCGCCAGGGATCACAGCACCTCCCCCTACTATCGCCCATGCTAGTAGCACTATGTGCCGTCGACACTGATGAGCTCCAACCGCGCCATTTGGTCCCCTTCAGTCACTATAAAAGGAGGCCTCCCCCGCTCGTTTTCTTCACACCAGTTCACTCCCCACCTCTCACTGATCACACCCACTCACCCCGGAGCAAGCTGACCACCATGTGGCCGGAATTTCACCGGAGTTCGCCGCTGCATAGGAGGAGAGGCGCCATCGATTAGAGCCACCCCAGGAGAAGCTGTCATTATCAAGAGAATCACCGTCATTGACTTCGTCGTTCGACCCCGTCGCCGACCATCGCCTAAGCCCCGGTGAGCCTCCAATGACCCCCAGCGGCTGTGCTAGGGTTCTGTCTCGCCGGCGCTGCCCGACATGGATGATGAACCAGAGCCGTTCGATTAGAGTTAGATCCTACGATCATAATCGCCCCATACCGCTTCTCCCTTTGTTATCTCACTGACGAGTGGGGTTACTCACTTAACCAGCCCGCGCGCGCATTGTGCGTAGTGGGCCGGCCCAGTTAAACATCCCGCGCAACCCACCATTTCAAATTTTGATTTATTCATTTAATTTCAAACCCAGTTCTGTACCTAGATTCAAAAATCAACCCAACTCGATTCACTGAACCAAAATGCATGAAACAATTTTTTTTAGAAAGGTACTAGAATGCTTAATCCAAGCCCGTTGGATTCAAATCATTTAGATTTGTAGATCACCCATGGTAAAAATAGCAAGGCAGAAGCTTTTCTGTATTCAAACAATTTTCAAAATTCAACCATAAGAGCTTTTGAGTTTATTCCAACTCTCAAAAATCACATTTAACCATACCTTTCAGAATATATAAAAATATATAGGGTTACTTATAGAAATAATGGTCAAGTCGTAAAAGAATGCCACATAGGAATTTCTAGTCACTTTAATTAGTTAAGATAAAAAGGTTAAACCTTATTAAATTGTGACACCACTTTAAACCACATTCCCATGTCCTGAAATGTGTGGTGATGACATGTGTCAACATGATCCCATGTTTGAGTTGGAGAATATTAAATCTTAAGTAGTTTTTCAATGAGTAGAAATTACTTTTCTAAAATGAAATAAATAAGACAAGTGCTTTAATCTTTGTGATAATAGTGATGATGCTAGATCATCTAGTGTGAACCTTTGTGTGCTAAATATAATTAGTTAAGTATTGTTTGGTGATTGTGTACCTTGTATTTATTTATAGAAGCTAGTACCGACCAAGGATACAAGGAGGAAGGAGGATACTATGAGGAAGAAGCCAAGTAGAACTTCAACCACTGCTCTGCACCAGGCAAGCTTATACTTGCAATTATGCAAGCCTAATACTGCTAGTTGAATTAGCTAGCCAATACTTGCAAGCTACTCATTAAGCAAGCTAACACTTGCACCTTAGCAATCTACTACTTGCTTGTTACTATGCCAACGATATGCCTTAAGAATATGTGATTATACCCACTTGACACACCATCCTAGTTTTACTTGCAAGCTTAGTATTTAATTTTCTTTATTAAAAGCTTTCTATCAAAAGTTTACTTAGTGACTTTTAGATTCTAGAAAGATAATTGAAGGTAGCATAAAGAGCATAAAATTTGTCCTAAGGTAGATAATCTTGATGTTATCCTGAGGCATGAGATTTTACTTAGATAAGATACACTTGTTTACCACCCCTCATTTGAATCTACCCCCACTTGTTGATGATAGTTCTAAGCATAAAACTTGATCAACTTTAGATGGGAATACTTGGTGAAAATGGTTATGAAAACCTTAGAATGATGAGTCATTCTACTGAAATGTTTTGACATGTGTTTCCGAACACCAGATGATTTTGATGATAAAAATGTTAAGGCATGAGCCTTAGCCCTTTATAAAACTGATGGTTGTCTGGATGCGATACCATTCCAATTTTACCGTACAACCACAATACCCGAAAATTGGGTAGGGCTTGACTTGAAATTTATATACCTTAGTATGGGTTCCCTTGCGGCCAAGGTCTGAGCTGAGGCTACCTTGTGAAGATTGTCCACCTGTGCAGTACCCAAGATGACAGTTGGTCATGGTTGGGAGGCCAAACTCACAGGAGAGGTGCCTATACTAGGGCATGCAATTGAAATGTTAGGATTGATTATCCGCATACTGAGTATGGTGAATTTAGGATTATTCCTGACGGATGTATCGAATGTTGTGGTGATAGTGTACAATCTCTGCAGAGTGTCAAACTATTCGAATAGCCGCGTCCACGGTTATGGACAGTTGGACTGGCCATACTGTTCCATCGCCAGATGTTTTCAAAAGGACTTGTGAAATGATTTGTGACTTTGACTTGACCACAATAGTGTGGTGACATGTAATTCAAGTTCCCACGTAGGTGTTATAAAACTTTCAACTAGCTTTCTTTGCTTCTAAACTTAGTAGAGGTAAATCTGGCTTTTTGCAAAATAACCTTAGAGCTTAGTATATCCTATTCAAAACCCCCTTCACTTGTTAGTATTAGTTTGCGAGTACTTAAAGAGTACTCATGGCTTTGTCCCTGGCTATTGTCGTGGCCAGACTATGAAGAGGAGTATCAGGAGGACGAACAGCAAGAAGGTTACGACAACCAGGATCATCTCCCATCGTCAGCATTGCCTGTGACCATGAAGATGGAGCTTCGTCTACACTACCGTTACTATTACGTTATTCCGCTGCTTGAATTGTATTAAGAACTGGATCATGAGATCCTTATTTGTGTAAGACCTTATGTATGGTTTGTAATGGATGATGTACTGTGATATCCAATCTTTTATGTCTCGCCAAAATGGTAATCCTGGGATTGCGATGTATGGCACAACAGGCATCTGTGATTAACAATCCGGGTGTTGACAGTAGCCAAGGAATTCCGACATGGATTCTATTGGCCAAGTGCACTGATGGAGGCACAAGACCTAGTAAGAAAATGCAACGGGTGCCAACGCTACGCATCAAAGTCACACTTGCTTGCATCTGAATTAAAAACTATACCAATCACTTGGCCATTTGCGGTATGGTGCCTGGATATGGTGGGACAATTCAAACTAGCATGTGGCGGCATGACTCACATACTAGTGATGGTTGAAAAGTTTACCAAGTGGATAGAAGTGAAGCCCATCTGATGGGGATATGCCTACCGGGGTATACCCAGCAGGGCGTTCAATCGCCCAAGAAGCGGCAGTGGGCGCAAGACGGGCATCGATTGAAGCCCGAGAGAACCGAGCGATCGCTGAAGGCCCAGGCGAGTAGATAGGCCAGTCGGATTAGGTTAAACAGTGAACCAAGCTTTTGAATCGGTTGAGATATGTAAACCCTAGGGAGGTGAGCCTATATAAACCTCCCTATAGGGTGAGTAGAGATACGTTCCATCATACACCCAAGCGACCGCCGCCTAGCCGAGCTCGCCCATTGTACCACCTCCATAATACAATCTAGCAGAATAGGTCTTTACCCTCGGGTCGAACCTGGTAAAATCTGTGTCTTTGCCCTCATCTCGCGCCGCAGATGGCTGGCCGCCCTTGCCCCTCGTTCTACTACTCGCTGCCGATTGCAGCATCTGCCGTGACCATTCCCACGACATGGCGCCCACCGTGGGGTCTGGCCGGTGTTCTGTGGCGAGATCCAATCTGCCCATTAACGAGGCAGTCGCCACCGGCATGATAGCGATCGGCGAGATGCTCCAAATCTTGCCGAGCAGCTACGTCCCGTGGCGCGACCCGTCACGCCTGGCGTGATCTGCCGATCGGCACGATCAGCCTCTTCGTCGGCCTCACCGACGTCCCGTCTCGGAGGATTCGGCTCACATCCGCGAAGTCACCGCCACGCGATCGGCTCTCCGAGCCAGATCCGCACAATCCATCACCTCGCCTCGGTACAATTCCGCCCACGGCGTGGCGAAAACTCAGAAGACGCGGCCCTCAATGACGACGCCGACTCGGCGACCCCGGCGTCACTCGCCGGGTCCATCACCGCGGCTTCACCCGTGGGCTCCATCACCCAGGTCTCCAACGTGGGAGACTTCGAGGACCCCTCCATCCTCAGGATCTTCGAATTCGACTCCGGGTCGGAGAACTCCGCTGACCTCCGCGACGGAACCGGTCGCCACGCCGCGACCTACATGGCGACCGGCACCGATCCGCCGGAGGATCCATTCTCCACCCCAATCCCTCCTAACGCCACGGCAACAGAGGTCGAGGAACTCCGCCTGAAACTGGCGGAGGCGGTGCGCAAGGAGCAAGCCAAGCGCGAAAAATTTCGCCTCGAGCAGGTGACGGCGCGGGAACTATCGCGCTACCCCTAGCAGCGGATCAGGTCGCGCCTAAACCCCACCGTTCAGGGGCGCGCCCTGAACTTCGACGACGAAAACGACCCGGCCCGCGTGGCCGAGCGCGCGATCTGCGAGAACGCGCCACCAGGAGGAAGCCCACCTCCTGGTCTACCTCCAGGACAAGAAGCCCACCTCCACCCAACCGCACACCTCCCAGGGACCAGCCACGGATAGTAGTCTGCTCACGGGAGAGAGACGCAAACGGCCTCCCACTGTTCTCCACCCCGATGGACAACCTCGTGGCGGGCCGAGCAGCAGCCGACAACATCACGGCCACGGGCGATGGCGCCCTACAGATCCAGTACGTCAGGGCCCTGCTCGCAAAGGCCGTCGAGCAGCAAAACGCAGGCGCCGACTCGCAGGGTCGAGTATACTCGCGTTCGTCGGGAAGCAGAGCGGCCTCCAGCGGCCGCCCAGCGGCGGCAAACACCCTCAACTGCCCGCCACCAGAGCCACTGCAGCTCCAACACCGACCCGTGAACGCGGCACTCTCCTGTGACCCCAGGCGGCGACCAACCGTCGCCGCCAACGGGCAACCCATCGGCGCCCGCACCCACATCATCAACAACCAAAGCTGGCGCGCCACCGACGACCGCGACATACCTAACCAATCGCGGCGGCGAGCCCATGGGGTCGCTCGATCGACTCGCCCCAAGTGCCGGACCAATGATCCGAGGCGAGAAGTACCCGCCAAACTTCAAGGCGCCGAAGGAGATAGAAAAGTATGACTCCTCATACGACCCCGCCGTCTGGCTCGACACATACCTCATGGTGATGGGGATCGCGAGCCACCGACCGCTAGCCGCCTGCTACCTCCCACGATGATGGAGGGGACGTGAAGGCAGTGGATCAACACCCTCCCCCAGGACAGTATCGACTCCTGGGAGGAGATGCGCGACGCCTTCGTCAGGCACTTCGAGTGCTCCTACACCCGCGCCACCACCATCGAGGACACAGGCGTCGCCCAGGGACCCCGCAGTCGACCAAGCTGGGTCCAACGGTGGCAAGAACTCGCATAACGCGGTCGGCATCCACCGGACACCGTGATCCATTGCTTCAAGACCTCGTGCCGCTCTGAGCCCTGGTCGCCAAGCTCAAGCGACACTCGCACTCGACAACATCCCGACCTCCTCGAGATCGCCAAACGGTACGCGGAGGAAGACCCAAACCAGGAACCGATGACGCAGTCGAGGTCAACACCGCCTGGCGGCAACGACAGCGGACGACGGTCCGACCCACGCTACAGACATTCGCCTCACCGCAAAGCGCCGCAGTGGCGAGTCGACTTCGTCGCCAACGCCGGTCACGCGCAACGCGAGCCCACGAGCTTCCACCGCGACGGAGGACAACGCCGCGACGGCGGCAACTACAAGGCCAAGCCAAGGTTCGACCCTGCGGCTCTCCTTAACCAACCATGTGCGTTTCATAGCAGGGAAGGGAAGCCCGCAACGCACACCACCGCCGACTGCCACACCCTCAGGGATTTCGATAAGGCACGGCGAGCACGGGAGGACCCCGACAACGACCCGCCAAACGGCAGAAAATTCGGCAAAGTGGCCGGCTCGCTCCATACCTTCACGGGCTTCAACACGAAGCGCGAGAAGAAGGTCATCGCCCGCGCCGTCGCCGTCAACGCGGTGGCCCAAGTGGACGTTCCCCAGTTCCTCAACTGGTCGGAGCAGCCCATCACCTAGAGCCGACAAGACCACTCTCCACGCATCGAGTATCCAGGTCGAGTCGCCCTGGTGAGCCTAAGGTCGGCGACTACTGGCTCCCCAAGACATTGATGGACGGCGGCAGCTCCATCAACATCTACACGACACCTTCAGCGGTTGCGGCTCCGGTCGATGATCGAGACGACCCACACCACGTTCCACGGCATCGTCCCGGTCGGAAGGCGTACCCGATCGGTAGGTCACGCTGCCGGTCACCTTCGCACGGCAAACTTCCGCGCAGCGGATCGTCTTCAGCTGGTGCCTTCGGCCCTACCATTGCGTCCTGGGGCGCCAGGCGTTCGCCAAGTTCATGGCAGCGCCCCACTACGTGTACAACGCGATGAAGCTCCCCGGGCCGTGCGGCGTCATCACCATCAACGGCGAACCCGACATGGCCGCCGAGTGCAAGGCCAAAGGAGTCGAGCTCACGGCGCCGTCATCGTGGCGGAGACCAACCACTGATGAGCTCGCCAATGTACGCGGGGTCAACAACAACGAAGCCCATACTCAAGAAGCCAAACCCGAGGGCGAAACACCTCAACCTTTGGCGCCACGGCCTTTCGACCCGAGCCGGTCGGCAGGCGCGGTGGCGATCGGGACGGGCATGAGCAGCCCAAGATAGAAGGCGCTCATGGAGTTCTCCGTGAGAACAGGGACATCTTCGCATGGAAGCCCTCGACATGCCCGGTGTCCCTAGGGAGCTCTGAGCACAAGCTAAACGCCGACCCCAAAGTGCGACTGTCAGCGATGCGGCCCTTCAATGAAGAGCGCCGCCTAGCAATCGCCGTGGAGGTGCAGCGTCTACCGCTGCAGGCTTCATCCGCCAATCAAATACTCAAGTGGCTGGCAAACCCAGTCCTCGAGAAGAAGAACGGGACACGGAGGATGTGTATCGACTACACAAACTGAACAACGCCGCCCAAAGGAGCGATTCGTCCTCCCGCGGATCGACCAGATAATCGATTCGACCGCGGGCTCGGAGTCGCTATGTTTCCTCGACGCCTACTGGGTACAACCAGATCAAAATGGCTGTCGAAGACGAGGAGAAGACGGCGTTCATCACGCCATTCGGAGCCTTCTTCTACACCGCCATGACCTTCGGCCTCAAGAACGCCGGGGCGACCTACCAGCGGTGCATGCAAGAATGCCTCGCGAGCCAAACTGGCCGCAACATCCACGTCTACATCGACGACGTGGTCGTAACCGCCTCGCAGGCGACCTACCGCCGACTGGCGGAAACATTCGCCAACCTGCGAAAATACAAGATAAAGCTCAACCTGGCAAATGTACCTTCGGTGTACCTGCGGGATCGGCACTGTACGTCGTCTCCAAACGAGGATCGAGGCGAACGACCCACGATTGCGGCGTTCGGCAAACCCGAGTGCTGCGCGACGTCCAAAACTGGCCGGGCGAGCTGGCTCGGTCGCTTCATCCCACGGCGAAAAGGCGATGACCCTATACCGCTGATGCGCAAGAACCCCACCTTCCGGTGGGACAAGGAGGCGACGCGCTCGCGATCTCAAAAGTGCTACTCGCGCCGACAAAGAACCCATGCTGGTTTACGTCGCGGCTTCCGGCGTCGTCGGCGCCGTGATGATGGTCGTCGGCGATCGGAGGAAGGAAAGGGCGCCAGTACAACGGCCGGTGTACTACATCGTGAGGTCCTCACGAGTCGTGCCAGGTACCCCAGTACCAAAAGCTGGTATACGGTCTTGAGCTCAGCGGCGCCCGCACTACTTCGAGGAGCCGATCACCGTCGCTTCCTCGGCACCAGCAAGACATCATCAAGAACCGTGAGGCGCGTACTTCACCAAAGGGCGACAAGCTCGCCACGTCCTCTGCCTCGACTTGACACCCTGCACCAACAACATGGCCGAGTACGAGGACTTACTCCACGGCATGCGGCCAGAGATGAATGTCAACCGCCACGGCTACGGAGATTCCGACCGCGTCGCAGGCAAGTCGGCGCACTGCGATGCCGTCTCCCCATGGCGGCATACCGCCAAGCGTGGACAAGTTGGGCGGACACTTCACGGCTACTCCGAGTGGATCGACAGCGAAGAACGAGAGGCCGACGCACTCTCTCGATCGGGTCGGCTCGACTCGCACCACCCGCGGCGTCTTCGCCGACGATCACCAAGCCATCAGTCTCTCCCGAGGAGATCGACATCAGTCCCGCCCAACCAGAGGCAGCCACAGTGCTCGTCAGCAGCGAGACGGCTGGACCAAGCCCTACATCGCTTACACGAAGCCGCACCTTGCCGCGAGCGGGCAGGCTTCGGATGATCGCCGTCGATGCAAGTCTTACGCCATCATCGACGGCGAGCTCCTGGCCAGATGTCACGGCGTGTTCCAACGCTGCGTCCAACCCGCCGAAGGGCAAGATCCTCCGACATCCACTCCGTGATCGCGGCACCACGCCCGCTCTCTCGTCGCCAAGGCTATGCGACATGGCTTCTACTGGCCCACCGCACACGCCGACGCTGTCGACATTGTCCAGCGGTGCGCCGGGTGCCAGAAGTACGCCAACCAGACGCACGTGCCGAGCTCAGCGCTCAAAACAATCCCCATCACCTGGCCATTCGCTGTGTGGGGCATGGACATGGTAGGCCCCTTCAAGAAGGCCCCCTCCGGCTACACCCACCTGCTAGTCGCGGTCGACAAATTCACAAAGTGGGTGGAAGCCAAGCCAGTTCGGAAATGCGACGGGAAGACCGCCACCAAATTCCTACGCGAGCTCATATATCGCTACGGGTTCCCAAACAGCATCATCACGGACAACGGCACTAACTTCACCAAAGGATCCATGGTCGAATTCTGCGAAGAGAATCACATTCGGCTCGACCTCGCGTCAGTCGCCCACCCGGAATCCAACGGCCAGGCGGAACGGGCCAACCAAAGCATCCTCCACGGCTGGCCGCGACTCCAAAATACCACTCGGCGCGCACCGGTGCTGGGTCGAGGAGTTGCCCTCTGTCATCTGGGGGATCCGCACCTCAGTCAACAGGTCGACAGGGTTCACCCCCTTCTTCATGGTCTACGGCGCCGAGGCAATCATGCCCACCGACCTCGAGCATGACTCGCCGCGGGTCGTCCACTACACGGAGGTCAAGCAGGCTCGCCCGCCAAGACGGGTCGACCAACTCGACGAAGCACGTGACCTCGCTCGGTCACGCACCGCCATCTACCAGCAGGGACTCCGCCGCTACCACAGCCGGCGGGTGAAAACTCGCACCTTCCAAGAAGGCGACCTGGTGTTACGCCTCATCCAAGACAAGAAGGGCATGCACAAGCTCTCCCCTCCATGGGAAGGGCCATTCGCCATCGGGCGAGTACTCGGCAACGACGCCTACTGACCATGGAATGTAAACCTCCTACGGAAGTTCGACTCCTAGAACCCCACACATGTACTCTCCAGTCGCTATGAAATAAAAAGAAACGGTTACCGCAAATTGCGCCTACTCTCCATGTCTTGTACCACTCGCACTCGTAATAACAGCGTTACGCTAACCGCAGAAGTCAACCTTTGGTACAGCGATCGGCACGGCTAAGAAGTGCGGTGCAAGAGCACTGAGTCACCTCAGGTCTTGCACCGTCCATGAAAAACGCCTACCCGGATCCCCATTGGAGTCGCCTAGCCCGACTGGTTCTACGAACCAAGACAACTGCCTTCGCTTCTCACAGCGACCATGGTCCTCTGCATCCTGACATAGCGACTCGAACGGCTAAGTACCACGCTCGGGGACTGCAGACCAGTTCACCGCGAGCGGTCCGGGAAAACGCCAAGTAGGAGAGCATGCCCAGGACTCGCCACGCGACTGACCCCACGTGCCAGGCAGGAGTGATGCGCTCAAATTAACGCGCCAAGTCCTCACTCACCCTCGAGTCGCGCCTGGAACAGCCAAGTACCACGCTCGAGGACTTCGCCACCCGACCTCGTTCGCGCAAGGGAAAACGGCGAAGTACAGAGCATTCAAGGGAGTCGCCTAGCGACTGGCTCTTCGAGTCTGGGCGAGTCGACCATAATAACAAAACACACAAAAACAACAAACATATCGCATACGAGGTAAACCCCACAAAAGGGCGGACGCGCTCGGGGACTCGTTCAAACATCAATCACAAACACATGACAAATATCAAAATAGACACGATGTCTCACTCGATAGCATATTGCATTGTCTCATATTACAAAATATGCCTGCATGGCAGACCTGCTGCTAACGCCACAAGGCAAACTATCCTATTCTGCAGGCTTAGACGACGACTCGCCAACACCCCGGCGATTGCGGATGAACGGCGTGTACGGGTTCGACGGATACGTCGTCAGTTCACTCGCCATCGCCGCGCAGAAGGGCTGCTCGACCTTGAGATCACGATGCGGCGGCTCGGGATCGTTCGGCACGACGACCGTTTCCTGGTACGGAAGGAGGTCGCCCATTGCCCATACACGCTCCGAGTATGCGGCAGCGCGATCTTGAAACTTGAGGACCTCGGAAAGCTCCACCGCAACAGTCGACGATGGCTAGCCACTCGTCACATCGTCGATGTCGAAGTCCTCGGGGAAGTGGGCAAGTCCAAGACTAAGTGCCGTCGCTGCTCCGCGTCGAAACGCCGACCGCGTCATGAACTCAACGACCGCGGGCGCCTTCTCCAAATACCTCCACACCTCAACGAGGTCGCTGGGAATAACTTCTGTGGGAGATATCTCTTGGAGATAGGCACGGATGCACGTCGCCGACAACGTTGCCGAGTCGACAAGCATGCTTACACACTGCCGCGCGTCGAACGAGCTCGCCTCTTCCGTGCTATCGATGATGCGACCTGCGAGTAGAAGGCAATGATGAATACGACGGACACCACAAAAGGCACAACTACTGGAAGAGGCAGACACACTTACCAATCAACGGGCGGGCGAGATCCGTGATGAAGCATTGAAGCGACGTATGGTCGTCCTGAAGCCCAGCAACAAGGGCATCCGACACTTTGCGATCCTCTTCGGCGGCTGCAATGGCGGCCTTGGCTATCGCCCGAGCTCGCTTCTTCCTTTGCCTCCCGCAGCTCGCGCTCGAGGTCGGCAATCCGCTGTTCAGCCGCACTTAAAGCTGATTGTGCCGCCGCCAATTCACCAGCGGGGACAAGCCCCTGGCAAGCTTCCTCTGCCTTCGCGACACCAGCCTGAAGCCCTTTGTTCGCCTCCTAGACGATGGCCAGTTCCTTCTCCGCGCGCTGCTTTGCTACCAGTCGGTCAGCCGATTCAAGCTGCAGACCCTGCACATCACCACAAAGGTTAGTCAAAGCAAAATTCCTAAGTTCCCACCCGCTGAAATTCAGCGAGTAAGCACTCGGGGACTGGCAATCAAGAAATTCTCAAGTGCCCACCCGCTGAAATTCAGCGAGTACGCACTCAGGGACTGGTACTCAAAGAAATTCCTAAGTGCCCACCCGCTGAAATTCAGCGAGTGCGCACTCGGGGACTGGTACTCAAAGAAATTCCTAAGTGCCCACCCGCTGAAATTCAGCACGTGCGCACTCGAGGACTGGATGCGAAAAATAAAGATAAGACATTAAAAAGAATCAGGCCGCTGCAAAGCACCGACCTGATCCTCGGGGACTGGAGGTACCTGGATGGCTGCGCCAAGCATGCCGTGGAGTTGTATCGCGTCCACGGACGCGAGGAGAGCCGGCGTATGCCCACGAAGTTGGTCGACTTCGGCATCGACGGTCCCAGGAGCGTGGCTCGAGGGCGAAGTTCCACTCGCCGCGGCCGCCTTTGTGATGAAGCGTGGGAAGGTGGCGATAGAGGCACCCGCCCCAAAGGAGGTCGGTTCGCCCGTTCCAGGCAAGGGAGCGCCCTCCTTCGTAGATGCGGCTGCCTCCGTTACAGGTCCAGCTGGCGCGATCGCCGTGTCGTCAGAAATCGTGACGACGTCGTCACCCTTGGCCCTCTTGCTGCCATCCGCAGAGACGACGACCTCGTCCGCCTTCCTCTTGCGGGAAGGATCCTCCTCGCTAACGACGGGTGGCATCTTAGGCACGGTTGGGTGGCCCATCCTCTTCACCCCGGTCCTGTTCAACAATCATGTAAGCAATATAATTCAAGATGCTATGGAAGACAAAGGAGGGAGAGTGTACTCAATTGGCGACTGGAATGAAGCGCAGTCCCGTACGGAGGCCGGCTGGCTTCTCTAGTTCGGGGCCCAGTCGGCGGCTGAGCCCCATTTCCAGAACGTCGCGTTCCCAAGACACAGACGGTTTCTTCGTTGTTGAGGCCGCAACCGGAGCCTCCAGAACATCTTCAACAGGAGCTTCCTGGTGAGGCGAACCCGCTGCGACCGAGGCGTCCCCCCCCAGAGACTGGGGCGAATGGCGGAGGCATCGACGCCAGGGGCACCTCGATGGTGGCCATGTCCAACGCGGCTGTCGTTGGCGGCGCCTCATCCTTGGCTGGGCTGGGGGCGTTAGAACTGCTCGCTGAATGTGGCGGCGAGGCCGGCCTCGTCGGTTTGGTCTTCGTCTTCCTTGGAGGCGCCTTCACCTCCTTTTCCTTCTTCTTCTTTTTCGATGGAGTCGCCTGGCGGCGCGAGGTGGTTTCTGGAAGCTCGTCGTCGTCATCGTGACGCTCTAGGCTTTTACTTGCCTCAAGCTCACGTTGACGCTGCCCACGGGTCTTGTGGAGCAGTGGGGCGACTTCCTCCTCGGATTCGTCGTCGCTGTCGCCCTCGTCGCTCCCGGCATTTACCTTGGCGGGAGGCGACTCGCCCACGTCCTGGACGGACGAGCTCGAGTTCTCATCGTCCGAAGGTGGGAGCCATCCTTCCACCACTTGGAATAGTTGCAATGAATACAAGATGAAATTAGAATTACCGCGACTGCATAAACTGCGACTGCGAGCGAAGTGAAGCGATTACCGTTGGGGCTGGACGCTTTGCGGTATAGGGGGCGACCCCAGCCTGTGCGTCCGGGTACACCGCCTGGATGATTTTCTTCAGTGCTAGGATGTAGTCCTCCAGCTTCCACTCGTCAAGGCAAGCCTTCGTCGAGTCTTCCCCGCCCGTGTACTGGTACATGTAGTGCTCGCGCCGAGCGAGCGGGACGGGCCGCCGCCCGAGCCAGCAGTTGTACAGGTTTATCGTCTGGAGGCCCTTCTTCTTCAGACCGCGGATGGTCTGGAGCATCTCGTCGACGACCATCCGCTGGTCGTTGGGGAGCTTGCCGACTTGGAGACGGCGCGGCTCGGACCGATTGGCGGAGTACCGCGGGATCGCCGCCTCGCCCTCCGGGGTCACCTCGGCTATGTAAAACCACGATTTCTTCCAGTCGATCGCTGCCTTGGCGGGCAGCATCAGGTCGAAGAATGAAGCCTTCGACTTGAGCTGGAAGGTTAGGCATACGGCTAGCATTGGGCCGCTTCCTCGCGGCTGATCCGTCTGTGGAGCAGATCTTGCCATAGGGAAGTAGGGCGGCATCCCAAGTAGCATTCGCGACGCCACAAAGATGGCGAGTTGCTCGATCTTGTGGGGACCCAGATCCGGCTGGATCTCGTAGTAGGCAGAAGCGCAGGAAGAACAGGACGTGGGAACCCTAGCCCCATTCAAGATGGCTGGTGAAGCGGATGAACTCCTCTCTCGCAGATTCGGGTCGTCTCCGGCTGCGGGAATGCGCCAACCGGCTCGCAGATCCCGCCTCCTCGAAGGAAGCCGTTGTGCCCTCGTGCACTTGGATCTACCCCTCGGTGGAGAGGGCCATGGCGAGAGATTTGCCGGGGTCGGGGATTTCAGGTCGGCTGGATCGCGATGCGAAGGGAGGAGAAAAGTGCGCGCAGTCGGAGGAAATGGTGAGAAGGTGGTTCTCTGGTCGCCTGCCATTCCTCTTATATAGCGGTTGTTACCCGCCATATCGGGGAGCCGTTACTACGCGGTGATTACGCCAAAATTACTGTTGGATTACCCCAACGGCTAGTTTGACCACGGTTAACGGTCCAACTTCAGCCACTCGACTCGCTGACCCTCTCACTATGACAGTGTTTGCCGATTCGACATGCCAAAGCTGCGACCTGGATGATTGGTTTCACCTCTATACGGGAGCCCGCCGACGATTCGACTGGATGTCCACTCTGCTGTCGTATACTCCGACTGCCAGCAGCCACGTACGCCTAATCGACGGCGTCCTCGGGGACTACTGATGGGGATATGCCTACCGGGTATACCAGCGGGGCGTTCCGACCGCCCAAGAATGGCGAGTGGGCCTGCAAGACGGCTGGATTGAAGCCAGCGAGGAACCGAGCGGAAGTCAAGGCCCGAGTAGATAGGCCCAGGCGGATTAGGTTAAATGAGTACCGAAGCTTTAACTGAATCGGTTGAGATATGTAAACCCTAGGGGAGGTGAGCCTATATAAACCTCCCTATAGGGTGAGTAGAGATACGTTCCATCATACACCCAAGCGACTCGCCGCCTAGCCGCCGAGCTCGCCCATCGTACCACCTCCATAATACAATCTAGCAGGAGTAGGTCGTTACCCTCCGGGGGGCCGAACCTGGGTAAAACCCTGTGTCTTTGCCCTCATCTCGCACCGCAGGTGGCTGGCCGCCCTTGCCCCTCGTTCTACTACTCGCTGCCGATTGCAGCATCTGCTGTGACCATTCCCACTACACCATCAAAAAACCTGATGGAAAAACAACCATCACATTCCTAAAGGATATAATCTTAAGATACGGTCACCCGCATAGCGTGATTATGGATAATGGCAAACTTTGCCGAAGGAGCTTTTGCTCGCTTTTGCATGGAAAGCCGAATAAGACTCAACGTAGCGTCAGTTGCCCATCCAAATTCAAATGGACAAGTTGGACGAGCCAACGGCTTAGTTCTATCCCGGATAAAACCCCGCCTAATGGAACCACTCTAGAGATCACCTGGTTGCTAGATAGAAGAACTACCATCGGTGCTATGGAGCTTAAGGACAACTCTGAATCGATCAACAGGCTATACGCCATTCTTCCTTGTGTATGGGGCAGAAGCAGTTCTGCCTTCCGACATAGAACATGACTTGCCAAGAGCAAGGCAATACTCGGAAACCGAAGTAAAAGAGGCCCGAGAAGATGGAGTCGATTTACTCGAAGAAGTAAGAGAATTGGCATTGTCTAGATCCGCCATATACCAACAAAATCTATGACACTATCATAGCCGGAGAGTCCAACCTTGTGTCCAACCTTTCTCAGACTAGTGCAACGCACAGCTTGGATGCACAAATTATCACCCCCATGGGAAGGACCAGTCATTGTAAGCAAAGCGTTGCACAATGATTCATATTATCTGATAGATGTTTGCGAAGCACAAAGGAACAAGGCGAACAGAACGGGTGATGAGACCAAAAGGCCATGGAATGTGGCATTGATCTGTCCTTTCTACACTTAGGGGAAGCTATCTCTCAAACTCTCATATGTCGGACACTTATGTCTGCTATGTGCATATAATAAAATGGTATGACCCGAAAAATGGACTCAAGGACTCCCCCTCATGTTTACTCTTACATATTTTATGTCGACTGGCATTGACACCTAAACTTATCTTGGAATAAGTAATGTATACTCATAGGAGGTCAACTCTTCGACTATGCTATTGTCCGAAAACACGACTTCATGGAAAGCAAGAGAAAAAGACCAAGGACAGGTAAATATGAATAGCGGATAAGTAAGGAAAGAAACGCAAGTCGATCCTATGTATGCTTATAACTAACCCATTGTAGGATGTGTTGGCTTGTATGTCGAATGACCCTCGATCAAGTTGTGTAGTTTTATATCCACTAATTTAATCTTTGGAACTTTGAGACTCTAATGTAGAACGCCAAAAAAGGTAGACAAGAGCCAAATTCAAGGATAAGGAAAACGGCAAATGAAACTCGGGGACTTTCCCCTAGGTTATTCACATTCAATAAAAATAAAGTTTAAGCCTTCACAAAGGCACACACCCAAAAGAATGGCAGTATTTCTTACATCTGCACCCGGCATACCGGGGATCTCATGAGAATTTAGTGTTTTTGTAAACCAGCCTAAGAGACAGCTGGACTCGAAGGAGTGTTGGTGGACTTGGAGCTAGGAGCATCATTAGGGTCTGTCGAGTCATGCACATTGGCCGAGTCTGCCACATCTGACTCAGTGGCCTCGCTGTCAGCACCATCATCATCGGCGGTCTCGGCAAGGGGCTCGGAGAGATCAAGAAAGCTTGGTCTATCGCACCAGGCATGCACCAGAGCATACTCCACCATTGCGTAGGCTTGCTCTTGGCACTTCTGGATGAGATCAGGATCATGGATCCACTTGCCTTCGGCCCTCATATGCTGGAGAACATAAATATTGATATCCTCATACCATGGGAGCACGAAAGCCAGGGCCTTGTCCGCCGCGACGCGACCAGCCGACTCGTACCATTGATCAAGTCTTTCTTTGGCGAGTAACAGCTTTGCAGCCATAGGCTCAACGAGCATAGGCACATCTCCATCCGTCCAGAGCATCCTGAATCAATGGATAACCAACTTAAGTAAGTCGACACCGCATAACTTCAAGGTAGTCATGCGCTTTGAGAGGGAAGCAAGATGCTCGTTGATGGTGACTTTGCCATCTGCTGGGGCCCTAGACTCGGCTCACACTTTTTTCATGGTTCTCAAGGCGTACATGTCGGCCTCAGGAAAGTTCTCTAAAAAGGAGAAGGATCATCAAAAATACCAAAAGATATAAAAGAAAGAACAAGAGCACAGTGAAAAAGGGTAAGAACTCACTACCGATGAAAGAGTTTATCATGCCGAGCTTGGTCTGCCAGATCTTTGCCCAGCAGACTCAGCCTCCTTGAGCAACTGATTGTTTTTCTCAGCTCTGACGGCGTATTAGCCATCTTTCTCGGCAAGCTCCGGGCGTAGACCCTCTAATTCGAAATTGTGCTTCTACTCCATGTCCACCATTTGTTGTTTTAGCCGAGTCACCTTTTCTCGCTTTTTCTGGAGCTCGACCTGCTGCTGACCTGTTTATTCGGAACATGTTTTTCGTTAGTAACAGCAAAGTATCTTGGCCTCGCCGAGAGAGAAATGGAAAATAAGGAAACAAAAATGTTAGACAGTTATAAAATTCCTAAGGAGAAAGGCGTTACTTTCAGCATCACAGATTTGCTTGTGCAACGTGTCAATGGTGGATTGGGCAGAAGCTATGGAAAGAATAGCAAGAAAAAGTCAAGAGGACGGAATAAAAAATATCTGCTAGTAAAAGACAAGCCGAGTAAGAAGAATACCTTGGTCCTGAGCCTCGGCCTTCAGATCCTGATGAGCAACCTCGAGCTCTCGATACTCCAAAAGCAAAACCTGGTGTACCTTGGTCCATTCATTGTGCGTAAGCTACAAGAAAGATATTTAATAAGAGGATGCTCAATAGATC
Source organism: Avena longiglumis (assembly GCA_030063025.1). Classification (NCBI taxonomy): domain Eukaryota; kingdom Viridiplantae; phylum Streptophyta; class Magnoliopsida; order Poales; family Poaceae; genus Avena; species Avena longiglumis. The sequence goes on along the minus strand of CP125978.1, from coordinate 236,746,851 downwards.
AAATGATTCTATCCTGGCAGAAAGTGGGAAAGATGCATGCAAATTTTTGAGCTTACGGCCGAGTAACTCCATTACTTGGTAGTAACCTTAGGGGCTAAGGATCGAAATTTTGGCATAGGATCTTGGCAAGAAGAAAATAAAATACATGTTTTACCTAAGAGCTTACAGCCGAGTAAGTCCCTTACTCGGCAGTAACCTCGGGGACTAGGGAATATATATGTATATAAAAATACTCAGTACACAAAAGAGTAATGTTGTCACGTACCTCGTGCACCCGATCTTCTTGGGCCATCAGTGCGTTGGCCTGCTGGGTCATCTTAGAAACGGTCTTGGGGCCCAATTGTAGTTGCAGACCAGAGCCCGAGCTTGCCTCTTAGTCACCTGCGGCATTCCAATCTAAGGCAAAGATCTCTGCAGAGCCAAGGAGCTTCCCGCTGAGTGTCCGAGTAAGGACTTGCCCTCTTTTCAGAGTATCCCCACTCCGGCATGGGTAGCGGCAGCGCTGGCATGCAAGGTGCTCGCTCTGGGAACGCCGCCAGACCCAGCAGCAGCAGATTCACCCAACGGACCCACCGGAGCAGGTGTCTTTGTTGATAGTGTGGGCCTAATCAGCGGAGAGGAGCCAGGAGTGAAGACCAAAGTCTATTGTCTGGAGCCTGGTGGCCTGACAGGAGCAGAGTGAGTCTGGCCTTCAGGAGTGGGGCGGGTTTTGCTCTTGACCATAGACGCTGAAGGAGCATATCTAGTGCTGGGTTGTGAAGACAACGAAGCCGAATGATCAGGCTCGATGATAGGCTGGGGAACAATAGCTGGGTCAGCTGGTGGATCAACAAAAGGAGGAGGTACGATAGGGGTGTTCTGGGTGGACTCGACACCGATATTGCTGGCGCCGGGTCCTAGGATTGGACCAGAAAAGGCAATAAGAGGATGTCGAGTCTCCTCTGAAGGACGCGCCACAGGATCACCCTCAATCTGAGATTCGGGAACCTCAACTATGGGGGCAGTGACCCAAACAGGGCTCTGCAATACTGGATCTTCATGAGGAGGAGAAACAGGCTTCGATATGGAAGAGGTCATGATGGGAGCTTCTTGGTTAGCAGACATAGCAGCACTGGAAATAAAAACAGAAGTCTGTAAGGAAACAAACATAGAAGAGAAAAACGTAAGGTAACAGGCAGCGAAAGTTACCCAGAAATGGTGGGGTCGCGTGGGGCGCGACGAACAACAACCCGACGTGTAGTCTTGCGAGGCTGGGAATATGTGGCTTTAGGAGCAGCAGCAGCAGTCTCGACCTGGCGCTTCTTAGAAGGCTGAGTACTGGAGGAGGTTCCACATCGCTTACTCGGCTTGGCAGCAGGAATTTTGCCATACCCACCGGTAGTGAGAGGAGGATCCTCGTGTACCTAGCCAGCTGCATCAGTAAATGCAAAGTTCAACGGGACAAGCCAAAAGATTAGGACAAAGAACAAGTACCTCTTGGACCTCACAATCGTCATCATTGTCATCAGACCAATCCCGCAAAGGATTTCGGGTGAAATTCTTACCCTGAGCAGGAGCTGGAGCAGCAGCAGCATGCGGAATGGGCATAAAGCACTCCAAGTCATACTCGGCTTCATCGTCATCGGATCGATCCTCAAAGTAACGGCCGGGAGGGATGATTCTATCATCTACCTGATGCACAAGGTTCTAGGAAAGACAAAGAGAATGGAATCAGTAAAAGAACAGAATGGCGAGCAGGTGCAGGATAAAGTATGTTGGCAGCGCACGGTTACTCGGATACTTACCCACAAGACGAGCCTATCCTCTGCCAAGTTCATCTTAAAAATGGACCTGACTCGGCGAGCCATAGAATCGTTGGGGAGCTCAAGGGTGGAATGCCGAGTAGGGTCACGGGAACCGCTCATGAAGCACATCTTGTGGCACCTAGCCTGGATGGGGCTGACTCAGCGGGATATGAAGGTCCACATGAGGTCCTCTTCAGTCAGATGGAAGTTTTCCTCCGGGTCAAGCAACCTCTCAAGGATTCCATGAGCCTCGTTCACCGCTTTGTTCTTGTCACGCGGGTCAAGCTTCCAAAGCTCCTTGCTGGGAACCTCGTCCTTGAAGGGGGGAAGGCGAATGTAGTCGTTGGACCCGCTATTTTTTGACATAGAAAAAGGTTCTATGCCACTTCTTGCAAGAATCAATGCCGGTGACCCGAGGGAAAGACGGAATCCCTCCTTGGCATAATGCTTGCAGCATCGCACCTAGTAGGCCTCTTCTCAGAACGGGGAACGCCAGGGTCAGGAACGACTTGGATTTGGAAGTTAAAATACTTGGCCCAAAGAAGGATAGTGGGCCAAAGACCGAGATAGCCTTCATAGGCGGAGATGAAACACAAAAGAGAGCCAATAGCATTGGCAGGAAGATGATGGGTTGCAGGTGGAAAGTAGAAAGAAAAGACTTGAAAAAACGCTAACGGTAAGAGCGAAGCCGTGCTCATAATGAGAAAGGAAAACCACCCGCTCATTAGGCTTGGGTTTAGGAGCAATCTCACCAATGGGGAGGCGGCAATCGACTTCAAGGGGAATGCGCCTGGTGGAGCGCAACGACTCGATGTCGTCCTCGGTGACTTCAGAGCCTTCCCAACCACCGCGCTTGTGGGCGGTCTCATGCTCCTCCATATCCTTGCTGTCGTCGTGTGCGTCCATGACCTCACGCGGCTCGGGCTCTCCCGCCGTTGGAAGAGACTTAGAAAGACGCGGACCTATCGAGGAATTGGAAGAAGGAGAAGAGAATCATTGGAGCGGTGAAGCCAAAAGGAGGAACATCAAGGGGCAGTTGTGGATTGAGAGACGCAAGGAAGAAGAAGGCTAGGGGGAAACTGAACCAGCGGGGGCAGTTAAGTTCCCCAAGCTCCTACTTAAGGGGAGTAAAAAAACCAGCATGGGATCCTTCTGGGCTGTGTGGCTTCGGTGTTGCCATGTACCTGGCCAAGTAAGCACGTCAACAAGCGCCACGTGTACGGGATACACGAAAAACCCCGAGCCATGTCACGCTGCGTAGGACACGTGGCGCTGAGCGATGGGACTGCCACAGTGATGGGAGTAACTGCACCATCGTCACTATGCAGTCAGGATTTGAGGCAAGAAATCATGATTACAACCTTTCAGTGACTAAGGCGAATATAAAAAGCCCAGAGTGACTCGGCAACGTCAAAAATGACTCGACACGGGAAAAGGAGGGCGCAGAAAGTCAAAGATGAGACTCGTAAAGAACAAAGTAGACTCGACAAAAGATCGAGATTACGCCAAATAGAGTGTCCTGCATAAGGAATGCAAAGATAAAAGAGAAGTTCCAAGTACGTTAAAGGAACCTGGAGGTGCCTAACAGTGAAAACTGCTAGGCCTCACCAGCTTCGGGGACTAATGTTGGGGGGATAACCCCTGGTAGGGTCATAAGGGGTAAAACGTTACCCATCTTGGCTTATGCCGAGTCAAAGAAATCACTGGCCGGGTCTTAGCGGCCGGGATACGATGCTTATGTGTGGCCGACATAATAATTATGTCGGCCCGCATAGGTTAAAGTTGTTTACCTTGCAGGTAGCGACAAGTCGGGTATCACGAGGGAAGGCCGAGTCTTGGAGGACGCGTGGCAGCTTTTCGAGTGAGATTCAGGAGGGACCATGGTAAAGCAAGGTCAAAAGATAAGGGTGACACCGGGTGACATAAAATGAGACGGGTGATGCCAAAAGAAAGGTCTGACGTACAAAATCACCGCATGACACCCAATAGCTGGCACCTACATACGGGAAGACCGTTGGATGTATAGCTTTATGTACTAGGTCAAGGGCTCAGGGCTAGCCCATGACCCAGCCCGCACAGTAAGGACAAAGATCCAAGCAGTAACCCTAGGACCCAAAGTTGTAACCTAGGTGTCCATCGCCTATATAAGGAGGGGCATAGCTAGGGTTTAAGGAGGTTGGACCAAGTAGGAAACTAGTGCCCTGAGGCTATGCTTGAACAGCTCTAGGAGCACTTGTAAACTTCTTGGAGGAATAAAAACCCTAAGTGTTGAGAGTTGTTTGTGTTCTTCCTGTGCGGCAAGACTGTGCACTCCCTCCCCGGTTACCACAAGCATCCATTGAGCCCCCAACTTAAGCCTACCCATGACATATGCCGTGACACCACCACGACAGTCGGGAATCTGTCGGGTCATCGGGTAGTTGATTATTTATCAGGTACCGAAGGTACAGTTGCGTCCATGTCTCTTCAACATCCATGACCTGCATCAGGCTGACCAGTCCGGCCTATGTGTTGAGCTTCTCGGGTCCTTCTTGTCCTTCGAGTAGCGCAGACCTCGAGTGCTCTTCTTCTTCGGCTGGGCCTTTTGGGAATTTCCTCTTGATGGAGGGTACATAGATTTGTTCGAGGAATACTCCTGGTGGCACCCGCGTGTAGGTGGAGCCAATGTTGGCGAGCCTGTCAGCCTCTTCATTTCTTTCCCTGCCGACGTGCCGAAGCTCGCAGCCATCAAAGTCCCATTCGAGTGAATTGTAGAGCGCGCGGTAGGCAATCATGTTGGAGCTATGAGTGTCGCACTCGTTCATCATCTGCTGGACGACAAGGTTTGAATCGCCGTAGATGACGAGGCGTGTTGCGTTGCACACCTTGGCCATCCTCATGCCGTGGATGAGGGTCTCGTATACGGCCTCAATGTTAGAGGCACGGAATTTCATCCAAAGGAAGTATTTCATATTGTCGCCTTGAGGGGACGTTAGTATGACGCCGGCCCTGCTCCAGCCTCGCGCTTGGAGCCGTCGAAGTGCATCGTCCAGGACTGTGACATGTCCAGGGTATCCGGCAGCTAGAGTTCCATCCAGTGGACGAGGAAGTCAGGGAGGACCTGAGACTTGATGGTGGTGGCCGCTCATAGATTATGTCTAGAGGGGACAATTCGATGCCCCATAAGGCTACGCGCCCCGTGGCTTCAGGATTGTTCAGGATGTTTGACAGCGGCGCGTCGTTGATGACCATGATTTGATGCTCCTGGAAGTAGTGGCTCAGCCAACGCGCTGTCATGAATACGCCATAGGCGAGCTTCTGGTTGTGAGGGTACCTTTGCTTTGTTGGGGTCAGTACCTCACTAAGGTAGCAGATTAGGTGCTGGACCCCGTGGGTCTTGCCATCTTCGGTTCGCTCGACCACAAGTATGGTGCTTACCACCTGATGTGTGTCTGCAATGTATAGCAGCAAAGGCTGTCGTTCCTTCGGCGTGACCAGGATAGGTGATATGGAGAGCAGTCGCTTGAGGTCTTCGAACGCATCGTCTGCTTCGGGTGTCCACTCGAACTTGTACGTCTTGCGCAGGAGTTGGTAAAAGGGGAGGGCCTTTTCACCCATTCGACTGATGAATCTGCTCAGCGCCGCGATTCGCCCAGCTAGCTGTTGGACACCTTTGAGGTTCTTTGGCTTCTCCATGGCCAGTAAGGCCCTGATTTTCTTCGGATTCGTCTCGATGCCCCATTGGGAGATGAAGTACCCGAGTAACTGTCCAGACGGGACGCTGAAGGTGCACTTGTCTGGGTTTAGCTTGATCTGGTAGCGATCAAGGTTATCGAACATCTCGCAGAGATCGTCGATGAGCATCTTGGCCTCTCTGGTCTTTATTACTATGTCGTCGACATAGACCTGGATGTTGCAACCGATCTGGTCCTTCAGACATGCTTGCATGCATCTCTGGTATGTGGCACCTATACGTTCTTCAGCCCGAAAGGCATGGTGTTGTAGCAGAATACCCCGAACGACGTGATGAACTCCATTTTCTCCTGGTCTTCGACCTTCAGCCGAATCTGGTTGTAGCCAGAGTAGGCATCGAGGAAGGAGAGTTTCTCGCATCCTACAATCGAATCGATGATTTGATCGATTCGCGGTAGAGGGAAGTGGTCCTTTGGACAATGCTTATTGAGCTATGTGAATTCCACGCACATCCGCAGGATGTCCGTGTCCTTTTTCGGGACCAACACGGTGTTGGTCAGCCACTCGCTTTCCTTGATTTCCCTCATGAAGTTAGCATAGATCAGTCTGTTGACTTCGATTCCAATGGCTCCGGCTCTTAGTTTGGATAGTCGACGGATCGACTGCTTGACTAGCTTCACATCCAGAAACACATTGAGTGCATGCTCGACGAATTTCCTGGGAACTCCTGGCATGTCCGCAGGACACCAGGTGAAAATTTCCCAGTGCTCACGGAGGACTTCGACGAGCAGGCTTTCCTATGCAGAACTGAGTTCATTCGTGACCAACGTCGTTTTGGAGGCATCTGTTGGGTGGACCTACACGTTCTTCGTGTTGATCGTGGAGTCGAACGACATATCAGGTGCGTTTTGCCAGGTGACTAGGGGTGCCCCATTGTCTGTCACCTCTCTGAGCCTCGTGAGCTCCTCCTACATGCCTAACGACTGGGAGATTCTGTTGAAGTCTCTGTCGCAGCTGTCGGACCTGGTGAAGCTTCCTTGGACGGTGATGACACCCCTAGGTCCTGGCAACTTCAGTAGCAGGTATGTGTAGTGCGGTACTACCAAGAATCTTGCGAATACACGCACCCGAGGATGGCGTGGTACTGTGATGGCCAGTCTACCACTTCGAATTCTAGCCACTCGTGCTTGAAGTTGTCAGGCTGGCCGAAGATGACGTTGAGCCATATCTTGCCCAGGGGATATATGCCCTTCCCTAGGACTATGTCGTGGAACGTCGTGTCTGATTCCTCCAGGCTGCACAGAGGGATCCGCATCGCTGCGAGTGTGCTGGAAAACATCAGATTGATGTTGCTGCCACTGTCCATGAAGACGTGGCTCATTTCGAATCCCCGATCTAGGTCTCGAGCACCAGGGCAGCATGACCTGGGCGAGGGATCTGGCGTGGGTGATCCGAACGATTGAACGTGATGCAGGACTCCGAGCCGTTGAGGTACTCAGGTATGGCTGGTGGAGAGGTTACGGCCAGACAGACTTGGCGGGTGATCTTCTTCGGCACCCTATTGGTTGGGCGTCCCTACTGGATCATCAGAGACCCTTTCAGCGGAGGGTACCCGTCTGCGCCATTGTTTGGAGCTGGTGCGACCGGCGGATGTGACGGTCCGACGGGTGGTGGTGGAGGATCTCTGTGGGCGATGGAACCTGGGGCGGGTCCGAATCCAGGGTTCACGGTCTAGCGCTATATTTGGGTAAGTCCCTCACTGAGCTTCTGGAACTCTCAGCATTCCTTGAGCATGTGGTTGGACTTCTTCTTACCATCTTGTTTGTCGATGTAGAAGTGGATGGTGCAGGGGCCAGATAGCTTGTCGTATGCCAAAGGCTCGTCGTCGCATTTGCGACGTTGCCACGTTTGCATGGGTCGCCCGCCGTTGTGGTATTTTCTACTGCGGTATCCATTGTTGCGGTTGTCGTCGTCACGTCGATCAGAGTATCCAGCCGCAACCATGTCGACTCCGTCGCGATCGTCATAGACGCGCAATCTTCTTTTGCTGTGGCGTTCACGCTTACGGCCGTAGTCATCTTCGTCATCTGAATGTGCTCGGTTGACGGAATCCTAGCCATCTGACCAAAGGTTGGCGATGTCCATGAGGTGTTCTAGTGTCTTGGGCTTGACGTGCCCAAGCTCATCCTTGAAATCTGGGCGCCTGGCACTGTCCTTGAAGGCGTCGATTTCTCTCTCCTCGGAGATGTGCACGGCGGAGTTCTTGATGTGGTACCAGCGTATTATGTATGAGCGGATGGACTCATTGGCCCATTGGGTGCAGGCCCGTAGCTTTTCAATTGAAGCTGGCGTCTTGCTGGTGCCCTTGAAGTTGCGTATGAAGCTGTACGCCAGCTCTTCACAGCTTCGGATGGAGCCGGAGGATAGGCTGCTGAGCCAGACCCTAGCCACACCTGTCAGCTATAGCTGAAGGCATTGTAAGGAGGTGTTCTTGTTTCCGCCGTGGATTTTGACCGACGACAGATGATCGTCGAGCCAAGCCTTTGGCTCCTATGTACTGTCGAACTTCGGGTTGTCCAAAGGGAGCTTGAAATTTTTCGGCATCCTTGTTTGCCGAACAGATCTGCTGAAGCATTTGGCTCCGCACATATTTCTGTTATCCTCGTCTTTGGACTCAGTTGAGCACGCGCGTTTAGCACGTGACTTGTCGATCTTGTGTTGGGTGAGCTTGTTGCGAGCATCGTAGTTCTTTTTGCAGCGCAGCGGGCTCCGGCGGGGTCAGGGCAGGTCGTGCTCCTCCTCCTCAGACGAGGGTCAGTGGCTTCGAGTGAACTTGACCGCTGCTTTTTCTTCGGCTACACAGGAGCTTCATCGTGGAGCACATCTCTGAGAAGTCGAAGGCCTGCTAGTGCAAACTTATGCATTGTGTTTTTTGGGTCGCCCACCGGAGGTGGGTTGGACGCGAGATAGGTGGTGGCCACCATGATCGCAGCCTGCGGTGTTTTTGGCATGACGTTGATGTGCGAGTCCATGTGAATTCCGTGACTAGGGCCTGGGTGACTTTGCGTCCATGTGCCCGGGTGAGGGCCCGGGTGACTTCGCGTCGTGCGGCGGGGTCCATGTGCTCCATGAGGGGCGGTACTTGTTGGAATTGTTGACATGTGAAGTGGAGCCGCCAGCGGCGGAGAGCGTAGCTCGCCGTGCACTGGACTCTGCAGCTGCCTTCTAACGCTTTTCGAGCTCCTCCATCAGCTTCACTTGCCGGTTGTGCTCGTCGATTAGGATGTGGTAAGCCATCAGTAGATCTCGGGAGGCATCCATAGGTAGGATTTTGTTATCTGCCACGGCTTCGCATGCTTGGCGCTAGCCTTCCTCGTCGAAGTTGATCTGTTCATAGTCGCTACCTTCGTTGGCTCTATTAGCCGGGTTTCCCCGTTTCCTACATTCCCAGTTTGCGGGTTGGGAGGGGGATTGGGTGGTGGATTGGCATTCGAACCTAGAGGTGAGTCCGCCACATTGTTGATGGCGGCGCATAGGTAGCGCTCATTGAGCGGGCTGTTGCTGCCACAGATCGGAGTTACAGCTACTGCTGTCATCCGAATCGCTTGTCAGCATTGACGCGTGCAATGCGCCGTTAGGTGGGACCCATGAAGTGGGCCTGATGGATGGTGGTGGCACCCGCTCTGGGAGGCGGGGGGTGCCGGTCTGCCCACCGAAGCGGCTCCCGACGGCATCTCGAGCATCACCGATTTAACTCGAATTCCTTCAGGGTGGTCGGCGAGTGGGTGGTGAAGTCGAAGGCACCGAAGAGGAGGTAGCTCTCCATCGAAGATGAATCATAGAGCACTCCGTATGGAACCGTCACGACCACACGATCAGCATCCCCGCTTCCCACAGACGGCGCCAATTGACGAGGTTCTTGCTCGTCAATGCCCATTGTTATGGACTTGGGTTTTGGAGAAGATGGGGATGCTGGAAGTCGCGGAACGGTTAACAGACAAGCAACACAGGGACACGAGATTTACCTAGGTTCAGGCCCCGGAGGGAAAACCCTACTCCTGCTTGTATGCTCTTAATTACGATAGAACTGAAAGTTACAAGGGTGCGCAGATGCAATCTGGCGTGGAGGTGTGTATGCGGTGATTTGAGAGATCCTTCTCGCCGTACCATCCTGGCCTTCATATAGATAGGCAGGTCCAGGGTTAGGTCAAGTCGGTTACAAATTAGGGTTGATATCCTTTGAAATTCTATCTAATCTAGACTTGCCCTCCAAGGAGTCGAAACCGCCACGGGTTAGGGCCACCCGAAATCTTCATGGGCTGTGTGTCCTCGCGTTGGCCTTCCTTGGGCTGGACCAAGTATACCAATGTCATGTACCCGTGGGGTATATCCATGTCACGCGCCACCCTATGGTGTGGCTGCCTCGTGGATCCTCTTCGTCTCCCCTTTGGTCTCTGTGTCATGTCGGGTAAAATATTCACTTTGGATTTTGTTCCATCCAATTTCGAGAATATTTCTTTACTAGCTTTTCTGAAACCAAAAACAGGAGAAAATAGGCAACTGGCACTGCGACATCTTGTCAATAGGTTAGTTCCAAAAAATGTATAAAAATACCTCAAAGTGTAGACAAAATATAAGATAGTTGATACAAAACAAGCATGCAGCATAAAAAATTATAGATACATTTACGACGTATCAGTCGTACGCAATGTTAAAAATTTATGGCAACAAGGGTTCACTGAAGAACACCAAGAATTAATAAATTTCGAGATTGAGTTTGGCGATATGCCAAAACATATCAATTTGTAAGCACTAACTACTCCCCTTGTTTTTAAATTTAGATATATCAATTTATGTTTTAGAATTAATTGATAATTTATTATTACATTTTATTCAATTCCCAGTGAAGACGGTAGCTTCATGATGCTACAAGTGATGGAAACCATGGTATTCAATTGTTACACAGAATTTACAACAGAAGACACGCCTACTATTCGCAACTGGTGGTTCTATAGAATGTTCAGCCAAATGGACAACACCGATATAATGTTGAGTGGATTGATTAAAAATATCGAAGGTATGATGCGTTATAATGTAACAATAATATAATAACAATTACAAGTTCAATTTATATCATGAGAATCATGATGTTTGCAGACTAACAACAGTCTTTTGATTTTATTTTGTAGGAATTCCTGAACTTGATTTGAGTACGCGGTTTCTTGAGTCAGCGGCTAAAGAAACAAAGAGATTGTTGATTGACGAAAGGAGTGCAGCTCAACTCCATTGTATCGACATGGGAGTACTCAGATTGGCTAAAAAGATTGCAAATGAGGCTCTTCAGGCATGTGGAAAAAAGAGCAAAAAGACCAAAACCTTGGCAATAATATCAACAATGTCTTCAAAAGAGGCTGGAACATCCGGAAGAATAACCAGAAACACAAAAACCAGAGCTGAAACACCTGTGTTGAAAATGTCGCAATCTGAATCTATTCCAGCACTACCAGAAACATCGAGCATGTCACCCATGCCGGCTTGACAACGTCGAAGTACCTTTCTAGTTTTCCAACATGTCCCTTTCAAATACAAGAAGCCTGCAGCCGCTCCTCGGAAGGCTATCTTGGATGAAAGTTTTCAAGATAAATATGATGAGTAAGAAAAAATATAGAGATGTATTTACATACTATGTTTTTTAGAAAAATACATGTTTCAGATCTTTCATTGAAAACATGCACATATAAAAATTATAGATAGTATGCTAAGTTTTGTTGTTCCAAGGCTAAACGATTAAATGCATCAAGATTTGTTCATTTTTATAAAAAAAGGTTAAAAACAAATTATAATTTTGGAAAATAGGTATCAGTACTTACTTTACCATAATAATTTAGAGTAATGACAACAAACTTATTTGAACTGTTACAGCAAATACATAGTTGAGATTCGAAGAGTGGAATCTAGAAATAGAGATGTCATCAAAATGGACAGGCCGAGATCTGAAAAATAATCTTGTAGAAGGAGGGATGGCTGACAATCAATTGGTTCAGCATTACATAGACAAATTAATGATAAGCGACTCTTGCAGAGACTTTGTGGATGGCGGCAAAATATTCATATGCAACCTTTCAGTCTCTATGATGACAGAATTCGAGAAAGAAAACTGGGAGTGCACAAAACAACATGTGGAAAAATTTAAAATATTGATGAAAATTTTTAAACCAGACAAGGAAAAAGTGGTGAGTTTCTCTAAATTTTTACAACATCTATTTTTATGAGGATTATACATAAATTTCGAGAGCTTACTATTAATGAAATAAGATTTTCTGTTAATGAACTTACTGTTATGTATTTATTGCAGGTTGAAATACCCGTTATCTACATATCTCACTTTATAGTTTACTCCCTCAACATGTATATTAGTGGAGGACGCCTTGACATAATTGACTCAAGGAAATACACCAAAGATTACATTTTTAAAACAAGATCAGATTATCACCGCAACATTGGACCCATCATGGTTAGAACATTACTTTGATATTAATCTGGCAACTGCACTATTTAGAATACTGATCAAAAAATGTTGCATTTAGTGAAAACAACTTAAAAGATTAGATGAACTTCTAAAGCGGAATATCCTAGTCACACTTTTCCAGAATTCGCAAATAAGTTCAACGGAACAAAGTACCCTAGGTGTCCAAAGCAGACAGAGAATGAGTGTGCTTACTCGATTCTAAGAAGTATTCAGTGGTACAATGGAGACACGATAAGATGCCACAAAAAAGAGGTAAGTCGTGTTGTTTATGTTACAATATAATCTACTTCGTATTTTTTCTATTGATAGCACAGCTTCATAACATACCAATTTCCTGATTGTTAAACAGTTCTGCCCTTCCGCAATGAGAGAAGAATTCAACTACATGATAATATACGGGATAGAAAACGATCTAAAAGGTAAACTTCATGTATTATTGAGAGCATTCAGTCCTGCTGTGGATGAGAAGGACATCCCCGACTGAAGATGATCATTAGATTGATACTTGTAATAATATGTCACGACCCGGGATTAGGGCTAGACAAATACCAGATCCTAATCTGATATAAGCCTAACCTAAATTCCAAAGCGCACAGGAAAAGATCGATAACATTACAGAACATATAAACCATACATTAATAAGGTAAACTGTTAAGAGAGTTACAAACCAGTCGTACAAGCTAGGGGTCACAGACCCATCGTTACAACAAACAACGGAAGCAAACAAGTTGTTCTAAACAACAAACTTAGAAAAGGGCCTAAGAGGCCATAAACAGAAGTAGCGACCCTTCCATAGATCTTAGGCTGCTTCCCGGGAACCCTGACTACTCGTCGACTTCGACGTAGAAACCACCTTTAGTTGGAGTAGCTTCATCTGTAGAAAACATCAATGAAGCAAGGCTGAGTACAGGCTGTACTCCGCAAGACTTATGGTTAGTGGAGTTATTTTGATAAAACCATTTTTTTTTCAAAACAAGAGGTTGAAGAAACTCGTCTAGTCAGATCATTTTCAAAAGGGGATAAGAAGACTTCAACTCTAGCTCTTAGAATCATCTTTGATATCCACCAAGTACCATCATCAACTGAACCTCTCTTCTCGGAATACCCCCTCAACAACCCCGAGGAAGTACTCCGGATCTCACATTAGTTGACAAGTTTTATCATTCGGTTATAGTTTTCTATGATCACAGAATCTGTTCCCAAGTCGTCCATAACCGTGGACACGGATTTTCAAAAAGATTAACAACCCTGCAGGGGTGTATAACTTTATCCACACGTACCAACCGATTCTTAATGCCTAATTTTTAGCCCTCTTCCTTGGAAGGCCGACAGAGAGTGGTTGACCACGACTTTTACCTTGCTTTCGCCGAGACCATGAGTCACGCACTAGGGATATGCCGTCATAACGGGTCAAGTCCCGAAGCCGGTCCCTAATGATGTGTGCGGGGTTCAAGATTATGGATGTCGGGCATCTCTTGTTCCCGTCCACGCTTACCTACCTGGTATGAATGCACCTCCTTCACCTCCATTCAAGAGCAACCAAGATGCGTATGTCGAATGGAAAGCCCGAACGATGTGACTCATGGAATCTACTAGGCAAGTTAATTGGTCGAGGGGGTTTCCAGGCCCTCGTGTGGTTGTACGCTCGTCTTGGTTCAAGAGGCGAGAACATCAGGTCCTAATGGTGGCAAATATGGGACTACAAAAACCACAACCCACGTGGCATCCCATACAAGCCTTAGCATGTTTATCATTCATATCTGATCACATCACAACATCCTACCATACTAGATTCTTTCGCATCTTCGGTGCATCACATGAATGCTCAGTATCAGACCACTAAGCATGGCTAAGCTTGATTGAACTGTGGCACTAGCGATGCTCATAAGCCAAACCCTAGTTATGCTAGGAGCAGTGGATCAAGTATATAGTTCACAAAAGGAAATATGCATCAGATAGGATTGCTCTATCTACTGTTAAAAGACTGTTGAACCGAATGCATATGACGAGAATGAAATACTTTGTAATCATAGGATTCATATATATGAGTGGGGCTTCACTTGCCTTGTCCGTTGTTGGACTGGTACTGCTCTTCGGTGGCTTTGACTTCAGCCTCGGGTTCGGTTCCTATTCGCGTAGAACCAATCACCAAAAAAGAGAAAGCAACATTCAACACATGGCATGTGCAATGATCATACAATATGGATGATATGACAAGTTAAATAGTGTTGAAATAAACCTTAGAGCATGCTTGATCACTTTAAAGGAGGTCCGAGAGGTCCAAACCCTAAAACAGGGGGATCCTCGGAATCACCTATGGGGTTCAATTGGTTATTCTAATTAAACTTGCCATCAAAGTTGGTTAACAATGTATGATTATAGCTTATTTAGATAGGTTTCATTTTTCTGATCATTTTGGTATATTATTTGTATTTTTCTGAATTAAAATGAATTAGTTATGAATTTATCAAATTTTAATTCATTTTAAATAATTTTTGGAATATTTAATGTAATTTCCAACTTGGGCCCACACGTTAGAATTTAAATCATTTCAGAAAATATTTATAGAAAATAATAAAATTCTTATAGGTATGGACCACCTGTCAGGGATTTTCCATTACAGAAATAATTACAGAATTCAATAAAAGAAAAGAAAAAAGATATATGACATCATGCTGACATCATCGATGAACTTGCTCTCAGATCGACGATGGAGCTGGCGATTGAGCGCACGCGAGAGGCTGTGGTGGTGGGCTTTGGAAAGAGGAGAGAAAGGAGAGTCGAACCGTGGTGGCGCCGCCACTTGTTGGTCACCGGAGCGTCAGCAGCGACGACGAACAGCGGCGGCTAGCGGTGGTGCTCGGCGAGGTGGCGGTATAGAGAGGGGGAGAGCGAACAGGAAGCACTGGGAGATGTAGGAGCTCACCACGAGCGAGGCAGTAGGGTCGAGGAGGCGAGGCAGACACAGACGATGCCGGAATCGATGAAGAAAGCGGTGGCCGGAGCTCGGGAAGGCGAGGTCGATGGCGACGACTTCTATCGCCTGTGGCCGATTCCTTCAGGGAGAAGCACTAGGGCGATGAGGCGGAGCTCAAGGCAGGTTCGACAGGGCACGGGTAGGCCGGGCACAGCGGGGCTCGACGGCGGCCGAAGCTAGGGTTCGGGGCCGAAGAGGAGAAATGGATAGAGGGGGCGAGAGGAAGCGAAACTGGTACTAAGAGGAACAACACGACACGGCGGTCTTATCCATCCCTAGAAGCTTGACGAACGGCGGTGACGAAGCGGTGGAGATCGACGACGCCGGCGCTGCCACCCAGCTGATTCCCGTCGTCGTCGAAGACGACGAGGAACAGAGGTCCGAAGGGGTACGCAGCCGGGGTGGGCTGCTCTTGGGCTAGGCTGGGCCAGCTCTTGGGCTGCTGCGTGGTACGCTTGGCGGCAGAGAGAGAGGAAAGGGGTGGGCTCAGCCCAGTAGCTAGGTTTAGGTTTAGATTTTTTTCTGTTAAACCTTTCTTTTCTGTTTTCTAATTTATGTTTGTATTTTGAATTCAAATCTGTTTTGATTATTTTCAAATTACAGAAACTTTTATATAATATCTGAAAACACTAAGGGGCCCTCAACACCATTTGGGCTCCATTTGTTTTGAGAATTTTCAAGATATATAAACCATTTGAATTGATTCAAAGAGAGAGGGAAAGCTATTAGGGTTTTATTTGTTCTTACTTGGTTAAACCAAAGTGCAAGTGTTATGCATGCATGCAATGCTCAAACATGTCTTTATTTATATTACACAAAAGGTGGTATGTTACATAATATTAATGCACTAGGTTGTTCAGTAAAGATATGTAAATAAAATATTTCTTATATTTATGATGTTTGTATCTATCAATATGTTAATAATATAGGCAACTAGTATATACACTGTGACAGACTCTGCGTGTGTACGGCGTATGCACTACTTTCTTATTTTTATAAAACAAGTGTGTGCACGGTGCAAGATAAGGTGCCATGGCAGTGCACTGACCATACATTGCACTGCACCTACAATGCAAAAAGAAGCGAACTACCTGTGCATCAGACATGCACTGCCTTACTATGGTCCGTAAAATTATTGTGCGTATGGTGCCATGCCTTACTATGGTCCGTAAAATTATTGTGCGTATGGTGCCAGTTAACGTGTTGAGGCAGTACACTGACCATGCAATGCACTGCTCACCCAATGCACAATGAATTAAACTGCATGTACAACACGTATGCACTGCGTTATTATGATCCATAAAGTTGTTTTGAGAACGGTAGCATAAGGTGCCACGGTAGTGCATTGATCATGCAGTGTACACCAAATACAATGCACAATGACACGCATAGCCTATAAAGCCGGTAGTGCACTACGTTTCTATGGTGCAAAATAAGGTGCCATGGCATAGCACTAACCGTGCAATGCACTGTACCTGTAATAAATACTGACACGCACTTCCTCTAAAATAACTATGTAGTGTGATTCTATGCTTGTTAAAGCTGTTGTGCGAATGGTGCAAGATAAGGTTCTGTGACAGTGCACTGACCGTGCAATGCACTGCACCTGCAGCGCACTACACCTATACCTGCAATGCACTACACCTGACAAATAAATATGCATTGTGTTCCTATGGTTCATAAAGGTACTGTGTGTATGGTGCAAAATAAGGTGCCATGACAGAGTACTAACCGTTCAATGCACTACATCTAAAATTTACAGTACCACGCACTACTTATTAATCATGCATGCACTGCATCTCTGTCATCCATGAAACTGCTGTGCAAATGGTGCAAGATATGGAAAGACGGCAGTGAATTGACCGCACTAGGCACAGTGCATTCTGTCTTTCCGTACTGTCTATCCTATCTACCGATAACTGCCTAAAATGTAAGTATACAAAAGGTTTCATTGAAATAATCAGCATTATAGTCTCTTTAGATAAAATGAAGCGACGCAACCGATCCATTTAAGTACTCCTTTTCCACCTCCATCTAAAGATCGTTCCCTTTTCCGCCGTCGCCAAGAAATCAACTCCTAGCCGAACTTTTGTCGCCGCCTTCAATGAAAGATCATCAATTCACCACTCTCGCGTCTTCGGTAAGTAACCAACATCGTTTAATTTTTTTGCAAAATCGTTTACATTGTACAAAACATTAGCATAAATGTTTGCGTGCTTATATTCCCTCAGATCAAAATCAATGGACTGAGATATGGACTGTCCAGACCTAGACAAATCTTAGTCCATTAGTATGAATTAAAGATAGAACACAATATATCTATATAGACTTGAATTAACACTAAAGTTCTTTTACTTTGATTTATGGTATGACAAGAATATTCATTTTTTATGTTTACAAACATCAATCGTTGTTTAATTTGATTTTTTCTTTTAGTTTTACATATAATTCTTAGATTAACCTTAGTTTATTAGTTACGGTCTAAACAAAAAATATCGCATCTACTAGGCACAAACAATTTGATCCATACAAACAGAATCAGATTATTAGAAAGAGCAAAATTAGAAAATATAAGAAAAATACAAGCCATAAATTATAAATTATTTGATATATGTATAGACATTTAATAACACAAAAATATTTTTATTGCAGAAGATATGGCGCCATGTAAAGTTTGTTTCAGTCACTTTGGTAAAAAAAATTAGGCCATTCTAGCTCAAAATTCATTGTTCGTCTCATAGAAGGGTGGTTCGAGCATTCACTTGTATGTATACTGTATGTTTTAATATATATAGATCCATTTCTTAATCTTTGTTAACATAATAGTTCTTTCCTTAACTGTATCATTCTACAGACTATACCATGCAATCTAAGGTTGGAATTCAATAACATAACTAGACTTGGAGTGGAATTCCAAACTCTTGGAAAAACATATTATGTTGAAGTCCACAAAGAGCACACAATTACTAATATTACAGATCCAGGTTGGACAAGGTTCGTTACAAAGAACAGGATCGACATAGGCGCAAACCTATTTTTTCATTGGGAGCTCCGGGTCCAAAGATCATTGTCATATATTGTGGCAATGGTATTGATTCTTAAGAAGATTGCAATAGCAGTGATGTTGAAAACAGCACTATCCAAGTGCTTAATTCTACAATTTTCTCCAAGACATGCAACCTTACAGATTCTAAGGAGAATTACTTATTTGATATCTTCCCCTCGGATAATTCATTCATAGGATTGCCATTTGTGACTTGTTTGACAAGAACAAACATTAAACAACACAATATGGTATGTTTCTCAAGTTAACTTTATTTCTTTGTTTATTAATTTCACATTGGTTTAATACCTGTAGGGTTCGCAACATAGAAAACAAAAAATTTCCTACGATGGGAACAACTATGTACCAAGATATATCTACTAGATACAAACAATGGGCGAATGTATATCCGAAGAGAACATACCCCTGAAGACCGACAAAGCTTAACGAGTTAAACTCGTGGTTGATGTAGACGATCTCTTCCCGATCTCAAGATCGAGAGGAAGTCCTAGCGCCGCAAATCAGCAGCGCATCCGTGCTCGCACACACGTCTGAGGCATCAAGCAACCTCCGCCTCCTCGCTCCAGCGATGTAGTGGAAGCACAACCCTTTCTTGCCGAATAGCCACCGGGAACATGTATCTCGCTAGTCCGAGACCATGGGGGATAAATTCTAGAGGGGGAGAGAGATCCTTCACAAGGAGGTGTGAGTGAGAGAGAGGGAGAGGGGTGCCTTTTATAGGAGGAGGGAGGAAACCCAAGGGGGTGGCCGCCGGCCATGGGGGCTGCCCCCTCCCCTCCTTCATTCATGTCGGTGGACACTCCACTCACAAAAACCTCTTCATTTCCCTTCACTCAAAATTCCACTCAAAATTTCTATTAAATTTCCACCAAATTTAATGCAAACTCTCATTAAATAAAACTCCTTTTATTTACTCAGAATTTTGTCAATTACTTTAATGACAAACATTCACATATAACCCCTTTCTAGAATTCTATTTCACATGCAAAAACACTTTCTGCAATTTCACTCAAAAAACCTGTTTCGGTATCTAGTGAAATAAATTCATGCGCTTGTTATTCTTTCCGGCATGAAACTTTTGCTCCAATTGGATGTCGGTGTCTCTTAAGTGTGTCACCCTATGGTCCGCTAATAATGCGGACATGATAGAGACCCCTCTTGGATCAATAATCAGAAGCGGGATCTAGAGACCCATACTGACTCCCACACATTCAACGATGATTTTCTTGTGATCGTTGGAACCTTTTACGCTAGTATCTTAATCCCTTTGTTTCGCGATATATTACATGTACGAGATTCGATCATCGGTATCTCCATACCTAGTTTGGTCTCGTTACTGACATGCACTCTTTTCTCGTTCCCGTGATATAACATTCTAGTGATCAAATCACTTTCTTTCAAGCTAACCAATGTAATATCAGTGAGAGGGCCCAGAGTATATCTATCCGTCATCGGGATGAACAAATTGCACTCTCGATCCATGGGCCTCAACATAACCCTTTATGAGTTCTTAACCCATCATTATAATCACCCAATTATGGTGTGACGTTTGATGTTATCAAGAAACTCTTCCGGTGTTATTGATTGACATGATCTCATAGTCTAAGGATTAGGATTACTTCGTAGTAAGGAAATCGGTAATCGTTAACTACTCGATTGGCTTGGTAGTAGCGACTAATCGGAATTCGGACGATTAATTGATTTAATCGGTCGGTTATTAATCAGTGCTGCTTACAAAAATTAGCTCCTAAAACACATATAAATCCTCTTGCACCTCAACCATCTACCCTATTAAAGGCAGCCTTAAGCTCCCAGATGAAATCCTCAAGGCACTCGAGCTCTTATATTTGAGGTATGGTAGGCAACTACGAGGAACTGGTCAACAACAACAAGGAACTGGTTGGTGATGGCAGAAATTAAGTTTCTAGAGGTAGGGATCGAGTGGGAGCTTCACAAAACCTACTTCATTGGGCATGCTAGCGGATGGATGGGCAATATGTGTTGATAATTTTGCAACTTTTTTGACCAAGTCTAGTGGTTAATCGGGAACATACCTAGTAATCGGAGTGTCAGACCTATTAATCGGGCTAAACGATTAATACAAACGATTAGTGGTAATTGACACAGTCAGGTCCCTAGTAGAGATTAATCGGCCTATTAATCGTTGATTCGGCCTATTTTTTGAACAATGGTAAGTTGTTATAGCAATATAAACTCAATGACTTTGATCATAATGCTATACTTCGGATGAGTGTTCATCACACCATTACACTAATGTTGTGATCCCGTTATTAACAACATCCAATGTCCATGATCAGGAAACCTTGATCATCTTGTTAATCAACGAGCTAGTTTATGAGAGAGGCATAACTAGGAACTTTTTGTTTGTTTATTAAACACACATGTATTAATGTTTCCGTATTAATACAATTATAGCATGCAAAATAAACATCTATCATATACTTGGAATACACATAATAAACACTATTATTGCCTCTCAGGGCATATTCCCTTCAGTCTCCCACTTGCACTAGAGACAATAATCTAGTTACATAGTGATGAATCTAACACCCATGGAGTTCTGGTGTTGATCATGTTTTGATCTAGGGAGAGTTTTAGTCAACGGATCTTCTACATTGAGATCCATGTGTACTTTACAAATATTTATATCTCCATCCTTGACATGCTCGCGGATAGAGTGAAGCCGGTGCTTAATATGCTTGGAATTCTTGTGAGACCTTGGTTCTTTGTCATTGGCAATGGCACCATTGTTGTCACAATAGATCACCATTGGGTCCAACGCGCTTGCAACCATACCTAGTTCGGATATGAAATCCTTCATCCAAACCGCTTCCTGAGCTGGTTTTGAACAGGCAACATATTCGGCCTCCGTTGTTGATCCCGCCACCACAGGTTGTTTGGAACTCCTCCAACTAACCGCTCCGCCATTCATGAGAAATACGTATCCGGATTGAGACTTAGAGTCATCCGGGTCGGTGTCAAAGCTTGCGTCGACATAACACTTAGCGACGAGCTCTTCCTCACCTTCGTACACAAGAAACATATCCTTAGTTCTTCGTAAGTACTTAAGGATATTCTTGACCGCTATCCCGAACCTGGATCCGATTGGTACCTACTAGTCAAACTAATAGCATGTGCCACATCCGGTCTTGTACATAGCATGGCGTACATTATAGATCCTATGGCTGAAGCATAGGGGAATTTGTCCATTATATCTCTTTTTTCCGCCATAGACAGACTTTGAGTCTTACTCAATGTCTTGCCTTGCAACATAGGTAAGAACCCCTTCTTACTTCCGTCCATTTTAAACTTCTTTAAAATCTTATCAAGGTATGTACTTTGCGATAGCCCTATTAGGCGCCTAGATTTATCTCTATAGATCTTTATGCCTAATATGTATGACGCTTCACCTAGGTCCTTCATTGAAAATTTGCTGTTTAGATAACTTTTAACACTATTTAAAAGATCTATATCATTTTCGGTCAATAATATGTCATCCACATATAATATTAGAAATGCCACATTGCTCCCACTCACTTTCTTGTAAATACAAGCTTCTCCATAAGTTTGGACAAATCCAAACTCTTTGATCACCTCATCAAAGCGGAGATTCCAACTTCGTGATGCTTGCTTCAATCCATAGATGGATCGCTGAAGTTTGCACACCTTGTTAGCATCCTTAGGATCGACAAAACCCTTTGGTTGTATCATATACAACTCTTCTTCAATATTACCATTGAGAAACGTGGTTTTGACATCCATCTGCCATATCTCATAATCGAAATATGCAGCAATTGATAACATAATCCTAACTGACTTTAGCATCGCTACGGGAGAGAATGTCTCGTCGTAGTCAACTCCTTGAATCTTTCTAAACCCCTTTGCGACAAGTCGAGCTTTATAGACGGTCACATTACCATCAGAATTAGTTTTCCTTTTGAAAATCCATTTGTTCTCCACGGCCTTTCGGTCGTGAGGTAAGTCCACCAAGTTCCAAACTTTATTTTCATACATGGATTCCATCTCGGATTTCATGGCTTCTAACCATTTGTTGGAATCCGGGCTCATCATCGCTTCTTCATACGTCGCAGGGTCATCAATTTCATAAACCATGAAATTCTGTGAGGTTTCCGTGACAATGGAGCTGCACGCGTCCTACTAGACCTGCGAGGTTCGGTAGTACTCTCTTTAGGAGTTTCATGATCATTATCATTAGTTCCCTCTTCAACTGGTGAATACAACTCCGGAACGACTTCCGGTGCTGCGCTACTCGCCATACTTTGAAGAGAAGGTTCAATAACCTCTTCGAGTTCTACCTTCCGACTACTCACACCTTTCGCGAGAAACTCTTTATCTAGAAAGGATCCATTCTTGGCAACAAAAACCTTGCCCTCGGATCTGTGATAGAAGGAATACCCAATAGTTTCCTTAGGGTATCCTATGAAGACGCATTTTTCTGCTTTGGGTTTGAGTTTATCCAGTTGAAGTTTCTTCACATAAACAATGCATCCCCAAACTTTAAGAAATGACAGCTTATGTTTGTTTCCAAACCACAATTCATACGGTGTCTTTTAAACGGATTTATATGGTGCCCGATTTAAAGTGAATGCAGCAGTTTCTAGTGCATAACCCCAAAATGACAATGTCAAGTCCGTCAGAGACATCAAAGATCGAACCATATCCAATAAAGTACGATTATGAAGTTCCGACACACCATTTTGTTGTGGTGTTCCGGCAGGTGTGAGTTGTGAAACAATTCCACACTCTTTCATGTGAGTGCTAAACTCGTAACTTAGATACTCACCTCCATGGTCGTACCATAGAAATTTGATCTTTCTATTACAATGATTTTCCACTTCATTCTGAAATTCCTTGAACTTTTCAAAGGTTTCAAACTTGTGTTTCATCAAGTAGATATAACCGTATCTACTCAAATCATCCATGAAAGTAACAAAATAACGATATCCACCTCGCGCCGACACACTCATTGGACCACATACATCAGAATGTATGATTTCCAATAAATCTGTCACCCGTTCCATTGAACCGGAAAACGGCGTTCTAGTCATCTTACCCATAAGGCATGGCTCACATGTATCAAATGATTCAAAATCAAGTGATTCCAAAAGTCCATCTGAATGGAGCTTCTTTATGCGTTTAATGCCAATATGACCTAAACGGCAGTGCCATATATATGCGGATATATCATCATTAACTTTAATCCTTTTAGCATCAACATTATGAATATGTGTAACATTATTATCGAGATCCAATAGAAATAAACCATTCATCATCGGTGCATGACCATAAAAGATTTCATTCATATAAATAGAACAACCATTGTTCTCGAATTTAAATGAATAACCACTTCGCATCAAACACGATCCAGATACAATGTTCATGCTCAGTGAAGGCACCAGATAACAATTATTCAAGTTTATTACTAATCTCGACAGCAAGTGGAGAGGCAGCGTTCCGACGGCGATCACATAAACGCTTGATCCATTGCCGACATGCATCTTGACCTCACCCCTTGCTAGCGGTCGCTTGTTCCGCAGCCCCTGATTCGAGTTACAAATATTAGCAACTGAACCGGTATCAAATACCTAGGTGCTACTGCGAGCACTAGTCAAGTACACATCAATAACATGTATATCATATATACCTTTGTTTGCCTTGCCGGCCTTCTTGTCTGCCAAATACTTGGGGCAGTTGCGCTTCCAGTGGCCAGTCCCCTTACAATAGTAGCACTCGGTATCAGACTTAGGGCCAACTCGGGGTTTCTTTTTAGGCATGGAAACTGCCTTGCCGCCCTTACTTCCCTTCTGTTTCCCTTTCTTGTCTTTCTTGAAACCAGTGTTCTTATTGATCATCAACACTTGATGTTCCTTCTCGATCTCCAATTCTGCAGTTTTAAGCATTGACAGAAGCTCGGGGAGAGACTTCTTCATGCCTTGCATATTATAGTTCA
The DNA here is from genome assembly GCA_030063025.1 of Avena longiglumis. NCBI lineage: Eukaryota > Viridiplantae > Streptophyta > Magnoliopsida > Poales > Poaceae > Avena > Avena longiglumis. The sequence continues at coordinate 236,722,833 of CP125978.1, read as the reverse complement.
TCACAAAGCTCTTATAGCTAGGTGGCAGAGACTGTAGAACACGATGGATTCCTAAGTCAATGGGAATCGATATTCCCAAGGACACAAGCTTATCGGTGTAACCCGACATATTGAGTACATGCCGGAGCTGTGCTCTTCCATCATGCAGCTAAAGAACTTTTCTGAAGCATTGTAGCTCTCTACAGAGCATGTGTGTCAAAAATCATTTTCAACTCACCCATTGTATCAAATGCATTGCCGTTTTTTGAAACGCTTTTGAAGTTCCGGCTCTAGCCCATATAATATGCCGCAATGACCTAAGTTGTGGTCCTCCTGACGAGTCTGATAGACATTCTTCTCCTCGTCAGGGGTATTCTCAAAAGGTGGGGGGCCTAGCGGCGCTTCTAGCACATATTGCTTTTGTGCAGCAGAGATGAGAATCCTCAAATTCATGGCCCATTCGGTAAAGTTGCTACCGTTCATTGCAAGTTTCTCTTTCTCCATGAACACATTGGAATTAAAAGCAGGTGGTGCCATCTACAACAGAATTTGTAAAGTTTATACTAATTTTATGATAGATTGAGTTCAACTAATCCACATTACGAATGAACTCCCACTCAAAAATGACATCCCTCGTGTCTTTTTGGTTATTACATGAACCAAATCCACTACACCAAGTCCGATCATCACGTGAGTCAGTGTAGCTTCAAAGGAGAGCATCAAATGGGCATCATATCTACTATATGACTCATGCTTAACCTTTCGGTCCGTGTTCTGATTCCATGTCTGTACATGCTAGGCTCTCCAAGTAAGAACCTTAGTATTCACGTGTGTAACTGTCTTACACCCAAAATATGGTCGTGGATCAAATAACACCCGATCATAACGTGATGTCTTGGAGCGACGAAAACATAATCAGTGCATACTAAAGGAAGAACACATTCTTATCTTGATATTTAAATGAGGGATCATCTTATTATGCTAATAAAACACCAAACAAGCAATATAAGATGCTATCAAACATCACATGTTTATTAGTGGAATGATATGGTTCCCGCATATGATCTCTATCATGTGCACCGTGGTATGATCACTATCATATGATAAGGCCAAGGTATATGGAACTTACACGTTATGTGTATTGTAAGAGTATCATATCATACTTCTACTTAAAACATCACCATATCATAACACTAGCCCAGCAACAATCTAAACTAGACGCCTCTAATTTATCCATTGCAAGTTTTTTCGCGGCTTAGGGCTTTCGAAGATAGAACCGATCATACCTACGAACATGAACCACAACGAGGATAACCAAATTGTTGACAACTTGTTGCAAAATAGATATTGACTATAGTAGGAGAGACAGACACCTGCTAGCCACTTATGAAAACTAGTTGCATGTCAAGCGTGGAACGGGTCTCATGTGCGAGGACATGTAAAGTTTGTCCGGGCCGCTTCATCCCACTATGCCACCAATATACAAAATTACAACTAAGAAGCAACAACATGATCATCATCGCCCACATACTCATATGTGTACTACCCGTGTAAAGCATCTACGCATAGATCCGGCTCTAATACCACTGTAGGGTTCACAGCATAGAAAACAAAAAATTGCCTACGATGGGAACAACTATGTACCAAGATCTATCTACTAGATACAAACAACGGGCGGATGTATATTCATAGAGAACATACCCTTGAAGACCGACAAAGCATAACGAGTTAAACTCGTGGTTGATGTAGACGATCTCTTGCCGATCTCAAGATCGAGAGGAAGTCCTAGCGCCGCAAATCAGCATCCGCGTTTCGCACACACGTCCGAGGCACCGAGCAACCTACGCCTCCTCGCTCCAGCGATGCAGTGGAAGCACAACTCTTTCTTGCCGAATAGCCACCGGGAACATGTATCTCGCTAGTCTGAGACCATGGGGGATAAATTCTAGAGGGGGAGAGAGATCCTTCACGAGGAGGTGTGAGTGAGAGAGAGGGAGAGGGGTGCCTTTTATAGGAGTAAGGGGGCATCCAAGGGGGTGGCCGCCGGCCATGGGGGCTGCCCCCTCCCCTCCTTCATTCATGTGGATGGACACTCCACTCACAAAAACCTCTTCATTTCCCTCCACTCAAAATCCCACTCAAAATTGCTATTAAATTTCCACCAAATTTAATGCAAACTCTCATTAAATAAAACTCCTTTTATTTATTCAGAATTTTTTTAATTACTTTAATAAAAACATTAACATATAACTCCTTGCTAGAATTCTATTTCACATGCAAAAACACTTTCTGCAATTTCACCCGAAAAACCTGTTTCGGTATCTTGTGAAATAAATTCCTGCGCTTGTTATTCTTTTCGGCATGAAACTTTTGCTCCAACTGGATGTTAGTGTCTCTTAAGTGTGTCACCCTACGGTTCACGAATAGTGCGGACATGATCGAGACCCCTCTCGGATCAATAATCAGAAGCGGGATCTGGAGACCCATACTGACTCCCACACATTCAACGATGACTTTCTTGTGATCGTCGGAACCTTTTACGCAAGTATCTTAATCCCTTTGTTTCATGATATATTACATGTCCGATATTTGATCATCGTTATCTCCATACCTAGTTTGGTCTCGTTACTGACATGCACTCTTTTCTCGTTCCCGTGATATAACATTCTAGTGATCAAATCACTTGCTTGCAAGCTAACCAATGTGATATGACCGAGAGGGCCTAGAGTATATCTATCCGTCATCGGGACGAACAAATTCCACTCTCGATCCATGGGCCTCAACATAACACTTTATTAGTTCTGAACCCATCTTTATAATCACCCTGTTACGGTGTGACGTTTGATGTTATCAAGAAAGTCTTCCGGTGTTAGTGACTAACATGATCTCATGGTCTAAGGATTAGGATTACTTCGTAAGTTGTTATAGCAATATAAACTCATTGACTTTGATCGTAATGCTATACTTTGTATGAGTGTTCATCACACCATTACACTAATGTTGTGATCCCGTTATTAACAACATCCAATGTCCATGATCAGGAAACCTTGATTATCTTGTTAATCAACGAGCTAGTTTATGAGAGAGGCGTAACTAGGAACTTTCTGTTTGTTTATTAAACACACATGTATTAACTTTTCCGTATTAATACAATTATATCATGCAAAATAAACATCTATCATATACTTGGAATACACATAATAAACACTTTATTATTGCCTCTCAGGGCATATTCCCTTCAATACGTTCATAATGTTATTCCTAAAAAACTTCTTCCTTCTATTGCAACTCAGAAACTACCATTAAAGTTCATTTCTACACTTGAAATTACTAAAGAAGGTCTTGTTGGAGTATGCTTAGGTGCAAGTGGTAATGTCAACACCAGGGCGTACAAAACAACAAAAGATGGCTGCTTCTCATTTAGCAAGGACGGATGGAAGAACTTCATTGAAACTACAAATCTGAGTGTTGGACAAGCAATACTGATTACAGGGAAAAACTTCACAGCTTAACCTTGAAATGATGTTTGTCATGAACATCATTATTCATAATAGCCAGGCATTAGCAGAGTCGTCGGCATCAAACTCCGAGTGATAACTTCTTATTTCTTATGTCTGTTAAGAATATGTACTTGTTTATTTCTTATGTCAGTTAATAATTTGCAATGTACTGAAACAAAATGTTTATGTCATGCGGTTATCTGGTAATACTATTACCGGTGCTTTAACTAGGCACTGACTTTTATAAATTCTATGTGGAATCAAATTTCCAGAATATAAACAATAAACATTGTGCTCCTACATATTTGATTAGTGCACAATATACATATTAAATATAAAACTATTTTAATTACAAGGGAAAAAATAATACTAGATTAAATAATGATTATCTTCCATACGTGTATAGACATATAATGAAAAAAAGAATACTCAAGCGGTACATGTACAAAGCAAGTTTTCCAATAAGTGCAACATCTACACTGATATTTTAGCCCAACAAGGCCCACCAGACGAAACCCCTAGAACAACCAAGGAATTGTATATAAAGATATACAATGATCACACCAAGTCTCACACAGCTCAGAAGCCGCCACCTTCCATTTTGTAGCATGCTATGCGGGGCGATGAAAAAATGCATGCCAGTAGATGGAATCATAGGTGCAAGAAATATTAGATACAAATCAAATTGTTCATCTAGAGGTGAAGCCAACTATAGAATTACATATAGAAAAGGATCTACCAATTCAAGAGAAAATCATGATCATCAAGTGCATTTGTCATGCACAAGTCATTTTACACACCCAAGGTAATACTTTATATATAAGTTTACTACATAGTAGGGATATACAATAGTTAATATTCTATAGGTCTCTACTACACTTGTTGTATGATTCAAACACCTAACACTGCTACAAAATCTCAAAATAGGTATATTATTTCGGTCACACTGTATAAGAAATCCTTTGTACAAGAGGGATATAAGCATGCTTGCAAACCCTGTACAGAGGTGCGAGGTTTAGCTGCTAAGAATAAATGACTAAACACTCAAAAAATATAACTCAGATGTTTAAACTAATATATTTGTTTTCTACATTTGTCTCTACAGGGTGCAGTATATTGTCAACACATCACAATTTTTTCTACAGTCCGTTGCTGCTATGATGTTTTGGTGCACTTCATAAGATACATTTTTAATTAAGAGTGTCTTATACAGTATGACCGAAATATCACATAAAGGTGATGAAGATTGGACGATATTATGTAGAAATCAAGAATATTAGTCTGTAATACAACTACCACAATAGAAACAAAGAACTAATGTGCTACGACTGTGTATTCTAATTGCACTGCTGTTATATTCATATATGTCCTGCTCTCTATGATGCTGCGGGGACACTAGTTTAATTTCGAAGCATTGCGCTATTTATCCCACGTGCACTACCTTATAAATAAATTACTTGCAGTCATATATAAACTGTTTTGGATTATGATATTGATACACCTCTATACTTTCAAAGAACTACCCTACTTATCTTGTGTGCACCGGATTATCAAAAAGTTATAGTGCACTACAAGTGTACACTGGTTTAGTTTAGAAGCACTTCACTGTCTGTGCAAGCAATTTAGCATGATGGTCTACTAGCACAAACTAATGTGCTACGATCGTGTACTCTACACTGCCATTATTTTCATATATGCACTGCTGTGTGTGATGTTGTAGACATATTAGTTTATTATGAAGCACTACGCTGTTTACCTGGAGTGCACTGTCTTATAAAGAAATTACTTGCACTGCCTTTAGATTGATAATTGCACTACTCTATATAATGCTATAGGTACACTGGTTTCGTTTGGAAGCACTACGCTTTTTAAACCGGATGCACCGGCTTATAAAGCAATTACATGCACTGCCACTAGATTAATAATTGCGCTGCTCAATGTAATACTGACGGTACGCTAGTTTCATTTTAAAGAACTGCACTATTTACCCCACATGCACTACCATGGCTAGAAATTGCTGCGTTAGTGTACTAGCCATAACGAGTGTGGGACGACCCTGCACTCTAAAAGCACTCCTCGTATATTCATATATGTACTGCTTTGGGTGATGCTACAGATACATAGCTGTACTTTCAAAGAACTGCCCTATTTAGCATGTGTGCACTAGATTAGCAAACAATTACAGTGCACTCTAAGTGTACACTGGTTTAGTTTAGAAGCATTTCCCTTTTTACAATGCATGTACTGCATGTATAAGCATTTAGCGTGGTTATCTACTAGCACAAACTAATGTGCTACAATTGTGTACTCCAACTGCACTGGCACTATTTTTATATGCACTGCTCTATGTGATGTTGCAGATACATTAGTTTATTATGAAGCACTGTGCTATTTAGCCCGTGTGCAATGACTTGTAAAGAAATTACTTGCACTACCTTCAGATTGATAATTGCACTAATGTATGTAATGCTGTAGGTACACTAGTTTTGTTTCAAAACACTGCGCTTTTTAAACCGAATGCACTGTCTTATAAAGAAATTACATGCACTGCCCCTAGATTAATCATTGCACTACTCGATGTAATCCTGACGGTACACTATTTTTGTTTTAGAGCACTACACTATTTACACCATATGCACTGCCGTAGCTAGAAATTGCGACGTTAGTGTACTAGCCTCTAACGAATGTCGGACGACCCTGCACTCTAAGTGCCCTGCTGTAACGACGATTAATAGGGCGTCGCACTTGAACTATAACGACGATTTTAGTGAAATCGTCATAACCATCTATGATGATATTGGATCGTCATAACCATTATGACGATCCAATATCGTCATGGGCAAACTGACCTCGCCATGTCAGATCCTACGTGGCTAAGCCTATGTGACACACAATCAGCCCGGTCCATTTCTTTCATTTGTATGGGCCAAGCCCAATAATGTGGTCCATCAAATTTTCTATAAAACTCGGTTGATTACTTGGGCCAAGCCCAACATGTCGGCCTTTTCTACATTCAGGGCCTTGGCATTTTTAAGGTCCATTTCTTTTTCATTTTCAACCTTTTACTCAAAATTGTATATTTCACTAGTCCAATGTTGGACGGGCCCTAGCGTTTTTTAAGCCCATCTAGCATTTGATTTATTTCAGACATACAGGCAGAAAATAGAGAATATTTCTTAAACACACCCCAAATAACATTATTTTCCACGAATTATAACGAAAAATAAAATATATATTACATTCAGGACATAGTGCATGTCACCCAAGAATATATATAACTGCTAAAAATGTATAGTGTGGTATACTACAACAATTGCATCGTTCGAATCAGCCAGATAACTATAAAGCTTCAAAAAATATCACCATCTACACTCTGCTGAGTACTGAATCCCTTTGCTTCTTCCACCACAGGCTCGAGCTCCTGTTAAAGAGAGGAAATGATGGTTACACAGTTAGTCAGATCGTCCTGCCCGGTTTGCATCTCTTTGGCCACTGCTCTGATCACGGAGATCGACCCAGGCTGCAAACGAGTGGCATGGCATGAGTTAACTTCAGAATTCATAAGGAAACATCTCGTGCAGAGAAGGTCAATGCATCCTATAAGCTAGCAGTAGATTTTTCTACCGAGTAGTATTTTAGTTACACGGGGCAATATTTTTTCTGTACCTGAATGTAATGATCCACCGATGGGTCTAGCGGAGCCTTCCCCATGTCGCCATAGATCACGAAGGATACCTCATCTGACCCTGCCGCTAGAGGGGTTCTGAACTTGACCGTGTCACTCCAACCCACAGTCCCACTACACAACAATAAATTTAGTAACAACAGACTCATGAAATAGAAGGTTATAGTACAGACAGTTCACACAACGATTATACAGTAACACTGACAAGTTTTACCTTCCATAACAATACTCGTAGGACTGAGATGGACATCATCACTCACTGCAATGCTACAACTCTCCTTCCACAAAAGACTCATGAACTTACTGTATACAACATGCTAAAACTCTCCTTCTATAATGAACCTGCTGCGGGCTCCCGTCTCCTCTCACTCATGTAAGATTTATCTAGTAACACACATGAAAACTCAAGATCAGGACACCATTCACATCTCAAAATGCTGAGGCCTGGGAGGTATCACCCTTTTTCAAAAAGGAAAAAATAAATCGCGAGCTCAAAAGTACGATGAGATGCTCCTTACCGAGCTTCTGTTAGCAAACATTATACTAGTGATACAAAACTTCACATCACTTTGTACAAGCCAAGGAGCATAAACTATTTTCGTCACTGTTTAACACAATAAACATTCTTCATATCTCTCTGATTCACTCAGGCATATAAGCATAGCATGCAGTCAAGTACCTAAGCACAGCATGCATAAACTCTAGTTTTTCCTAGCTTTTTCCTACTTTGTTCATATTACTAGAACAAACAATATCTTATCAAGGATAAATATTGCTACTGCAAGTTTCTATAGTTTCTGATATACAAGGGCTAAATAATTATGATTACTTATATAGTAACAGGTAGCATATGGGGTTAAAACAAACTCGACCAATGGACCTACCAATAGCTGTGAGATTTTTAACTAGACTAGAAGAAACTACCATGACTACACCCACCCAGCAGAAACGAAGCCTCAAACAGGGTGAACTGGGCACACACTCCTAGCTCTAGCTAACAGAATGACGATCAGTTCTCATTTCGGAAGTGGTTTTAAAGAATACAAGATGTGTCTGTTTACTTTTAACGTAGTACTACCTTGTAGTGATGATACTGATCTGTCGTGAAGTCTGCATTTCCATTCCCTGCAATCCTCCATGTTCATCGCAACACAAAGCAAGAAAATGCTAGTGTGGATCAGACATCAGGACAAAGAAGAAGAGCAAGCAAACATGGAATATCAGTTAAAATCCTAAGTCCAGCATTTAGCTGTCTATAAGATCTATCTATGTACATGTACGAACATTATTCTGCAACATTAAACGCATATAGCTACTACAGTACATCAATCAACACTGAATTAGTCGGTGTCTACTGCCCAACATTCCATATAGGTTGTAATAATTTTGGAAAGATGGCCGGGTGATGGTGTCCTCATGAGTCCTTCACTTAATTATGCTCATAGTCTATACTCATGTTCTATTACATTATTGTTACACTTATGTACTCATGTCATGCTTTCTATAGGCAGTCAGGCACAAGAAGAAAAGAGGCTGAAGCACAAATCGAATTGGAATGCTAGTGACGACCAACTTTGCATACCAGCGCACACGTTTGACAATGTTCTTTCCAGTTCTTGAATCTCATGAACCTGGTGGAGTAGTTGACAGTGATTAGTACTACTAGACGCGGTTTGGAAATTGGAAGCAGAGTGTAGCTTAGCGAGCAGCACAAGCGAGGAAGTAGGGAGAAAATCAACTGGATGAATGTGGTCACCTGGGGTGTGTGCTAAGGTGTCCCAAATGGAGGGTCCGTGGCCGCCTCCGGCCTCCATGCCCTCGACCTAGAACGCCGACGTCACCGTCTCGAACACGAAGCCCTTGGGGAACGACGCCCGGCTCAGCCCCCCTAGCCAGTTCGCCCTCGCGGCGGCACGCACGAAAGAGCCTCCTCCATGGTACGCGGCCACCGGGCGGCGGCGAGCACCTCCCCATCCTCGCAGCGTGTGCAGAGGGGTCCTTCAGGAAGAGGACGCAGGAGCGGCGGGGCTACCAGAGCTGTGGGTTGCTGCACAAGAAAGGGAGCAAGAGGCGGTGGCGCCACTAAGAGAGGGGCCAAGAGGGAGAAGAAAGATAGGAGGGGAGAAAGGGGGAGGGGGGAGAGGGATACGTTGCTGGATCGGAAGCGGGTAAGGAAGGTACTGTTGTCGCCACCGGAAGGAACTGCGGACACCGGAAGCAGCGTCCTCATTGTCGTCGTCCACGGTAGCGACATGGTGAGGCGAGCTCGACGGAGCGGCGGTCAGTGAAGAAAGCGCGCGCCAACGAGCAAGACCACTGTGATGCCGCCGACTCTCGTCCCGCGTGGTGGCTGGCCATGGCGTCGTTGTTCTCCAAATCAGTCAAGGCAGCGGCCATGTTGGGGATGCGATGGAGGATTCGATCGGAGAGAGGAGGGTGGGTGGCGGCGGGCGGCGGGGGACAAGGAGATCTGAATTAGGGTTAGTTTGGCAGCGCAGGGAAATGGGCGGGTGGGCTGACAAGTTGGTGCGGTTGACACTGGGGAGTAGGTGTGCTTCTTTAGGTGAGCTGACAAGCGTTGGATTGAAACTGGACGGTCTAGATTATGCCCCTGAGGATGATCCGTGGGAGGTGTTTTGCTATGTACTGATTGGTTCGTTCACAAAACACCTCTTTTTTGCACTCGGAAAATGAATAATCCCTTCAAAACAGTCCGATTTGAACTACATGTACATGATCCGATGCCCATTATTTTTTGAAAAAAATGAGTTTTTCACTCACAATATCATGTTTCTTCAGATATCCAATGCAAGTTTAGCGAGGCTCGTCCCCTAGCTAAGAACCTTCATGACCGCCGTTTTGACCATAGTTTGAAACGGGTATAAAAAATTCAAAAACAGTCCGATCAATACAAATCCTTCGCGTGGTGTCTAAGTATGTGGCATAGTTTCAAGGAATAATATCAAACTTGGTAAACTAAGTATGTCTCGAAAAAACCTTCTCAGAAATGACCTATCATGTCTGAGGTTTCATGGCTTTCAGACCAAACGACCAATGTTATGGCTAGAATCGCGGCATAGTTTGTGATAATGTGTTCATATTGTGCACACATATGTACCGTGGGATGGAGAACAATGTTGCAGGAGGAAGTTTTACTTTTCGACGCACAAAAACCTCATTTTCCATTTTCCGAGCGTAAAAAACGGGTCGTTTTGTGAAGCAACCACCAAATGACAGTTTTAGAATGGTACCGCCACATTTTGTAAAAATATTAGACCACCTTACATGGACAAATGTCCCAACCGGGGCATCTCAAACCTTTCCTTACACCCCCGGCGAAAAAGACAAATTCCTGCCGAATCGGTAGGAAGTGGGTCCGGTTTGAACTACAGGTACATGATCTGATGCTCATGATTTTTGTAAAAAAATCACTTTTAGACTCACAATATGCTATTTCTTCAGAGATCCAATGCATGTTTAGCGAGGATCAGCCCCTAGCTAAGAAACTTTATGACCGCCATTTTACCGTAGTTTGAAACGGGTATAAAAAATTTAAAAATGGTCCGATCAACGCAAATCCTTCGCGTGGTGTCTTCTTATGTGACACAGTTGCAAGGAAAAAATACCAAACTTGGTAAATTGAGAATGTCTCAAAAAAGCCTTCACAAAATGACCTATCATGTTCGAGGTTTCATGGCTTTCGGGCCAAACCACCAATGTTATGGCCAGAATCGCGGCATAGTTTGTGATAATGTGCTCGTATTGTGCACACATATGTATCATGGGATGGAGAACAATGTTACAGGAGAAAGTTTTCCTTTTCGACGCACGGAAAATCCATTTTCCATTTTCCGAGTGCAAAAAATGGGGCGTTTTGTGAAGCAACCACCAAATGACAGTTTTAGAATGGTACCACCACATTTTGTAAAAATATTATACCACATTATATGTACAATGTTCCAACCGGGGTATCTCAAACCTTTCCGTGCACCCCTGCCGAAAAAGACAAATTCATGTCAAATTAGTAGGAAGTGGGTCCGGTTTGAACTACAGGTACATGATCCGATGCTCATGTTTTTTGGAAAAAATCATTTTTAGAATCACAATATGCTATTTCTTCAAAGATCCAATGCAATTTTAGCGAGGCTCAGCCCCGAGCTAATAACCTTCATGCCCACCGTTTTGACCATAGTTTGAAACGGGCATAAAAAATTCAAAAACGGTATGATCAATGCAAATCCTTCGTGTGGTGTCTTATTATGTGACATAGTTGCAAGAAAAAATACCAAACTTTATATATTGCAAGTGCCTTAAAATAACCTTCTCAGAAATGACCTATCATGTTTGAGGTTTCGTGGCTTTCAGGTCAAACAACCAATGTTATGTCTAGAATCATGGCATAGTTTGTGATATTGTGCCCATATTTTACACGCATGTGCATATTGGGATGTCGAACAATGTTGCCGGAGGAAGTTTTCCTTTTCGTTGCACAGAAAATACATGTTCCATTTTCCGAGTGCCTAAAACGGGGCATTTTATGAAGCAACCACCAAATTGTTAATTCAAAATTCTAAAACCATATTTTTTAAAAATACTATACCACCTTACATAGACAATGTCCCGAGTAGGATATATAAAACCATTTCGTCCACCCCTGACGAAAAAGACAAATGTCTACCGAATTGGTAGGAGTGGGTCCGGTTTAAAGTTTAAACTACTGGTACATGATCTGGTGCTCATGATTTTTTTAAATCTTTTTTAAGTTCACAATATGTTGTTTCTTTAAAGATCCATTAATAGTTTAGGAAGACTCGACCTCTAGATTAAAAATTTCAATTTCAAACCCCTATTCTTAAAATCATTATTCAAAATCTCTATTTATACCTATTAAGGTTTTATATAAAAATATTTACTTGTAGTTTTCCTAGAAATTAAGAGTGTTCAATAATGTCCTAAAAATATTCTCAGAAATTTTACAAGTTCTATGTTTTTTTTAACTCAATTTGGAATAATGAATAAAAAGATATAAATAATAAAAATATAAAGAAAAAAACCTATAGGTTGCAGGCCGGGCGAACCTTCCAGGCAAACGAGCCAGCCCAGCAAGGCATGGGTGCTCACATGCTTGCCGTTGGCCCAAGGATAGCCCAGCGAATATCCCAAGCACCCGCAAGTTGGAGGTCAATTATTGATTAAAATCCCGTAGAACTGCTATCTTTACAAGATCGTCACCATGGCCCGGTGGAAGCTCGTCTGGGTGGAACCGTGGACCGTGAGATCGCGTGTTCGAGCGTCCCGGGATGATTTTTTTGAGTAAATGTTTGTTGGCTTGTTGGCGACAGGTCCCTCATGTAAGTTCTGGCGACGGGTCCCACATGTTTGCAAATAAGCTATGGCGGGTTTGGTGGGTTCTAGTTGTTAGAGTTTGGTCCCACTTATCAGTTTAAATAACTATGAGTCTATTAGATTTAAATAGCGCCACATAAGCATATATTTACACATAAATATGTCACGTAAGCATATATTTACACACGGATATGACAAGTAGTCAAAAACTGACACATATAAAGTAGATATTAACACATGGATAACTCTTCACATCGTTAAGCATATCAATGTCATTTCCAATAATCAATATGTCATCCACATATAGTACTAAAAATGTCACTGATCTCCCACTCACTTTCTTGTAGATACAAGCTTCGTAGTAATTTGGAACAAATCCAAAGCTCTTGATCACTTGATCAAAACGAAGGTTCCAACTCCGAGATGCTTGCTTCAGTCCATAAATGGAACGCTGAAGTTTGCATACCTTATTAGCATCCTTAGGATCGACAAAACCTTCGGGTTGCATCATATACAACTCTTCATTAATGTTTCCATTGAGGAACACAGTCTTGACATCCATCTGCCATATTTCATAATCATGAAACGCAGCAATTGCTAATAAAATCTGAATGGATTTAAACATCTCTATGAGAGATAAAGTCTCATCGTAGTCAACACCTTGAACTTGTCGAAAACCTTTTGCAACAAGCTATGCTTTATAGATAGTAACATTACCATCCGCATCTGTTTTCTTCTTGAAAATCCATTTGCACTTAATGGCCTTTCGGTCGCTAGGAGGGTCCACGAAAGTCCATACTTGGTTTTCACTCATGGATCCCAATTCGGATTTCGTGGCCTCTAGCCATTTCTCAGAGTCTGGGCTCATCATTGCTTCCTCATAGTTCACAGGTTCACTATTGTCTACTAACAATACAGTTAAGACAGGGTTGTCGTACCACTCAGGAGGGGCACGTGACCTTGTCGACCTGCGACGTTCAGTAGTAGCATCGTCCGAAGCTTCATGATCCTCGTCATTAGCTTCATCGATTGTTGGTGCAGATGGTACTGGAACAATTTCAGGTGCTGCGCTACTCTCCAACTCAAGAGAAGGTTCAATAACCTCGTCTAGCTCTACTTTCCTCGCACTCACTTCTTTCGAGAGAAACTCCACTTTGCTTTTGGATCTGTGATAGAAGGTATACCCAATAGTTTCCTCAGGGTATCCTATGAAGACGCATTTCTCCGCTTTGGGTTCGAGCTTGTCCGGCATAAACTTCTTGACGTAAGCCTCGCATCCCCAAACTTTAAGAAACGACAACTTAGGTTTAGCACCAAACCACAGTTCATACGGTGTCGTCTCAACGGATTTAGATGGTGCCCTATTTAAGGTAAATGTAGTGGTTTCTAATGCATAACCCCAAAATGATAACGGCAAATCTGTAAGAGACATCATTGATCGCACCATATCTAATAGAGTTCGATTCCGGCGTTCAGACACACCATTGCGCTGTGGTGTTCCGGGTGGCGTGAGTTGCGAAACGATTCCGCTTGCTTTAAGATGCGTGAGAAAATCATAACTCAAATATTCACCTCCACGATCGGATCATAGAAATTTAATTTTCCTGTTACGATGGTTTTCCACTTCGTTCTGAAATTCTTTGAACTTTTCAAATGTTTCAGATTTATGTTTCATTAAATAGATATACCCATATCTACTTAAGTCATCAGTAAAAGTGAGAAAATAGCGATATCCACCGTGCGTCGAAACACTCATTGGTCCGCATACATCGTTATGTATGATTTCCAACAAGTCCGTTGCTCGCTCCATTATACGGGAGACCGGGGTTTTGATCATCTTGCCCATGATGCATGGCTCGCACGTGTCAAATGATTCAAAATCAAGAGAATCCAAAAGTCCATCAGAATGGAGTTTCTTCATGCGTTTTACACCAATATGACCTAGACTGCAGTGCCACAAATAAGTCGTATTATCACTATCTACCTTGCATCTCTTAGCCTCAATGTTATGGATGTGTGTTTCATTGCTCTCGAGATTCAGAAGAAATAAATCATTCATAGCAGGTGCATGACCATAAAAGATGTTACTCATATAAATAGAACAACCATTATTCTCCGATTTAAATGAATAATAGTCTTGCAATAAACACGATCCAGATATGATGTTCATTCTCAACACAGGCACATAATAACATTTATTAAGGTTTAAAACTAATCCCGAAGGTAAAACTAAGGAGAGCGTGCCGACGGCCATCACATCAACTCTTGATCCGTTGCCAACGTGCATCATCACCTCATCCCTTGCTAGCCGTCGTCTATTCCATAGCTCCTGTTTCGAGTTAAAAATATTAGCAACTGAACCAGTATCAAATACCCAGGCAATACAACGAGCGCTAGTAAGGTAAACATCAATAACATGTATATCAAATATACCTTTAATGGTGCCAGCCTTCTTGTCTGCTAAGTACTTTGGACATTTGCGATTCTAGTGACCCTTGTCCTTGCAATAGAAGCACTCAATGTCCGGCTTAGGTCCAGACTTGAGATTCTTGTCAGCAGGGGCAACGCGCTTGCCGCTGCCTTTCTTGAAGGACTTCTTTGCACCCTTACCTTTCTTAAAGCTGGGGGGATTGTTGACCATCAACACATGATTATCTTTCTTGATGTCCACCTCCGCAACTTTCAGCTTAGCGAAGAGCTCAGTGATCGTGTTAGTGGAACCAATCTGATTATGAGTAACTACAAAACCTTTGTAGCTAGGAGGGAGTGATTGCAGAACTTTGTCAATCTTGAGCTCTTATGGAATCTTGCAGTCCAGTTGCTCAAGACGTTGAGTGTAGCCCGACGTATTAATGGCGTGCTCACTAACGGAACTCCCTTCCTCCATCTTACAGTTGAAGAATTTCTCAGAGATCTCATATCTCTCAGAACGGGCCTGAATCTGAAACATGGTTTTCAGTTCCTCAAGGATCTCAAAGGGCCCGACGAACTCCTCAAAACGATTTTGAAGGTCCGATTCCATAGCAAACAACATGGTGCTCTTAATCACACCATAATCATCCTTGCGCGACTGATAAATAGATTTTTCATCAGCCGGCGCATCTACAGCAGGGGCGTCACCTAGCGCTTTCTCAAGGACATAGTCCTTTTGTCCTCCAGCGAGAATGATTCTCAGATTGCGGAACCAGTTGGTGAAGTTAGACCCATTGTTCTTAAGCTTTTCTTTCTCAGCAAAAATGTGGAAGTTGAAGTTGGACTTAGCCATTTGATCTACAAAATTTGCAAGTACAAATTAGACTATGTTCACGATAACTAGTTCAGCTTAATCAAATTACTAGATGAACTCCCACTAAATTCAACATCCGTCAAGTTGTTTAGCGAACATGATCCAAATTCACCACACCTAATCCGATCTTCACGAGAAGAGATGTGGTTTCAATGGTGGACAACAAAGTGTCGATCATATCATTCATATGACTCATGCTTAACCCTTCGGTTCGTGTGTTTTGTGGCCATGTCTGTACATGCTAGGCTCGTCAAGTCAAACCCAAGTATTTCCGCATGTGCAAAACTGGCTTGCACCCGTTGTATGTGAACGTAGAGTTTATAGCACCCGATCATCACGTGGTGCTTGAACACGACAAACTTTCGCAATGGTGCATACATGGGGAGAACACAGTTTTATCTTGATCTTTAAGTGAGGAATCATATTATAATGCTACCGTCGCGATCTAAGCATAATAAGATACATAAAAGGATAAACATCACATGCATATAATTTTATGTGACATTGTATAGCCAATCTCCGCGCAATGATCTCCATCTTGTGCGTGCCAGCATGATCTCCATCACTCCACCATGATTGCCTCCACCACGAATAGCAACTAAAACTATTGCTAACTACTTAGCGATAAAGTAAAGCTATTACATGGCGTATAAGAAGTTGACACACATGTCATACACAATTATAAAGACAACCATATGGCTCCTGCCGGTTGTGTACTCATCGACATGCAAGTCGTGAAATATTACAAAACATGATCATTGCATACAACATACACATCACATCTTGGGCCATACCATATCACAGAAACACTCCCTGCAAAAACAAGTTAGACGCCTCTACTTTGTTGTTGCATGTTTTACGTGGCTTATGGGAGTAACAAGCTAAGGACGATTCTTACCTATGGAAAGCCACAACGGTGATATTATGGTTGCCAACATCCGGTGTAAATCCCATGACAACTATAGTGAGAGAAACTAGCATCACTAGCCGCATGTGTGGAACAAGACACACGTCAAGTGCGGAGCCGGACTCGCGAACGAGGTCGCGTAAAGTTGGCCTGGACCGCTTCGATCTCACTATCCCGCGTCATAAGAAGTACACAACAAGAGGCTTGCAACAGAAAACATCAACGCCCGCAACAAGCATGTCGCGTTCTACTCGTGAAACACATCTATGCATAGATCTAGCTCTGATACCACTGAAGGGTTTCGCAGCATAGTAAATCAAAATTTTCTATGGATGCGAAATGAAATCCAAGATCTAATATAGGAGATGCAAACAACGAGAGGGATAGATGAGATCTTCATACCCTTGAAGAAATCGCACAGCGGAACGTTCAACAGAACGTGGTTGATGTAGTTATACTAGCCTTCTCCTCCTCGCGATCCGATCCGATCCAACGCCGCAAGTGGCGACGCCTCCGAGAGATGCACACGTACGGCACCTCGACGTCTCCTCCTTCCTCGGTCCAGCAAGTGGGGTGGAGACATAGATTGGATCTACAACATGACGGCGTGGTGCAAAGGTGGAGAGTTTCATGGCAGGGCCGCTGCAATGGGAGAGAGAGAGAGAGAGAGAGAGAGAGAGAGAGAGAGAGAGAGGGAGAGAGAGAGAGAGAGAGAGAGAGAGGAGAGGGCAGCAGTATGGCTGCTAGGGTTTTGGCGTGTGGGAGGAGGGTGCGCCCCTGCCCTCTTTATATAGAGGGCTGGACGGTTGCCCTTTCCCCTTCTCCAAGCCCTAGGGCCAGCGGCCACATGGGTGCAGTGGGGGGCAAGTTCCCCCCCCCTTCTAGAAGCTCTCCCTAGGGTTTCCCCTAGGGCTTGGCTGGCTGGGCCTATGGGGCCTTGTGCCCCTGGACCAATGCGGCAAGGGCACTCCTTCGTAGGCCCATGCCCCCCTCCGACAATTGGGGCCACGTTGGTCCCACTCCGGAAGCTTCTAGAACCTTCTTGTACAATACCGAACATTCCGAAACAATTCTGAAATCAAAAAACTGCTTTCCCTTATATGAATCTTATTCTCCGGACCATTCCGGAACCTCTCGTGATGTCCTGGATCTCATCCGAGACTCCGAAAAAAAAACTCATAAACCAATTATCCATTCTATCCTAGCGTCAAAGCACGTTAAGTGTGTGACCCTACGGGTTCGAGAATATGCAAACATGATCTTCTATCAATAATCAACAGCGGGATCTGGAAACCCATATTGACTCCCACATATTCATCGATGATCAGATCGGATGTACCACGATGCCATGATTCAATTAATCCCATATATATATTCCCTTCGTCACGCGATATTTTACTTGCCCGAGATTCGATCGTTGGTATCGGCATACCTAGTTCAATCTCGTTCACATCAAGTACTTTACTCTTTCTGTAATCCGATATCACTTTGTGATTAACTCCTTAACCACTTGCTTGCAAGCGGTGTTGATATTGATTACCGAGTGGGCCCGAAGTATATCTGTCCGACTTGGGAGGGACAAATCCCATCTCGATACATACAACCCAACAAGTACTTTCCGATCACCTGAGAGACACCTTTATGATCACCTCTCATAGGATGACGTTTGATGACCTCAAAGATTTTTTCTGATACCATGGAGTTGCATTATCTCATGGTCTAAGGAATACAATATTTGACATAAGAAAAAGCTTCACAAAGATGAACACGATGACACAATCTAATTGCTCTGCTTAATTTGGGTCTGTCCATCATATCATTCTCCCAATGACATGATCTCATTATTAATTAACAACTCATGTCTAAGGTTAGGAAACCTTAACCATCATTAATCAATAAGCTAGTCCATAGAGGTGTACTAGGGACACGGTGTTGTTCATAAACCACACAAGTATCAAAGTTTCCGCTTAATACAATTCTAGCATGGAATATAAACTTTATCATGAACAAGAATTATAATAATAACATCTTTATTATTGCCTCTAGGGCATAATTTCAACAGCCACGTCTGACTGTACCACCCGGTCGTACCAGACTCTCGGTCATCAAAAATATGAAAATGAAGAGGAGACGAGGTGTAGTATGGGCACATGCTCGTACCACGCACTTGTACCAAAAATCAGCACCGTGCAGCAAGGACCTATGATAGGTAAAGAAGGGCATTAACCCCTCAAACTTGTATCTAAACAATTTAAGGTTAGTGGGTTACCTTTTACATGTCCTTTTATACTTCATTTTTATTTACCTACCTTTTAAGCTCCCTAGGCTATAATTCTTTGTAGGCTCTCATGTCTTTTGTTGTTTTCACGGTTGGGTGAACAAACTTCGTTCGTAAACCAAATCGTTTTCTTTTATTTGGTGTGTAATTTTCGTAGGGACTTGAATCTTGTGTGATGACATGTAAGGTTTGTGCTAATCGGGCAAATACTCACATAAGCATTTGGTTGTTTCAACTCAAGCTTCAACAACATCAAGAAGTATTCGTTGAACCAAAGGTTCATGTCCATCGAATGAGACGTTATTCGTACCTCAATGTTAAAGTGTGTCACCATTGATTTCATCTAAGCTTGGGGACGTAACCACTTCTCATCACAAGTTCCTGCTCTAGCTGCTGCTACTATTTTTGGCTTGCCCACCTTTGCCAAAATGAACTCTGCTGAGAACACCAAGTTGTGTGACTTCACTAGCACCAACAACAATGATTTCCTTAGCACGCATATTGCTCCACCTTCTCCTGATGCTACCTTTTATGAAATTAAGCCTACTTTGTTGAATCTTGTGATGAGAGAGCAATTTTCTGGTGCTGGTTCTGATGATCCTGCTACCCATCTCAATAGCTTTGTTGAACTTTGTAAGATGCATAAGTATAAGTATGTAGATTGAGATATTATTAAGCTCAAGCTTTTTCCTTTCTCCTTGAGAGGAAAAGCTAAAGAATGGTTGCTATCCTTGCCTAAAAATAGTATTGATTCTTGGACTAAGTGCAAAGATGCTTTTATTGGAAAGTACTATCATCCTGCTAAGATTATATCTATGAGAAGTGATATTATGAAATTTAAACAACTTGATAGTGAACATGTTGCTCCAGCTTGGGAAATAATGAAATCTTTGGTTAAGGATTGCCCTACACATGGACTCACTGCTTGCATGATTATCCAGAATTTTTATGCAGGTTTGAACTTCTCCTCAAGAAATCTGTTGGATTCAGCTGCTGGAGGTACCTTCATGGGCCTCACTTTGGGTGCTGCAACAAGGCTCCTTGATAATATGATGGTTAACTACTCTGAATGGCATGTTGGGAGAGATCCACATCGTAAGAAGGTAAATTCTGTTGAGGAAACTTCCGCTTTGAGTGAAAAGATTGATGTTATTATGGCTATGCTTGTTAATGGGAAAGCTCCTCTAGATCCTAATAGTGTTCCCTTAGCCTCTTTGGTTGCTCAACAAGAGAAAGTTGATGTGAACTTTATTAGAAATAACAATTTCAACAACAATGCCTATAGGAATAATTTTGGTAGTAACAACAATTATAGGCCTTATCCTCCTAGTTGAAATGCTTATCAGGGTAGATCTGGAATGCCTAGTGAAGAGAGGATTCTAGAAGTTGAGAGATCCACTAAAAACTTTATGCAAATGTAATATGAGAAAAACAAGATTTTCACTAAAACTATGGAGGAACAATCTATCATTTTGAAAAATATTAGTCATCATCTTGAGAATCTGAATAGAGAAATTCCTAGTTTATAGTCAAAAATTCTGAGTGCTGAGAAAAATATATCCTCTTTGTCTGAATCTCAAACTTCCGTGGTTAATAAAATGGCTGCTAAACCTGAAACTATGGAAAATACCTTTGCTACTGCTCATGCCATACAAGTTACTATTGATGAAAATGTTAGGCTGTTAGCTCAACTCCATGCTAGGTGGGAAAGGGAAGCTGAAATTGATAGAAACAATAGTGTGTGCACCATGACCACTAAACCACAAGAAGTCCCTATTCCTCCTCCTACAATGCCTAAGCCTAATGAGTCCACTACTAGTGATGCTAAGTTTGAATTTGATATAGATGGTTGGAATATTTCTAAAGTGATTATGGTCCTACAAAAGCTTGCTAGAAGTCCTGATGCTAGTGATATGCATGTTGCTTTCACCAAACACATTACAGATTCTCTTGTTAAGATTAAGGAAGAGAAGATAAAACATAAAGCTTATATTCCTAGGAAAGTAGAAGATAGTTGGGAACCCATTATTAATATACAAGTGAATGACTTTGATCTCAAAGCTTCATGCGATCTTGGTTCTAGTGTCTCTATTATGCCTAGGAAGATTTATGAAATGCTAGATTTGCCACCATTGGGAGATTGTTATTTGAATGTCCCACTTAATGATAATTCGAAGAAGAAACTCATGGGGATTATTAATGATGTTCTCATTATGGTTAACAATGCTTATGTCCCTATTGATTTCTATGTTTTGGATGTTGAATACAATGCTTCTTGTCCTATTACTTTGGGGAGACCTTTTCTTAGAACAGTTGGTGCCATTATTGATATGAAAGAAGGCACCATCAAATATCATTTTCCATTCAAGAAAGGTATTTAACACTTCCCTATGAGGAGAGAGAAGTTTTTTTTGCTCCTCCTTTGAAATCAAGGTTTGATGTGAATGCTTCCTCATTTGAAAATACTTGATTCTTCTTGCTTCTTGTGCCTAACTTAAAGGTGTTAAAGAAAAGTACTTGTTGGGAGATAACCCAAGAGTTTCCTTGAGTCTTGGAAGTTATTACTTCAGTAATGACCTCTCATTATCCTTTTTGTTTGCTTTTTGTGCCAAGAATGACCTCTAATGAGAGGGAAGTAAGATTTGGGGAGTTGCTGTCTCAAAACAGATTTCTGTCCTCCACCAAAAAAATTCGTGAGGAGTCTTTGTAACTCGATTTTATCTCACAATTTACGAATAAATCCCCCAGTATGTTAGCTAACTTTAATTAGTACAACACGTTTTGATTTGAGCAATAGTAGATGTTCGAAAAAATCAGTTTCTACCTGCTGGTATATTTTGACAAATTTCTCCCATTATTTGCATTTGCTTCTTATTGATTCCTTTTTGAGTTCTCTTTAGATGAATTGAGCTTTTTGAAGGAGTTACTACAGTAGCTTGTGTTTTCAGTGAAAATCCTTGATGTTTCAAAGCTTTTCCAGAGGTCTAATATTTTTTGAATAAACTAATGTTGCTAATAAAGATTGTGTGAAGGAAAAATTTCAGGTGTAGAGAGAGAAAGATGCAATGAGATGAAGAATGGACAAAAGCTAAATCTTGGGGATGCCACCATGGTGTCACCCCAATAAATATCCAAGATGTACAAGCGTCAAAGCTTGGGGATGCCCAAGGCATCCCCTTCTTCATCAATAAAAAGCTCAGGTATGTTTAGACACTTTGTTTTTATTATTTCATGCATAATTGTGTTGTTCTTGGAGCGTCTTAGTTTTTGTTTGCTTTTCTTAGTTTGTTTAGTTTTCTTAAGCATTTTGGATCCCCGTTCTCACTGTGTTGTTTTGCAAATAAGTTGCTTGGTGTTGGAAAGGAGTAGTAAGTTCTTGCTTGAAGTGCAATAGGAGCTTGCATTGACTGTGACTTAGACTTTAGCATGACATGCTAGGTTTTGTTTTGACCTTATGCTTAGTGATTATTTCTGTAGCATGTCTTGTTCCAAACAATTTGGATTGCTTAGTGTGCCTTGAAGAAATTATGCGTTGTTTTAGCATGCAAAATCATAGTATTGTGGTATTCTCCTTTGATGCTTTGTTTGGGTTGACTTGGCACATGCTCACACCATGTTATGACTATGACAAGTCACCATTAGCCTATATGATCATTTAGTCCTTGACTTGTAGTACCACTCTTTGCTTTGATTAGTAATGCTTTGTAGCTCTGCATGATTATGGCCATTATTGATGTCTTAGTTGGTTGCTCCCAGTCTTTTGCTAGCCTCCACTTGTATGAGTAAGCTCTACTCATGATTCCAACTCCCAAGAAACCAAGTTATTCCAAAGTGTCCACTATAAACTCCTATGCATGGTGTGTTACACCATTCCAAGTATATTCTTGTTTTCAGCTATCTTCCAATTAAAAACTATTTTGTTATTTGAAAACTTAGTGATTAAATCCCTCACAAACTTGATGGCACACTTTATATTCTTTGCCCCTAATAAACTTGAACCATTGTGTCATCTATGTTGTATATGCTTGCACTTATACGTTGGAATTAGCAGAACCGTGTTGTCGGGGGAACGTTTTCAACATTGCACTTGTACTTTGTACTCAGTTGATATCATGCTCTTTTGTCTATGGATGTCACCGGTGTGAAATAAAGAGGGAATTTTTAAGTCCATGGAGTTTGTATCCTGTGTTAGAGAAACCCCTGGGCCACTAGCCTAAGCCATGCCTAATCATGGTGGAAACTTGCAGCATCACCACAGTGACATCTATGAAGCATTCTTCTTATAAAAAAAGAGACACATTGAGAAAAGGGGAAAGAGAGAAAAAAGCACCATAATCCCATGGTATATAAGAATATTGCTGAGATGCTCATTATCTACTTGCCTTGTCATTTTGGTTATGGGATAGCTCCAGTACCATGTGCAAGGGGTACCCCGTTGGCGGTTCTCAATGATATGCAAATACTTACAATGACAAGAACTTACAGGTGACTAAAGTTCAGTAGCATGAGTTGTGGCCCTCGTATTCAAGGGACTTGACATTGCCAACTTATACTTCGCCAAGCATATACTCCATATTTGTTCACTTTTACCTTAACCACTTCAAGATGCTTAAGATAGGGGCAATGAGGGCTGAAAGCTAACAAGTACCATAATTTTTGTAAGCTCTTTTTGAAACTTGGAATCCCTACTTACTTTATAAAAGGCATTTCTTCCACCACTATTGAGTCTCCACCTTCTACCTTTTGGCACCATTAAGAGAGCATAGTTGTCATTCTGTGTGCAGTGTTCCAAAGATTATTAATTGATGCATATTGTGATATTACTTGTTCTTGTGCTATTTGTTTCTAGTCACCCTTGTGAACTTTGAAGGTGTCCTATGCATCTATTTGCTACTCTATGAGGGACAGGTCGATTTCCACTATGCTATGTTTTATGTATGTGAAGCAAACAAACGTTTTTCAATGCATGTTATTCATGATCTTTGTTTGTAGCCTTTCATGTTGCATGCATAGTTACTATGTACTATTGTTAGAACTTCATCTTTCATGCACATCTTTAGAGTTCTTTGATCCTAGATTTCAATGCTTGCAAATGGTTGGATCTTTATTGTGAGGGTGCATGTCACATCGAAAATTATTCTTTTATCACTTACCTACTCGAGGACGAGCAGGAGTT
Organism: Avena longiglumis; assembly: GCA_030063025.1. Taxonomy (NCBI): domain Eukaryota; kingdom Viridiplantae; phylum Streptophyta; class Magnoliopsida; order Poales; family Poaceae; genus Avena; species Avena longiglumis. The sequence goes on along the minus strand of CP125978.1, from coordinate 236,698,676 downwards.
AAGCTTGGGGATGCTTGATACGTAGGAAATGTATCTATAATTTTTGATGCTCCATGCTTGTTTAGTATCTACTTTGCTTTGCTTGTCTACACTTTGAGGTGCTTTTTACATGCTTTCTGGTACAAACCTATTAACAAGTTGCCATAGTGCCAGTTGCTTGTTTTTTGCTGTTTTTGGTTTCAGAACAGTTAGTAAAGAAATATTCTCGGAATTGGACGGGACAAACGTCAAAGTCAATTACTTACCATGGGGAACAAGAATCCAGATACGAGACAGAGACGCAATCCAGGGCCCCCAGACCCCCCCTAGGAGTGGGTGGGCCCTGCCCCACGCCTGGGTAGGGTTTGGGACCTCTGGCCGCCTCCTCGGCCTCCCCTTTCGCCTATAAGAAGCCCCCGATGCAGAAACCCTAAGCACCCCGATCAAATCTCCACGAAACCGTCTATAGGTACCGCCACCATCATCCCTAGAGGGGGGATCTGAAGTTCTTCCCGGCACCCTGCCGGAGGGGATATCATCTCGGAGGCCTTCTCTCCAGTATGATGCGTGAGTAGTTCCACCTTGGACTATGGATCCATGTAGTAGCTAGATGGTTGTATCTCCTCCTTTGTGCTTTCATGTATATATCTTGTGAGCTTCTTTCATGATCAAGATCTAATGTATTTGTAATCATGCATGTTGTGTTTACGGGGATCCGATGGATATTTATATTATTATGTTGGTTTGATTAATGGTTTTGTCTTTATGATTCTATCATGTCTGTGTTGTTTGTGACCTTGCATGATCTCTGTTGTTAGTATCTATCTTGGCCAATTAGTTGCTAGTGACTCCAAGAGGGAGGGAAAAGGAGAGAAGGGGAGGTGGGCGGGGTGGGGATTCAAATCTTGAATCCCGCCCAACTTAATCGTAGCGCACTAGGTAGTGGTGCGCTACGGGTAAGTTGCCATTTTTTCTGTAGGAAAAAACAGTCTTTTGACCGTAACTTTTTACTCTTTTCTAATTTTGAAAATCTAAATAATCTAAACGACCGGAGGCTATTGCGAACGGATGCGAAATCTCGTTCTCATCATTTTGGTATATTATACGTATTTTTCCGACATCGTATGCAAAAGTTACGGCCGTTTTACCGTGGCATAAACTTTTTTTGCATAAAAAGTCGAAATGCATGTTTGTTAATTTTCATACAAAATAAACCACATTACCTACCTAAATATGAAATGATTTTATTTTTGGAAGTGTTTATCATTTTCTTTTATTTTTTGCAAAACCTAAAAAGGCGATCCACGGGAGGGGGGGGAGGGCGGGTGGAGTTGGTGCAGGCCACTTAGACGTAGGGCACTAGGGAAGAGTGCCCTACGGCTAAGTTGACCCAGCTGCTGCAGCACACATGCCCGTAGCGCACTAGGTCAAGGTGCACTACGGCTCAGTGACACATCCGTAGAGCACCTTGACCTAGTGCGCTACGGGTATGTGTGTTACGGCCACCTGTGTCCTGGCCCACACATAGCCGTGGCGCACCACCCCCATGTGCGCCACGCTTATGGCAGTTAGCCGTAGGGCACCTGTGGGCAGTGCGCCACGCCTATTTACCCGTGGGGCACTACTACCAAGTGCGCCACAAAAGTGTGGATTACCTATAGCCGTTTTCCTAGTAGTGGTTAGAACGCGGGGAAAACTATTTCTTGAACTAGATGTGTCTATCTTTCGATTGACAAGCCTGATGATGATCCTTTCGAAATGCCATGATCACACAGAAAAATAAAACAATAACTACAAAGACCGGCGCGGAAAAGCGCGCTAGGTCCTTCTAGTATGTATGGTAAGTTACACAATCTTAGGGGTAGTCAAATTTCAGTATTCCCACCTATTCATAGTAAGTGTCATTGATTTAATACAACTTGATATAAGGAGTAGTTTAAATATATATATAACATGTAATGTTGATTAATATTACTATAAGAGAATCTCTAGCACATCATGTGTCGATTTTGAGCACTGAATAGATCCCTTCAACCAGAATAAAATTATCTACCCACTTCCTCTCTATATAACGGGATAGAGGGCACATTACTACTTCGAAATAGCTTAGAAATTACAACAGATATCAATGATATCGGTGTTCCTCACCTATATAATGTCAGTCAACTAACACGCATTGAGGGCAATCCTCAAATTACACAACCAGTCCGCAAAGTTGCTTTCATTGTTTTTCAACTTTTCTTTCTTTAGGAACGCATTAAAATTGATGGTAGGGGCCACCATGATCTACAATATATTTATAAAGAGTTTAGACTAAGTTTATGATAAACTGAGTTTAAATTTAATTTTTAAATTATCTAGGTGAACTCCCACTCAAAACAACATCCCTCACATTGTTTTAGTGATCACATGAACCAAATCCACTACACCAAGTCCGATCATCACGAGATATGATATAGTTTCAAAGGAGAATAATCGACATGTTCATTATATCATACATATGACTCATGCTTTACCTTTCGATATTCTGTGTTCCGAGACCATGTCTGTACATGCTAGGCTCGTCAATGTTAACCTTAGTATCCACATGTGCAAATCTGGCTTGCACCCATTGTATGCACACGTAGAATCTATCACACCCGATCATCACATTGTGCTTCGAAACGGCGAGTCTTAGTAACGGTGCCTACTAAGTATGAACACTTTATTACTTGATATTTAGTGAGAGTGATCATTTTATAATGCTACCATCGCGATCTAAGCAATACAAGATGCATAAAAGGATTAACATCACATGCAATTCATAATATGTGATATGATATGGCCTTTCTTCTTGTGCCTTTGATATTTATCTCCAAAAAACGAACATGATCTCCATCATCACCGGCATGGCATCAAGGTCAATGGCGTCGCTTCATGGTTGTCCACCACCAATAGCATCTATTACAACTACTTGATGAATAGACACGTAGGTCTTAACGAATTTAAAGATAACCATAAGGCTCCTCCCGGTTGCCAACTTATAATAAGGATCATTGCATACATCAAATATAATCACAAACACATAATGTCCATATCACATTGCATCACATGCCCTGCAAAAACAAGTTAGATGCCTCTAATTTTCTTTGCATGTTTTATGTGGCTTGGTGCTTTCGAATAATAGTCGTTCTTACCTATGAACAAGAACCACAATGTTGATACAAGTATTGTCAAGTGCCCGTTGTAAATTGAATCTTCACTATGGTGGGAGAGACAAACACCCGCAAAGACACTTGTGCAATGCAAGTTGCACGTTGAGCATGGAGCAAGTCTCATGTATGATGACATGTAAGGTTAGCCCAGTCCGCTTCATCCCACCATCCCGCAAGATGCAAAGTACATGAAAAGCAAGAGACAACAAAAGCATCAACACCCACAAAACCATTGTGTTCTACTTGTGAAACATATCTATGCATAGAGTCGGCTCTGATACCACTATAGGGTTTGCAGCATGGAAAACAAAAAAATCTATCGCATGAACACACAAAAACCAAGATCTAATCTATGGAAAATCCAAGATCTTGTCTACGAGATCGGTGCAATAAGATTGTAGAGAACTAACCCTCGAAGATTCAAAGCGTTTAACGAGATTCGGATCTCGTGGTTGATGTAGTCAATCACTTGCCGATCCTTTCAGCGCCACGTTCCGGCAGCGCTTCCACAGTCGGTCACACGTACGGTAGTCGACGAAGACCTTCCTCTCCCTTTTTCCAGCAGGGAAGAGGAGGTTGTAGATCTCCTCGAAATCCCAACAACACGACGGTGTGGTGGTGGTGGTGGAGGAGGAGGAGAAATTTATGCAGGGCTTCACCTAAGGCAGAGCATGATGGTGGACGAGAGAGAGGGGAGCGGCGGCTAGGGTTTAGGCGCCAGGGGCCAAGGTGCCAAGGGGGAAATGCCCCAGCCCTCCTTATATGGGTGGGAGCCGTCGGCCAAGGGCCTCCCTGCCCTAGCCGAGTTTCCCCCCAACTCAGCTAGCAAGGGAATATTCCATCCCAAACTCGACTAGGAAGAGGAGAGGTGGAAACTTTCCTTTCAAGTTTTCCCATTCCTTCCCAAACTAGGATTTGACTTTTCAAACTAGGATTTTACTTTTCAAACTAGGGTTTGACCCTTAACTCCTAGTCCTTGCCGAGTTGCCCTTGGGATTGGTGCGTCCAGACCCTAGGGAATGCCGCATCCCAAGTGCCCCTCCAGGGGTGGTGGACCTTCTAGAATATTCTAGAAGCTTTTGATCAAAACACCGAAAACATTTCTGAACCCCGGAAATTGACTTTCCTTATATGAATCTTATTCTTCGGACCATTCCGGATCTCCTCGTGATGTCCTAGATCCAATCCGAGACTCCAAACATCATTCGGTCTCCAAGTCACATTCCATATCTATTTAAACAACATAGAATCCTGTAACACCCTCAGATCGGCCCTATGCAAGTTTTAGCGACTCCCGCCAAACCCGCATAGAAACGATTCAATGTTGCCCAACAGGAACTTTCGTGCGGGTGGAAAACAAAGTAATACCATTACACATTAGTTCACAATGGGACCCACAAAATAGATATATACAACACGAATCCATGAGTCAAGAATACAGATATACAGTACAAAGATCCAAATCACCTTGAAAACAATACAGTGTCCGAGTATGGACAAGATGATCATTGGGCTAAGAGCCCTGAAGAATAACCAATGGCGTCCATAACCCGTCCTAGGCCAGGACGAAAAGTAACCCTGCTAACGATGTCGATATCAAACCTACTAAACAAAAGGGGCGCTGACAAAGGGCAAAGGTAAAAGAGAGCAGACAGTACTGAGGCCAGTACAGATCGAGTGGTCCTCGCTTACATAGGTATGGTGGACTGAAGCGGCAACGCAGCATGCACTAAACATTCTATAGAGACTCGGTACAACTGTCAGCTATCAGAGTGGGATAAGAAAGACCTATTCGGTTCCAACCTGATTCTAACACCAAACATAACCATCCTGGTATTTCCCCCTCGAGACTAAATGAGGAAGTCAACCGAGGAACTCACACAGTTGGCAGTTTTATTTATTCTGTTATAGTTGCGGCAATTACTAGTCAGATATAGATATCCTGAGTCATCCTAATATAATAAGTGGGCACTTTTTGTTAAACATTCCATTGTAGTTGCGATACTTACTAGTCAGATACATATAGCATGTGTAGAGGTCTCAACCTGATAAGGTAGATTCCTCCTGTGTTCACAATGCTAGTCCCTGGATCAATAGCTAGCATCCACAGTTAAGATGTAATATCAAGAAACAAAGGTCATAATATAACTTTATATCCAGGAATAACATAGTTTTATTACATCTTACATAGCTCATATGGCTATTACATTACATTGCAGCGGAATAACTATAAGCATGGGGTCCTTCATCTTCAAAGTGCCACAGGCAGATGTTGGTTATAAACTTTGTAATCCTAATCAATCAATCTTCACTAAAATCAATCAAACCTGCAACATACAAGTTACTGCCACAAAGGGTCAATACATTTGAATTGTATTGGCAAGTGATACTATGGTAGTATTGTGGAGTCTATCAACTATATGCATTTGGCTAAGTGGAGTTGAGGCTTGCATTGCTCAAAATAGATTTTTCCTTAACATTTGAAAATACTAAGTTTTTGTTTTGACAAAATCATTTTTCTCAATCAAAGATTGAAGATCCTTTACAAGGCATCTCCCAATCAAAGATTGAAGATTTCAGACAACCCTTGTTCAATCCACAAGTTTTAACTTTAGAAATTTGAATGATGAGATTCTTGATTGCTTCCATGTCTTGATGCTCAAATTGTCCTTTACCAGGGACATGGCTAAGTACTTAGATTTTACACTCTGCAGAGGTGGTGCACTTTACCCACAAGACTTGGTTTCCCAAGACAAAATCTTTCAGAAGCCTTCCCTTAGACCAAAATGGACGCGCTCCAACCTATCAAACACTACCACCCACTGTCCATTTGGCTAAGTTCTTGCAACCTATATGATCATGGCAGAGCCCATATTGCCAAGTGGTTGCACTTGAAGCTTCTCAACATTTGACATCTCAAATCCCTTTGTTCCTGGGTGGCCATCCACAAGTGAGATACACAATCCAAGTCCATGGCCTTGTGAACCACTCAACATATCCCAATCCTTCCATTCCACCCAGGAGGTTCATTAACTTAGTTGTTTTATTAAACAAAACCTAAGTCCTCAGACTTAGAATATTTTTCCATAGTGTGAATATATATTCCACCCATGTTTTCTATTAGCTAGGCTAAGCTTGATAGTAGTAGGAATCTTTAACTTAGGAAAATCCTACTAAGGATTCATCTACTAGGTTTTCTTATAGCAAGGTCTATACTTAGCAAAATCCATGCAAGTTTTACTTAGCAAAATCACTAATGCATAGAGAAAGTAATGGGACAAAAAGTATGAAGCATCACTTGCCTTTTGGAATGGAATGGTAGTTCACTCCTTGATCTTGCTAGTCTCACACTTCACTACAAGTCAATCAAGCAAACACCAATTCAATTTACATTCCAACCAACACTCAAACAAATTCACACACATAGACAAAGAAAACCAATTCATGCATGGGAGCATGCACAAGATAGTTTTATTTTGCAAAGGGGGTCTCTATGGGGTTTCTAAACTTTGTAAGATCCAAATTGGTCATTTACCAAAGTGGCAAAGTCATTAGCAAGAGGGTTTTGTCCAAAAACTATCTTTAAATCCATCCATCATTTCATGTGGTGAAAAATGTTTTTATTAAGGCAAAACTCTTAAGTTTTTCACCAAATGAGTTGCTAATTTGCAAAACTTGGTGTTTTGGGTCAGTGGGTTTGATCAAACCATTTTCTTAAAGTTTTCTTTCCATAAATATTTTTATAACAAAAACCATTCTTTTTATTTGGCTAGAAAATGGCTAAGTCAAGAAATCCAACCTAAATTTTACCAAAATCATTTTTAACACCAAGAGTTGGTTCTTAGGGTCAGTAAGACTACAACAAACCATTTTGCAAAAGTTTTAGCCTTAAAATCATTTTTAAACAATTTTTTCTAATCTAAACAAGCTCACAAATGATTCTGCAAATTCAAACAAGCTAACAGATACTATTTGCTAAACTAAAGGAATGGTTGGCTGGGGTTTGTTCTCCTGAATCCAACGACATAAAGTTTGCCAAATTTCGACGTGTGGTTTGAAAGTTACAAGGGTTTGAAGTTTGCAAATAATTCTGATTCAAATCTGTTTTTAGTTTTAATCTTGGCCACGCGTCGCCGTTTTATTGGTCGATACCGGTTCGGCCGGATCGGCAACATGAACCGCAGGATCTAACTGGAAACGTGCGGCACAGATCGACGCATACCCCTTCGCTCACTTTCTTTCCTAGCCGATGGATGACGATCTAACGGTTCCCATCAACTAGCCAGGAACTGGCGGCGAGATGTTACCGGCAAGTGGCGGAGCGGCCAGTTGGCGGCGGCGTTGGCGAGGCAGGAAGAAAAACAAGGAGAGAGTAAGTTCACCGAGGTCGCGAGGATGAGGTGATGCTGATCGTGTGGTCGTCGTGGCAAGGAACGCATGGGGACGGGCGGAATTCTTCGCCGGAGTTGGTTCTGGCGACGGACGCGTGCGGTCGAGGTCGAGGACGACGCTAGGAATCACCCGGAGACAAACGAAACACACAGTCAGGAGCGCAAGGACACGACGAAGGCGTGTGCGTGAACGAGAGGGGTCGGGGTAGTCTGATTTACCAGAGAGGTTCCGCCGGAGTAGAGCCAGACGGTGGCGGTGCTGGGGTTGTCGTTGGCGAAGCTCAGGGGTGCCCGCGGGGAAGCTGAGGTTACAGAGCGGTGCTCCTGAGTCTGGCGAACCTGCCTGTTTGCTCGGGAAGTCAAGGGCGATGTGATGCCGCCGGAATTTGGCCGAGAACTCGTCGGAGACGGCGACGGTGCAGAAAAGATTGGCGACATCCTGGTGGCTCTCGCGGCATGGGGTTTGGGGGAAATGAAAGAGGAGGAAGAGGGGATTTATCACGCGTGATCACTGCGAGGTTTAATCGTGGCATTAAGTCGAATTGACGACGCGAAATCACTGCCAGGAACGGGGAGGAACGGTCGAGCGGGGTGAAGAGGAAGAACAGTGCCAAGTGGGGTCGGTCAGTCAGTGGGAAAGAAACGAGGAGGAGGTCCACCTGCCAGTGACTTAACGGGTCTGGGAATGAGTAGAAAACGCTTCGTCGTGGGAGAGGGGAGCTGGGCTGTTGGGCTGTTGGGCTGGGCCTTGTTGGGCTGCTGTTGTTTCCTTTTTTTTTGTACAGAAACATTTTCCTTTTCCATTTCTATTTACTGATTTGAAATTCATTTCACAATTCAAACAACAAGACAATCATTCAAATAATTCAAACAATCACCACACTTGTAATAAGTTTTTGGTTCTGTTTATCAATCATAAACTAAAGTCCAAAATGAAATAATATTTTTAAATCTTTTTAGATTCCATTTATTAATTAAATAAAATGGACCATGGTTTATTAATCAAATAGGGTTTGATATAATTACTAAAATCCCCATTTGAAATCCAAATATTATCAAAATCAAATCAGTAGGTTTTATTTGAAAATAAATTCATTTGGAAATCTTGTTCAAAACAAAATAACCTTTTATTTTAGGGTCCATTAATAATTGAATAAAATGGGCCTTAGTTATTAAATAAAATAGAGTTTGATTTTATTAATAAAATCTTTATTTGAAACCTAAATATTTTCAAAACCAAATCAGTAGGTTTTATTTGGGAAATATAGCATACTTGGAAACTTGTTTTAAAACAAATAACATTTTATTTAGAGTTCATTATTAATTAATTTTAATAGACTTCCATTATTAAATCAAATAGGATTTGTTTTATTAAAATATTTATTTGGAAATCTAAAATAAAGCCAAAACACTTTAGTAGGTTTTATTTGTGAATATCAAACATTTGGAAAACTTATTTTAAATAATTTAATAAGTTTTGATGTTTCAATTAAAATGGTAAAACCTTTTATTTAAATAAAATTTGAATATTAATTCCTTATTATTTTATTTAAATAAAACCTTTGATATTTTTATTCAAAACAAAACATTTATTTCAAAATATTGGTCAAGGTTTAATTTGGCTATATAGAATAATCTTTATTTATAAATCCACTTTTTCTTTTGAAAGCCAAATCCTCTTATTTAAAAGATCTAAAATAGTATTTCCAAAATATCTTGTTTTCCTTTATTTAAAATGTTTATCTTTTTAAATCCTTTTAGGATTTTTATTTAATTCAAATGGGTTTGAAGCTCCAATTGAATTCAAAAAGTTTCTTCTGGCTCTGAAAATCAAACAAAATTTTATTTTATTCCTTTATTTTTCACATTACAAGATTTGGAAAATCTTGGGATGTGACAGGCTACCACCCTTAAAATAAATCTCGTCCCGAGATTTGGGGAGGCTAGGGTTACAATCAAGTTCAAACAACTAGGGTACTACCACCCTTAAAAATTTTCAAACAAAAATTACATATTGTCCTTCTTGGGATCCTGGGGAAACTTCTCTAAGTAACTTTTGCATTGTCCTTGGTTTCCATTCTTGACTCATGGGCCAAGGTTGAGTTTCTCCATAGGCTTGTTCAACTTGTTCTCCATCCTTTCTGGACAATTGTTTGCATAGTGGCCTAGTTCCTTGCATTTGAAACATGTGACAAGACTGATATCCCTCATAGGCTGGTTTATCTTATGCTTCATCTTTTCTGGACAGTTGTTTGCATAATGTCCTAACTCTTTGCAATGTTTGCACATCACTTGGCTAATATCTTTCTTTTTCCTTGGTATTACTGTCTCTTGTTTGTTTCCTTGGTTCTTCTTCTTTTCTGGGCATTCACTGGCATAGTGTCCCTTCTCTTTGCAATTGTAACATTGCAACTGGCTTATGTCTTTCTTCTTCTTTTTGGGTCTCTCCAAAGCTAGGAGTTCTTCTAGTTCATGTTCTTCATAGGTGGGAGATCTTTCTCTCTTCTTGGGGCATTGATCTTCTTGTTCCTTGGATGCATGATCCTTGTCTCTAAAAATATTGCTAGCTTGGGTTCCTTCTAGATTAGCATCTTTGTCATCGTTGTTGTCATTAGCTCTTTGGTAAAAGTTTTCTCTCATGTTGATCATTTGAGTAACCATTCCTTGCAACAATTGGGATTGAAGCTTCAAAATCCTTTGTATGGCTGGGTCTAGTCCATTGTTGTTGGCTAAAAGCTGAGTTGTCTCTTGGCTCAACTGGTTTTGGGTTGCTATAAGTTCTCTCATGTTGTCTTCTTGGTTGTTGTTGTTGTCATCAACCTTGATGTTGGAGTCTCTTGGAGAAGTCATCCGTTTGGGTTGAAGGGAGATTAGAATAGGCAAGATATTTCTAAGGAATCAATTCCAGTCACACACATCACAATTCACACAAACAATGTGCATGTAATCACAAGTCAAACATTTCACTCAAACAAGGTTCAAGCATATGCTTTGTCAATAAAATATTTTGTTACACCACATAAGTTGGTGTGTTTGACTTAACTAGTATATGGTGGTCCATCTATAGGGTTCACTTGTGATCTTTCCTTCTTTTATGATTCTTCTTGTATGAGATCATGGTTTCCTTGATAAAAACTCTTGGTTACAAGACTTCAAAGTTGTTTGATGGCTCCTTATTTTGCATTCCCTCAGTCTCTAAGTCTTGAGTAAGATTTCCTTGTCTCACTTGTAGTCCTTAGTGGTTTCCAAGTTGGAAGTCCTTGGAGAACATGCTGAAGATGTTGAAGTCATTAGAGTTGAAGAAGTTGAAGAAGTCCTTTGCACATGGTGTAGTCTTTGGCCATGGATAGGTTTTTCCATCAAGTTGAAAAGAGAAGTAGAGTTGAAACCAAAATGGTTGAGGAAAAAGTTTACAAGTGTTTTTGTATATAAGTTTTGGATCAAAATATAACTCCTATTTTTCTAAGGGTTTTTGTCCAATCCTAGGGTTTACAAATCCTACAGGCAACACAATGCTCTGATACCATCTGTAGAGGGCTCAACCTGATAAGGTAGATTCCTCCTGTGTTCACAATGCTAGTCCCTGGATCAATAGCTAGCATCCACAGTTAAGATGTAATATCAAGAAACAAAGGTCATAATATAACTTTATATCCAGGAATAACATAGTTTTATTACATCTTACATAGCTCATATGGCTATTACATTACATTGCAGCGGAATAACTATAAGCATGGGGTCCTTCATCTTCAAAGTGCCACAGGCAGATGTTGGTTGTAGACTTTGTAATCCTAATCAATCAATCTTCACTAAAATCAATCAAACCTGCAACATACAAGTTACAGCCACAAAGGGTCAATACATTTGAATTGTATTGGCAAGTGATACTATGGTAGTATTGTGGAGTCTATCAACTATATGCATTTGGCTGAGTGGAGTTGAGGCTTGCATTGCTCAAAATAGATTTTTCCTTAACATTTGAAAATACTAAGTTTTTGTTTTGACAAAATCATTTTTCTTAATCAAAGATTGAAGATCCTTTACAAGGCATCTCCCAATCAAAGATTGAAGATTTGACAACCCTTGTTCAATCCACAAGTTTTAACTTTAGAAATTTGAATGATGAGATTCTTGATTGCTTCCATGTCTTGATGCTCAAATTGTCCTTTACCAGGGACATGGCTAAGTACTTAGATTTTACACTCTGCAAAGGTGGTGCACTTTACCCACAAGACTTGGTTTCCCAAGACAAAATCTTTCAGAAGCCTTCCCTTAGACCAAAATGGACGCTGGCCCAACCTATCAAACACTACCACCCACTGTCCATTTGGCTAAGTTCTTGCAACCTATATGATCATGGCAGAGCCCATATTGCCAAGTGGTTGCACTTGAAGCTTCTCAACATTTGACATCTCAAATCCCTTTGTTTCTGGGTGGCCATCCACAAGTGAGATACACAATCCAAGTCCATGGCCTTGTGAACCACTCAACATATCCCAATCCTTCCATTCCACCCAGGAGGTTCATTAACTTAGTTGTTTTATTAAACAAAACCTAAGTCCTCAAACTTAGAATATTTTTCCATAGTGTGAATATATATTCCACCCATGTTTTCTATTAGCTAGGCTAAGCTTGATAGTAGTAGGAATCTTTAACTTAGGAAAATCCTACTAAGGATTCATCTACTAGGTTTTCTTATAGCAAGGTCTATACTTAGCAAAATCCATGCAAGTTTTACTTAGCAAAATCACTAATGCATAGAGAAAGTAATGGGACAAAAAGTATGAAGCATCACTTGCCTTTTGGAAGGGAATGGTAGTTCACTCCTTGATCTTGCTAGTCTCACACTTCACTACAAGTCAATCAAGCAAACACCAATTCAATTTACATTCCAACCAATAATCACTCAAACAAATTCACACACACAGACAAAGAAAACCAATTCATGCATGGGAGCATGCACAAGATAGTTTTATTTTGCAAAGGGGGTCTCTATGGGGTTTCTAAGCTTTGTAAGATCCAAATTGGTCATTTACCAAAGTGGCAAAGTCATTAGAAAGAGGGTTTTGTCCAAAAACTATCTTTAAATCCATCCATCATTTCATGTGGTGAAAAATGTTTTTATTAAGGCAAAACTCTTAAGTTGTTCACCAAATGAGTTGCTAATTTGCAAAACTTGGTGTTTTGGGTCAGTGGGTTTGATCAAACCATTTTCTTAAAGTTTTCTTTCCATAAATATTTTTATAACAAAAACCATTCTTTTTATTTGGCTAGAAAATGGCTAAGTCAAGAAATCCAACCTAAATTTTACCAAAATCATTTTTAACACCAAGGGTTGGTTCTTAGGGTCAGTAAGACTACAACAAACCATTTTGCAAAAGTTTTAGCCTTAAAATCATTTTTAAACATTTTTTTCTAATTTAAACAAGCTCACAAATGATTCTGCAAATTCAAACAAGCTAACAGATACTATTTGCTAAACTAAGGGCATGGTTGGCTGGGGTTTGTTCTCCTGAATCCAACGACATAAAGTTTGCCAAATTTGGACGTGTGGTTTGAAAGTTACAAGGGTTTGAAGGTTGCAAATAATTCTGATTCAAATCTGTTTTTAGTTTTAATCCTGGCCACGCGTCGCCGTTTTATTGGTCGATACCGGTTCGGCCGAATCGGCAACGTGAAACGCAGGATCTAACTGGAAACGTGCGGCGCAGATCGACGCATACCCCTTCGCTCACTTTCTTTCCTAGCCGATGGATGACGATCTAACGGTTCCCATCAACTAGCTAGGAACTGGCGGCGAGATGTTACCGGTGAGCGGCGGAGCGGCCAGTTGGCGGCGGCGCTGGCGAGGCAGGAAGCGAAACAAGGAGAGAGTAAGCTCACCGAGGTCGCGAGGATGAGGTGATGCTGATTGTGTGGTCGTCGTGGCAAGGAACGCACGGGGACGGGCGGAATTCTTCGCCGGAGTTGGTTCTGGCGACGGACGCGTGCGGTCGAGGTCGAGGACGACGCTAGGAATCACCCGGAGACAAACGAAACACGGTCAGAGCGCAAGGACACGACGGCGCAGCGTGAACGAGAGGGTCGGGTAGTCTGATTTACCAGAGAGGTTCCGCCAGAGTAGAGCTAGACGATGGCGGTGCTGGGGTTGTCGTTGGCGAAGCTCAGGGGTGCCCGCGGGGAAGCTGAGGTTACAGAGCGGTGCTCCTGAGTCTGGCGAACCTGCCTGTTTTCTCAGGAAGTCAAGGGCGATGTGATGCCGCCGGAATTTGGCCGAAACTCGTCGGAGACGGCGACGGTGCAGAAAAGATTGGCGACAGCCTGGTGGCTCTCGCGGCATGGGGTTTAGGGGAAATGAAAGAGGAGGAAGAGGGGATTTATCACGCGTGATCACTGCGAGGTTTAATCGTGGCATTAATTCGAATTGACGATGCGAAATCACTGCCAGGAACGGGGAGGAACGGTCTAGCGGGGTGAAGAGGAAGAACAGTGCCAAGTGGGGTCGGTCAGTCAGTGGGAAAGAAACGAGGAGGAGGTCCACCGCCAAAGGACTTAACGGTCCGAATGAGTAGAAAACCTGTCGTGGGAGAGGGGAGCTGGGCTGTTGGGCTGGGCCTTGTTGGGCTGCTGTTGTTTCCTTTTTTTTTGTACAGAAACATTTTCCTTTTCCATTTCTATTTACTGATTTGAAATTCATTTCACAATTCAAACAACAAGACAATCATTCAAATAATTCAAACAATCACCAAACTTGTAATAAGTTTTTGGTTCTGTTTATCAATCATAAACTAAAGTCCAAAATGAAATAATATTTTTAAATCTTTTTAGATTCCATTTATTAATTAAATAAAATGGACCATGGTTTATTAATCAAATAGGGTTTGATATAATTAATAAAATCCCCATTTGAAATCCAAATATTTTCAAAATCAAATCAGTAGGTTTTATTTGAAAATAAAATTCATTTGGAAATCTTGTTCAAAACAAAATAACCTTTTATTTTAGGGTCCATTAATAATTGAATAAAATGGGCCTTAGTTATTAAATAAAATAGAGTTTGATTTTATTAATAAAATCTTTATTTGAAACCTAAATATTTTCAAAACCAAATCAGTAGGTTTTATTTGGGAAATATAGCATACTTGGAAACTTGTTTTAAAACAAATAACATTTTATTTAGAGTTCATTATTAATTAATTTTAATAGACTTCCATTATTAAATCAAATAGGATTTGTTTTATTAAAATATTTATTTTGAAATCTAAAATAAAGCCAAAACACTTTAGTAGGTTTTATTTGTGAATATCAAACATTTGGAAAAGTTATTTTAAATAATTTAATAAGTTTTGATGTTTCAATTAAAATGGTAAAACCTTTTATTTAAATAAAATTTGAATATTAATTCCTTATTATTTTATTTAAATAAAACCTTTGCTATTTTTATTCAAAACAAAACATTTATTTCAAAATATTGGTCAAGGTTTAATTTGGCTATATAGAATAATCTTTATTTATAAATCCACTTTTTCTTTTGAAAGCCAAATCCTCTTATTTAAAAGATCTAAAATAGTATTTCCAAAATATCTTATTTTCCTTTATTTAAAATGTTTATCTTTTTAAATCCTTTTAGGATTTTTATTTAATTCAAATGGGTTTGAAGCTCCAATTGAATTCAAAAAGTTTCTTCTGGCTCTGAAAATCAAACAAAATTTTATTTTATTCCTTTATTTTTCACATTACAAGATTTGGAAAATCTTGGGATGTGATAGCATGAGATACCCCAATTCCAGCAGTTATTGGCACTTTTATTTAGCAATTTCGTTGTAGTGAAGTTGATTACTAGTCATTTCAAAGTCAAATTTAGAGCACTACTTTAGTTATAGTTGTCTATGATCGAGATACTATGCTCCAAGTCGTCGATAACCGCGTACATGTCTTTCAGAAAGTTTTACCCTACAGGGGCACAAATAGCAACACACGCATGATTAACCTCGGAAAAACCACATGAAAACCCAACGAGGCATCACGAAAAAAAAATCGCAATATTCATATAATATTTTAGGGGGGCACCCCACTAAGCTACCCGCGACGAAGTTGGCCGGCTCCGAGACGGACCTAGAGGTTTGTGTCGACGGGTATAAACTGATACGCCCAATTTGCATCACCATTCTATATCATAATATACCTCTATTCATTGATATTTGTCTTATTATGAGGTATTACTTATGGTTTTTCATCTGTTTATGCATTTTGGATGATTCTTGGAGGATGGACTGCCGGAGTCTAGATTCTGATGGAAAAGAGGGCGTTCTGATGCAATTTCGCGAAGATCAGAAAAAATACCAGAAAATATTATTTTTCCAGAATATTGAGGAAGCCAGAAGGAGGGACGAAGAAGGGCTGCAGGGGGCCCACACCCCCTAGGCGCGAGCCCACCCTGGGCTACGCCTAGGCCAGGTGTGTCCCACCTGCCCGGCTCCTGACTCCACCCCTTCGCCTATATCTTCCCTACGGAACCCTAAGCCTCAGGGAGCGACCACAGATAGATTTCCGCCGCCTCTGGTGGGCAGAAAACACGAGAGAGAAAGATCTCTCTGGCAGACAGATTTTTGCCGAGAGAATTCCTTCCCGAAGAGGGGAGATCGTTGCCATCAACACCGTTATCAAGCTAGGATTCATCGGGATGATCATCATCATCCACACCCCATCATCTCCACCAGCACCATCATCACCACTCCGTCCTGCTGTAACAATTGTGTTGGATATTGCTTTAGTTCTTAGAGGAAACTTTCCTGGTGTTAATTACTATTGTAGTTGATGCTTGTGAGTGGAACCATTGGATTATTGTTTATGTTCAGATTGTTATCCATTATCATATCATATTTGATCTTGATCCATATGATGTCTTATGAGTAGTTCGTCTAGTTCTTGAGGATATGCAAGAAGTCATGTTGTTATTAGTGGATTTGTGTTGAGTTATTATTCAATGGTTTAGTATTTAAGTTGTGGTGCTATTCTTCTAGTGGTGTCATGTGAACATCGACTACATGATACTTCACCATTTATGGGCCTAGGGGAATGCATTGTGTATTTGAATACTAATTGTGGGGTTGCCGGAGTAACAGAAACCTGAACCCCCGTTAGGACACCTTTGCACAAGGGAGCGTAGGATCTCAGAGTTTAAGGTTGTGGTTAGATTTGTATCTCAATTACTTTCCTATAGTTACAGATGTTTGAAGGGGGTTTAATCACAAGTATGTATTAGTCCAAGTATGGTCGGTACATTAGCACAGGTTCACCCACACAACACTTACAACACCACAAAAGAGTACTCAACTATATGAAGCGAAAGCACTTGACAGAATTCCCATGTGTCCTCGAGAACGTTTGGTCTTTATAAGTATTTCCACCGGCTTGTCCTTTGCTAATAAAGGATTGGGCCACCTGCTGCGTTTGTTCTTTATTACCTGCACTTTGTTTTGTTGCCTTATCAGAAAACCACTAAAATCCGTTTGCTAAGTATTCACAGGGATTTCCTGCTCCACCACCGTTTCAAAGACCTTCCTCGTTGGGATCGACACTCCTATTTATCGAAAGTACTGCGATACACCCCCTATACTTGTGGGTCATCAAGAATATTTTCTGGAGCCGTTATGGGGAGTGAAGCGCTATTGAAGAGTGGAACTAGTAAAGGAAACTTCTACTATGAGTATTTCTTTTGTTACTGCTTGTTACTTTGTTTCCAATATGGATAACCCACTTGGTTTTCTGTTTGGGAAAACTACTACCACTGCTAGGGTAGTAGATGAACCACCACCTATTGAGATAGATCCTTTTAAGATACCTACGAGTATCGTTGATCGTGTTATGGATAATTATTATTTTGGGGATGAAACTGTCCATCCTGGTAATCATTTGCTCTTTATCCATGAATTATGCGGGTTGTTTAAGTGTGCAGGTATAACAACTGAACATGTGAAGAAGAAGTTACTCTCTATATCCTTGAAAGGGAGATCTGAAGAATGGTATAAGCTGCTGAAGAATGGACGATCCATGGAATGGAAGGAGATGGCCTCTCTCTTTTATTCTAAATTTTATCCTCCCAGTGAGATTCATAAGGATATAAATATGATATATAAATTTTGGACTCATGATGGAGAGAGTACAGCTCAAGCTTGGGGGATATTGAAGTTACTAATGCTTAAATGTCCTATTCATGAACTACCTAACAATATTATTATCAACAACTTTTATGCTAGGCTTCCACTGCTGGAGATATTCCCTAGAGGCAATCATAAATGTAGTTATTATTATATATTTGTGTTTATGATAAATGTTTACATTCATGCTATAATAGTATTAACCAGGAAACATTAATACTTGTGTGATTTGTAAACTAAATTAGAGTCCCTAGTAAAGCCTCTTCATAATACTAGCTTGTTCATTAATAGATGATTGTGGTTTCCCTATCATGAACATTGAGATGTTATTAACAACAAGATCATATCATTAGGAGAATGGTGTGATGGATATACTCCTATAGATAAGCGTAGCATAAAGATCAAGTCATTTTAATAGTTCAATTGCTATAAGCTTTCTGATACATAGTAACCTAATTCCTTCGACCATGAGATCATGCTTATCACCATCACCGGAGGGATGCTTTGATGACATCAAACACCACATCGTAACTGGGTGCCTATAAAGGTGGCATTGAGTGTTCGGAAAGTATGGGTTGAGACACATGGATCAAGAGTGGTATTTGTCCATGCATATGACGGATAGATATACTCTGGGCCCTCTCGGTGGAATGTCATCCAATTAGCTTGCAAGCATGTGACTGGCTCACAAGGGATCACATACCACGGGAACGAGAAAAGAGTACTTATCGGTAACGAGGTTGAACTAGGTATGTAGAGATACTGATGATCAAAACCTCGGATAAGTAAACTATCGTGAGACAAAGGGAAATTGGTATCGTATGTAAGTGGTTCATTCGATCGCAAAGTAATCGCATAAATATTGGGAGCCATATGAATTTCCAGATCCCTCTATTTGTTATTGTTCGGAGAAGTGTCTCGATTATGTCCGCATAATTCACGAATCGTAGGGAGACACACTTAAGGATTCGATGTTCTTGAGTAGTTATGGAATGATGAGTAATAGACTGAATGTTGTTCGGAGTCTCGGATGGGATCCGGGATATCACGAGGAGATCCGGAATGGTCCGAAGAATAAGATTCATATAAGGAAAGTCCTGTTTCGGAGTTAGGAAATGATTCCGGTGTTTTCATCGGGAATGTTCTAGAAGGTTCCGGAAGGTCCGGCACTCCGGAGGGGAAGGGTACATGAATGTGTCATGACAATGTGGAATGGTTGCATCATGTACTAGGTATCATGGCTGGGCAAAATAAAGGGAGAAATCAAATCCTAGTTTGAAAAGTCAAACGCCAATTTAAAAAGTCAAACGACATTTTTGCTTGGTGGAGGGAGAGTAGGAAACCTACTTGGGGAGGAGTTCCTCTCCCTCCACCCGCCGTCCAAGGAGGCCGACTTTTGGGGGAGGACTCCCTCCCCCTTGGCCACGCCCTCCCACCTATAAAAGCAGGGGCAGGGCTGCCCCTCTTCCCTACACCCAACACCACCCAAACCGTAGCCCTAGCCGCCGGCCACGACAAGTCGCCGCCGCCCTAGGGTTTCCTCCTAGCCGCCGAGTTGGGGCTCTCCCCAAGCCCTAGCCGCCGGCCAATCTTCCTCCCTTGGTGCCTCTAAACCCTAGATCGCCAAGGCCTCTCTCATAGTCCACCATACTCGCTCCGGCAAGAAGCCTCGAGATCTCCCTCTTTCGGTACCACGCCGTCTTGCGGAATCGAGGAGAGTGCTACAACCTCCGCTGCCTGCTGGAACAAGGGAGAGGAAGGTCTTCATCGAGTACCGAACGTGTGACCGACTGCGGAAGCGCTGCCGGAACGCAGCACCGGAAGGATCGTCTACGCGATCTTGAGATCGGCAAGAGTACGACTACATCACCCACGAGAATATGCTCTCGTTAACCGCTTTGGAATCTTTGAGGGTGAGTTCCTCTATCGACTCGTTGCTACAATCTAGTAGATAGATCTTGGCTTGTTTGTTTGCATGCGGTAGAATTTTTTTGTTTTTCATGATATGAACCCCTACTGTGGTATAAGAGCCGTGTCTATATGTTGATCTGTTGCACAAGTAGAACACAATGGTCATTGTGGGCAGTGGTGCTTTTATTATCAATTGCTTCTTGTGTACTTTGCATCTTGCGGTATGATGGGATGAAGCGGCCCGGGCTAACCTTACATGACATCGTTCATGAGACTTGCTCCACGCTCAACATGCAACTTGTATTGCATAAGTGGCTTTGTGGGTGTCTGTCTCTCTCATAATAGTATAGATCCAATTTACAACGGGAACTTGATAGTTCAAACATCAACGTTGTGGTTCTTGTTCGTAAGTTAGAACGACACTTATTGAAAGCCCCAAACCACGTAAAATATGCAAAGAAAATTAGAGGCATCTAACTTTGTTTTGCAGGGGTGTGCTGTGATGTGATATGGCCATGATTGTGATTATATTTGATGTATGCAACGTTCCTTATTGTAAGTTGGCAACCGGCAGGAGCCATATGGTTGTCTTTAAATTCTGTTAAGACCCGCGTGTCTATTCAAAGGACATCAATCACTAAAACAATGTGAGGGATATTTTTTTGAGTGCGAGTTCACCTAGATTAATTTAACTATTAATTAGAACTCAATTTGTCATAAACTTAGTCTAAACTATTGCAAATATGTTGTAGATCAATGGAGGCACCTACCATCAATTTTAATGCGTTCCTAGAGAAAGAAAAGTTGAAAAACAATGGAAGCAACTTCGCAGATTGGTTCATAATTTGAGGATTGTCATCAATCTGTAATTTGACCTATGTCCGGATGCACTGGTGACCGCCTACGGTGATGCTTCCGATGAAGTAAAGAACGTTTACCTCACTCGGAAGAATCGGTACTCCTGATCGTGTGCTATCTTGTATGGTTTGGAATCGGAGCTTAGAAAAGGTTTGAGAACCATGACCCACATGATATTGTCCGTGAACTCAAAATGATATTTGAGGCTCACGCGACAGTTGATAGTTATGAGGCTTCTGAAAAGTTCTTTAACTGCAAGATGGAAGAGGGCAGCTCCGTTAGTGAGCATGTGATTAAGATGTCTGGGCACGCAAACAAACTCCAAAGTTTGGGTATAGTGATTCCTAATGCTTTGGGGATTTACCGTGTCCTCCAATCACTGCCACCAAGTTACAAGAACTTTGTGATGAACTACAATATGCAAAACATGAACAAGACGTTGCCAAAACTCTTCTCAATGTTGAAATCTGCAGAAGTGGAAATCAGGAAAGAGCATCAAGTGTTGTTGGTCAATAAGACCACCAAATTCAACAAAGGCAAGTCTAAGCAAAAGGAAAACTTCAACCATGAAGCGATGGCAAAGTAGTTGTAATAGTTGGAGCTGGTGGACGACAACCATGAAGCGGTGCCATTGACCTTGACGCCATACCGGTGATGATGGAGATCATGTTCGTGCTTGAAGATGGAGATCGGAAGCACAAGAAAAAAGGCCATATCATATCACATATTATGAATTTCATGTGATGTTAATCCTTTATGCATCTTGTATTGCTTAGTTAACGACGGTAGCATTATAAGATGATCCCTCATGCACATAAATTTCAAGTTTTAAAGTGTTCATCCTTAGTAAGCACTGTTGCTAAAGCTTGTTGTTTTGAAGCACCACGTGATGATCGGGTGTGTTAGATTCTACAAGTGTATACAACGTGAGCAAGCCAGATTTGCTCATGTAGAAGCTAAGGTTTGATCTTGACGAGCCTAGCATGTACAGACATGGTCTCGGAACACGGATCACCGAAAGGTAAAGCATGAATCATATAGTAGATATGATGAACATGTCGATTGTTCGCCATTGAAGCTACACCAACTCTCATGATGATTGGTTTTGATTTGGTGGATTTGGTTCGTGTGATCACTAAAACAATGTGAGGGATATTTTTTTGAGTGTGAGTTCACCTAGATTAATTTAACTATTAATTAGAACTCAATTTGTCATAAACTTAGTCTAAACTATTGCAAATATGTTGTAGATCAATGGAGGCACCTACCATCAATTTTAATGCGTTCCTAGAGAAAGAAAAGTTGAAAAACAATGGAAGCAACTTCGCAGATTGGTTCCGCAATTTGAGGATTGTCATCAATGCTGGTAATTTGACCTATGTGCTGGATGCACCGCTGGGTGACCCGCCTACAGCTGATGCTTCCGATGAAGTAAAGAACGTTTACCTCACTCGGAAGAATCAGTACTCCACAGATCAGTGTGCTATCTTGTATGGTTTGGAATCGGAGCTTAGAAAAGGTTTGAGAACCATGACCCACATGATATTGTCCGTGAACTCAAAATGATATTTGAGGCTCACGCGACAGTTGATAGTTATGAGGCTTCTGAAAAGTTCTTTAACTGCAAGATGGAAGAGGGCAGCTCCGTTAGTGAGCATGTGATTAAGATGTCTGGGCACGCAAACAAACTCCAAAGTTTGGGTATAGTGATTCCTAATGCTTTGGGGATTTACCGTGTCCTCCAATCACTGCTACCAAGTTACAAGAACTTTGTGATGAACTACAATATGCAAAACATGAACAAGACGTTGCCAAAACTCTTCTCAATGTTGAAATCTGCAGAAGAGGAAATCAGGAAAGAGCATCAAGTGTTGTTGGTCAATAAGACCACCAAATTCAACAAAGGCAAGTCTAAGCAAAAGGAAAACTTCAAGAAGGGTGGTAAGAAAGTTGCCGCACCGGCGAAGAAGACCAAGGCCGGACCTAAGCCTGATACTGAGTGCTTTTACTGCAAGGGAGAGGGTCACTGGAAGCGGAATTGCCCAAAGTACGTGGCGGATTTGAAGAACAGCAATATCAAGAAGAAAGGTATATCCGATATACATGTTATTGATGTGTATCTCACTAGTACTCATAGTAGTGCCTGGGTATTTGATACTGGTTTGGTTGCTCATATTTGTAACTCGAAACAAGTGCTGCAAAATAAACAGAAGCTAGCGAAGAACGAGGTGACGATGCGCGTTGGAAATGGATCAAAGGTTGATGTGATCGCGGTCGGCACGCTACCTCTTCATCTACCATCGGGATTAGTTTTATACTTAAATAATTGTTATTTGGTGCCTGCGTTGAGCATGAACATTATATCGGGATCTTGTTTATTGCGAGACAATTACTTTTTTAAGTCCCAGAATAATGGTTGTTCGATTTATATGAGTAATATGTTTTATGCACATGCACCTTTGATAGATGGTCTATTCTTATTGAATCTCGATAGTGGAAATACACATATTAATAACATAGAAGCTAAACGTTTGCAATTGAGCGATAAGTCGACCTATATGTGGCACTGTTGTCTTGGTCACATTGGAGTGAAGCGTATGAAGAAACTCCATTCCGATGGACTTCTTGAATAACTTGATTTCGAATCACTTGAAAGATGCGAAGCATGTCTGATGGGTAAAATGACTAAGACTCCATTTTCTGGTATGATGGAGCGAGCTACAGACTTATTGGAAATCATACATACCGATGTGTGTGGTCCAATGAGTGTAGCATCGCGCGGTGGTTATCGTTATGTTCTTACCTTCACGGATGACTTGAGTAGATATGGGTATATCTATTTCATGAAACATAAGTAC
Source organism: Avena longiglumis (assembly GCA_030063025.1). Taxonomy (NCBI): domain Eukaryota; kingdom Viridiplantae; phylum Streptophyta; class Magnoliopsida; order Poales; family Poaceae; genus Avena; species Avena longiglumis. The sequence continues at coordinate 236,675,325 of CP125978.1, read as the reverse complement.
GAAACTTTCGAGAAGTTTAAGGAATTTCAAAGTGAGGTAGAGAATCAACGTAACAAGAAGATTAAATTTCTACGTTCTGATCGTGGAGGTGAATATTTAATTTACGAGTTTGGCGAGCATTTAAAGAAATGCGGAATTCTTTCACAATTGACACCACTGGGAACACCACAGCGTAATGGTGTGTCCGAACGTCGTAATCGAACTCTCTTAGATATGGTTCATTCTATGATGTCACTTATAGATTTACTCCTATCGTTTTGGGGTTATGCATTAGAAACAGCCGCATTCACTTTAAATAGGGCACCATCTAAATCCGTTGAAACGACACCGTATGAATTATGGTTTGGGAAGAAACCTAGATTTTCGTTCCTTAAAGTTTGGGGTTGCGAAGCCTATGTAAAGAAGTTACAACCGGACAAGCTTGAGCCCAAAGTGGAAAAATGTGTCTTCATAGGATACCCGAAGGAAACTATTGGTTATACCTTCTATCATAGATCCGAGGGCAAAATCTTCGTTTCCAAGAATGGATCCTTTCTAGAGAAAGAATTTCTCTCGAAAGAAGTGACTGGAAGTAAAGTAGAACTCGACGAGGTTGTCGAACCTTCTCTCGAAGTTGCGAGTAGCGCAGCGCCGAAAGAAGTTCATGTGGCGTCTACACTAATAAGAGAGGAAGCTAATGATGATGATCATGAAACTTCGATTGAAGTTACTACAGAACCTCGCAGGTCAACGAGAACTCGTACCACTCCTGATTGGTATGATCCCGTTATGAGTGTCATGTTGGTGGACAACACCGATGACCCTGCGACATATGAGGAAGCGATGATGAGCCCAGATTCCAATAAATGGCAAGACACCATGAAATCCCAAATTGGATCCATGTACAAAAACCAAGTATGGACTTTGGTGGACTTACCATATGGCTGGAAGGCTGTCGAGAACAAATGGATTTTCAAGAAGAAAACAGATGTTGATGGTAATGTTACTGTCTATAAAGCTCGACTTGTCGCAAAGGGGTTTCGACAAATTCAAGGAGTTGACTACGATGAGACTTTCTCACCAGTAGCGAAGCTAAAGTCTGTGAGGATTATGTTAGCAATCGCTACATATTACGATTATGAGATATGGCAGATGGATGTCAAAACGGCGTTCCTCAATGGAGACATTGATGAAAAGTTGTATATGATGCAACACAAAGGTTTTGTCGATCCTAAAGATGCTAACAAGGTATGCAAACTTCAACGGTCCATATATGGGTTGAAGCAAGCATCCCGAAGTTGGAATCAATGTTTTGATAAGGTAACCAAAAGTTTTGGTTTTATACAAACTTATGGAGAAGCTTGTATTTACAAGAAAGTGAGTGGGAGCTCTGTGGCATTCTTAATACTGTATGTAGATGACATATTGTTGATTGGGAATGATGTAGACCTTCTTAATAGTGTCAAGGAATATTTGAATAATATTTTTCAATGAAAGATCTTGGCGAAGCATCTTACATATTAGGCATAAAGATTTATAGAGATAGATCGAAACGCCTAATATCATTGTCACAAAGTACATATTTGGACAAAGTTCTAAAGAGGTTGGGAATGGAAGATAGCAAGAAAGGGTTCTTGCCCATGTTGCCCAATACGACGTTGAGTAAAACTCAAAGTCCAGCAACGGCAAAAGATAGAGAAAGGATGAGTAAGACTCCCTATGCTTCGGCCATAGGATCTCTAATGTATGCCATGCTATGTACTAGACCCGACATTGCATATGTTGTTAGTTTAGCTAGCAGATATCAAAGTGATCCAGGAGTGGATCATTGGACAACGGTCAAAAACATCCTTAAGTACTTGAGAAGAACTAAGGATATGGTTCTTTCTTATGGAGGTGATGAACAACTCGTTGTTAATGGTTACACCAATGCTAGTTGGAACACCAATTCGAATGATTCTAAATCTCAATATGGATACGTATTTACTTTGAATGGTGCAGCAGTTAGCTGGAGGAGTGCAAAGCAAAGCGTTGTGGCGAGATTTTCAACTGAATCGGAATACATAGCTGCTTCGGAGGCTTCACAAGAAGCGATATGGATGAAGGAGTTCATTACAGAGCTCGGTGTGGTTCCTAGTGCGCTGGACCCAATGTCTATCTACTGTGATAACATGGGCGCCATAGCCAATGCGCAAGAACCAAGGTCACACAAGAAGCTGAAGCACATCAAGCTACATTTTCACGCTATTCGAGAACATGTTCAAGATGGAGACATAAAGATTTGCAAAGTACACACAGATCTGAATGTGGCGGATCCGTTGACTAAACCTCTCCTGAGGGCAAAACATGACCAACACCAAACTTCCATGAGTGTTCTGTATATTACCATGTAATCTAGATTAGTTGACTCTAGTGCAAGTGGGAGACTGATGGAGATATGCCCTAGAGGCAATAATAAATGTAGTTATTATTATACCTTTGTGTTTATGATAAACGTTTACATTCATTCTATAATAGTATTAACCAGGAAACATTAATACTTGTGTATTTGTAAACTAAATTAGAGTCCCTAGTAAAGCCTCTTCATAATACTAGCTTGTTGGTTAATAGATGATTGTGGTGTCCCTATCATGAACATTGAGATGTTGTTAACAACAAGATCATATCATTAGGAGAATGGTGTGATGGACATACTCCTATAGATAAGCGTAGCATAAAGATCAAGTAATTTTAATAGTTCAATTGCTATAAGCTTTTTGATACATAGTAACCTAATTCCTTCAACCATGAGATCATGCTTATCACCATCACCGGAAGGATGCTTTGATGACATCAAACACCAGACCTTAACTAGGTGGATATAAAGGTGGCATTGAGTGTTCGGAAAGTATGGGTTGAGACACATGGATCAAGAGTGGGATTTGTCCATCCATATGACGGATAGATATACTCTGGGCCCTCTCGGTGGAATGTCATCCAATTAGATTGCAAGCATGTGACTGGCTCACAAGGGATCACATACCACGGGGAACGAGAAAAGAGTACTTATCGGTAACGAGGTTGAACTAGGTATGCAGAGATACCGACGATCAAAACCTCGGATAAGTAAACTATCATGAGAAAAAGGGAAATTGGTATCGTATGTAAGTGGTTCATTCGATCGCAAAGTAATCATAGAAATATGGGGGAGCCATATGAATTTCCAGATTCCTCTATTGGTTATTGTTCAGAGAAGTGTCTCGATTATGTCCACATAATTCACGAACCGTAGGGAGACACACTTAAGGATTCAATGTTGTTGAGTAGTTATGGAATGATGAGTAAGAGACTGAATGTTGTTCGGAGTCTCGGATGGGATCCGGGATATCACGAGGAGATCCGTAATGGTCCGAAGAATAAGATTCGTATAAGGAAAGTCCTGTTTCGGAGTTAGGGAATGATTCCGGTGTTTTCATCGGGAATGTTCTAGAAGGTTCCGGAAGGTCCGACACTCCGGAGGGGAAGGGTACATGAATGTGTCATGACAATTTGGAATGGTTGCATCATGTACTAGGTATCATGGATGGGCAAAATAAAGGGAGAAATCAAATCCTAGTTTGAAAAATCAAACGCCAATTTGAAAAGTCAAACAGCTTTTGCTTGGTGGAGGAGAGTAGGAAACCTACTTGGGGAGGAGTTCCTCTCCACCCACGGCCAAGGAGGCCGACTTGGGGAGGACTCCTCCCTGGTCGCGCCTCCCACCTATAAAAGGAGGGCTGCCCATCTTCCTAGCCCCAGCCGGGCCACCACAAGTCGCCGCCGCCTAGGGTTTCTCCCAGCCGCCGAGTTGGGGCTCTCCCAAGCCCTAGCCACCGCCAAGCTTCCTCCTTGGTGCCTCTAAACCTAGATCGCCAAGGCCTCTCATAGTTAACTATACCGCCTGCTTAAGGCGGCCTGCGAGATCTCCTCTACTCGGTACCACGTCTTGCCGAATCGCGAGGAGAGTGCTACAACCTCCGAGCTGGAACAAGGGAGAGTAAGGTCTTCATCGAATCAACGTGACCGATCATGAGCGCTGCCGAATGCATCGCCGGAAGGATCGTCTACGTGATCTTGAGATCGGCAAGAGTACGACTACATCACCCACGAGAATCTGCTCTCGTTAACCGCTTTGGAATCTTCGAGGGTGAGTTCCTCTATCGACTCATTGCTACAATCTTATAGATAGATCTTGTCTTGTTTGTTTGCATGCGGTAGAATTTTTTGTTTTCCATGCTACGAACCCCTACATCCTCTTCATGATAAAGATTTACTAGATGCTTCTTGAACTGGATCATTTACACGTATGAAGGAAGAAGCTAAATGGGATCTACTGGACCGTATTCAAGAAAACACTGAATCTTGGGAGAATGACAAAGGGAGAAAGTCAGGTATAAACCATGATTATGAATGTATTAAATCTTTTTTATGGGAACTGATGACTTCCGTGATATTAGTAATGAGTTTGGTCTTGATTCTCAAAGTATTGCCAACTGTTTTAAGGCCTTTGCCTCTTACATAGAAATTCCCAAGAAGAAGTGGAATAAGTACCATGCTCCTTATAAAGTTTTTGTTAGTCATGTTCCAGTTAGAAGTACTAAAGTTTGTACTAGTAATCATATTGTGCCTGAACCTCATGTTGAGAAAGTTCCTTTCCCAGCTAAGGTAAAGGAGTATTCTATGATTATTAGTGCAAATAATAAAGGTACACTGAAAACTATGGATCCTGATGAGCAATTTAATGTTGAACCTGTGGTAGCTATTGTGAAAGATCTTGACGCTAGAAATATAGAGGATGATCACATTGTATTCTGTGAAGACGCTTCTAATATTATCTCTCATCCCAGTAAGGCTAGAAAAGCTAGTGTTCATGTGCTTTCTGTTAAAATTGGTGATCATTGCTACTATGGTTTATGTGATATTGGTGCTAGTTCTAGTGCTATTACTTATGAGATTTATAGGGAAATTATGAATGAAATTGGTCCTTGTGAGCTTGAGGACATTGATGTGGTTATTAAGCTTGCTAACAAGGAGACCATTTGCCCTATTGGCATTGTAAGAGGTTCTTTGTGGTAAGATTAAGTATCCTGCTGATTTTCTAGTGCTTAATTCTGCAGCTAGCAAAAGTTGTGCTATCATTTTTGGTAGACCTTTCTTGAACACTTGTGGAGATATTATTGATTGTAAGAATGAAAAGGTTTTAATTAAGTTTGATGGAGATTCTTATGAGTTTAACTTTTCCAAATTTGCTAAAGCCCCTTGTGAAAACAGTTTGCCTAATAAAGATTTCAGGATGGAATAACTTGCTTCTATTGATCCAGTTTATGACCTTGGACATCTTTTTGGTGACTGTAAGTATGCTCATTCTTATAATAAAGTTGTTGCCAGTGATAGTTATATTGTCAACTTTATTCAAAGTTCTACTGAAAGTTATTATGAGAGAGAAACATGGTTTTATGCATCTCAATAATGTTAAGTTTCCCCATTTTATGTTGAAGGCTTTGAAGTTGCATATGTTTTGTCTTCCTATGCTTGTGGATTTTTGTTTCAACAATTTGTTTTCTCATGATACCCCCTTGCATAGGAAGTGGGTTAGACTCAAGTGTGTTGGTTATTTGCTTCTTGATGCTCTTTTTAACTCCAGATATATATCCCCCGCGTGAGCATCTTTGAAAGTTTCAAGCCTAACTTAAAGGCATTAAAGAAAAGTACTTGTTGGGAGATAACCCAAGAGTTTTGTAGAGTCTTGGAAGTTATTACCTCTATAATAACCGCTCCTTATCCTTTTTGTTTTGGTTTTTGTGTCTAGTCTAACTACTTTTGTGAAGTGGAGTTGTGAAAAGTGGCTGTCCTGATACAATTTTTTTTGCTTTATTGTAAACATTCGTGAGGGAGCTCAGTACGTCGGATAGAGCTGCATTTTTCTGAGATTGTTCTCCAATTTGTTACCCAACTTTCATTAGTTCTGAACTTTTTGATTTGAGCAATAGAAAATTTTCGGAAAAATCAATCTTTACCTTCTGGTCTGTTTTGACAGATTTCTGTTATCATTTATAGAAGCCTTTGTTTTGATGGATTTCAGTTGAAGTATGAACCTAAAGGTTTATTATTTTTTCTTAAACTAATGTTGTCATTGAGTTTTGTAACACCCTCAGAATCGGACCTATGCAAGTTTGGGCAAAATTCGCCAAACCCGCATAGAAACGATTCAAAGGTGCCCACCAGGCACTTTCGTGCGGGTGGAAAACGAAGTAATAACATTACACAACAGTCCTCGATGGGACCCAGAACAGATATATATAACATGACTCAAAGAGTCAAGAATACAAATATAATATACAAAGATCCAAATCACCTTGAAAACGATAGGCGTCCACTACGGACAAGATGCAAATGGGGCTAAGAGCCACGAAGAATAACCAATGGCGTCCATAACTCGCCTAGGCCAAGCCGGAAGGGTAACCACGCTAACGACGCCGATCTCAAACCTGCTTAAACAAAAGGTGCCGACAAAGGGCAAAGGAAAAAGAAGGCCAAGATCGAGGCCAAGACACGGCGAGGCTAGAATTCGGCGGTCCTCGCCTACATAGGTATGGTGGATCGGCAGCGGCAAGATGCACTAAAAACCTATAGAGACTCGATAATCAAGGCCAAATGAGGGGTAAGAAGGACCTATTCGAACCAACCTGATTCTATCATCAAACAAACCCATCTGGGCGTTTCCCCTCGAGACCAAACGAGGAAGTCAACCGAGAACTCACACTGGCAGTTTTATTTATTCAGTTATAGTTGCGGCACTTTACTAGTCGTGTAGATAATTGTCCCGATAAAATAAGCAAGGCCCTTTAATTAACCATTCCGTTGTAGTTGCAGCAATTACTAATCAAATTGAGATAGCATGATGTAATCCGAAACCCAAATGATTGTTGGTACTTTTAATCAGCCATTCCGCTAGAAGTTGCCATACTTACTAGTCGTACAATGGTCGCAAGCGACAATCCAAACAAGCAATTGTGGGCAGTTTATTAGCCATTCCATTATAGTGAAGCTGATTACTAGTCATTATAAGTCAAATTTATAGCAGTAAACTTTAGTTATGCTTGTCTATGATCGAGATCTGCTCCAAGTCGTCCATATCCGCGACACGGCTTTGAAAGTTTTACCCGCCGGGTGCACCAATAGCAACACACGCTCGATCAACCTCGAAAAACCAACTCAAAACCCAACGAGGCTTTCACGGTGAACAATCACGATTCAGAAATATTTCAGGGGCCACCTTAAGTAGATCCCGTGAAGCCGGTGACTCGAGACGGGCTCAAGGTTTGGGTATACTTGTGAACGATCGGGAACCCGAAGTGTGGCTGGGCTTGTCGACACCGCGGAATCGTGTCCCGATCCTAATGCGATTACAGCGATTACCTCGCAATTTAAATACGTAAAGTAGCATGGCATAAGTACAGGATCGTAAATAAAACCTCAAACTAGTTTGTGGCCCCAAGAAATAAGATGAATCAAGCTCGCCTGTGGGGTCCCATATACCTCCCGGATGTGGATAGCGATAAATCAAGGAGCAGTATCAAGTACTCGGGGTCTTACGGGACACAAGTGGGCGTCGAAACCAAATGTTATCTATCACCCACGATGCCTCTCGCTTATTTCAATTTTAGTTGTTAAACAGAATTTAAAGTGACGATAAGTAAAACTAGAATCATCTCCAACATCAACATGCGGCAATACGACAAAGAATGGCGTATGACGACTCACATCACTTGAGCAAGCAACTACGACATAAGTCCAACTATCTACCAAACAACAGGTAATAGGGTGTGTCAAAGGCAATATAGGGCTGCACGTATATCAGTGCGAAACTAAAGCATCGCATCACGATAGCAATAGATCAACAGAGGGAATAAAGACTATAAAAGTAAGATAGGTAGAAAGGGGAGATGCTGCCGAAAACATGCCGAGGATCAACCAAGATCGGGTGGCTCACATCAACTCAACGGCCTTATCCGCGAAGAAGCAAAACACTAGAAGAAACACCGGATGCAATACTTAATACACGGCAGAAGATCGGCATGATGCATGGCATGGCAAAGTGCGATGCAATTAGGTCAGATTAAGCGGAACCGGGGTCCCGACAATTAATTATATTGTTCAAGTTATTTAATTACCCCGCAAATTAAATGTTGTTATAACAAGGCAAGATAAAATACCGGTTCGCTACACAAGTTTAAATGAGGCCAATATAAGGCTAGATTTGCCCGCATATGGGCCCCATATTTAATTATTAGGTGAATCGGCATAAGGCCCCCAAACCACATGAATGCATGCGAGATGACAATTAAAAATGAAACAAGTTGTCATGTTATAAAATAGGGTTCGAGGAAAAGGGTCACACATTTAGGGTTCTCGACGGACTTGAGGTTCCGGGGGGTTCGGGGTTCGGGGTCGGTCTCGGGGTCCAGGGTTCGACGGGATCGACGAGGTTCGACGGAAGCGTTCTCGGCGGGCTCGTTCTCGAACATCAGAGGTAGTCCTTGGCGTTCACGAGTACTTGGTTCGTCCGGCATTGGGTCCGACCTGGTCGGGCGTTCTAGTCGCATGCATCTTGTCGGTCTGTGCCGGGTCGGTCTTGGCGTTCGGGATCAGATCTTGGTGTCCGGTCGGGTACTTGTCGTTCGTGGTCTCGGTGTCGGATGAAATGCTTGCGTCCCGGTCGATCTTGTTGGTACCGCCCCATCGGGTTCCACCTCTTATTGGTCGACGAACAGCGATGCAGATCTTGGTGACAAAGGTCATCGGGGCTCTTGTGAGACGGTCTTGTCGAGGACCCTCGGGTTCGGAAGGTCTTGCGGTTTCCGTCCTCTTTGGGTGGGGTTCTCGGCGTCTGAGGCAGATCTTGTCGATCGAGGGTTGACCTCGGGGTCCATGAAGGGAACTTGGCGTCTCGCGAGGGTCGACTTGGTACTCTGCAGATCCCGGCGTGAAGGTTCGCAACTCGTGGTAGCCCGCACGCTTCACAGCAGAAGACCCGAACCATCAGGCAAGCACGCCCACAAGCACACAGGCGGCTTCGGCGCGAGGCGAGGCCACCGGGCGGCGGAGGCTTGGGTCGCGCGCTGGCGGGCGTCAGGGCGGTGGCGGGCGTCATGGGAGGCGGCTTGAGGGGCGAGAGGCGCGGGCTCAAGGTGGCGCAGCGGACCGCTGGCGCGGCGCGCTGAGCGGGTGAGGAGGAGCGCCGGGCGGCGCGACGGGCGCGGCTAAGCTGGGCACGAAGCTGAGGCGGCTGTGACGCTGCCGTGGCAGGCGGTTACAGGAGGGCGGCGGGCGCTCGGCGACCTTGGCGAGCAGCGGCAGACGCTGGGCCGGAGGAGGCCCGCGAGGCGGGCGCGGCGCTGAGCAGGGCGGCAGCGCGCGGGCAAGCAGAGGCGGCGGCGGGCGGGCGAGGCGGAAAGATGGCAGCGGAAGGTCAGCGGGCGCGAGCTCGCGGTCGGAGAAGAGGGTCGCGGGCGCCAAGGCCGCTGAGGGGCGGCCGCAGGGGACGGAGGGGCGGCCGCGGAGGACGGGAGGAGGCAGCTCAAGGGCGGACGGAGCCTGGGCGAAGCGAGGGAGCAGCGGGAGGCTGCGGCCGGAGCGGGACGGTTGCAGCGCGGGCAGAGGCAGACGAGGGCTGATGCTGGCCCGGCAGGGTCGAGGGCGGTGGGCAGGGAGCGGCCGAGCCAAGGGCGCTGGCTGGCTGGGCGGCTGGGGAGGCGGGTGGAGCAGGCGGGCCGGGCGGCAGACGCGGGAGGGAGAGGGGCGAAAGGGACGGAGGAAGGAGAGGGAGAGGAGCGCGTGGGGAGCATGGCGCGGTTGGGGTGGGACCAGGGGCAGGTGGCGGGGCCCGGGCGAGTGCGTACGTGTGTAGTGCGGGGTGGGCAGGGAGAGGAGGTTGGACCGGGTCAGGGGAGGCTGGCGGGTGGGTCCCGCGGGGCCAGGGAAGGTTCGGCCTGGGGGAGGGTTTTCTGGGGAGGGTGCCAGCTGCAGGGAGGGGTTGACTGGCTGGCCCACGGGCATGGAGACAGGGGCCGTGCAGGGTTAGTGGGAAAAGGCCAGGCGGGTGTGCTGTGTGTTGGGTGGATGGGGTGGAAAGAGAGGGAGAGAGAGAGAGGGGTGAGCCAAGTGGCAGCCCACGGTTGGTGGGGGGTTTGGGGTTGCTGATGTGTCGGTTGGCGATTGGCCGGGATGAGGTGGCCAGGGAGAGAGGGTAGAGTTTTAGGTGGGAAAAGGATTTAGGTGGGGCTGGATTGAATGGACCGATTAAATTCTGGGGTGGTCATTCGGTCATTCGCCCTCGACCGCCTTCGCTAAAATAAATATAAATGTTATTTATTTCATACAAAGCTTTGCAAACCGATATCGGGCAAAACAAAATATTCAGCGATCCGGATTTTGATGTTTGAATCAAGAGGGGTTTTAGAAAACAAACGGTGTTGCGAAAATAGTTTTGGCAAACAATGCATGATGATGACGATGCAATGCACAAATTCAACGCGATTTTCTAGTAGTGGTTTTGCGGGATGCCACAATTGACACCACTAACAAGGGATCTCGCCTCGAGATCCGCCTCATGGTACAGGAAGGTCGGTGAATCGCATCTTCTCAACCGTGTAGATCCTCGCGACACCACTAACAAGAGGTCGTTGTCCTGCTCGCCGAGAGAGCACTCCGAAAAACGGACGGGTTAAAGGTAAGGCCACCTCTAACTTCCATGGAAGGAGTAAATTGCATCGATCCACCATTCAATGTACATAAGCAAATGATAAGAGTAGTGGTATGGTCGCGACTCCATCCCGCACTCAAAGCATTACTCACACGAATAGGCATTATGCAACCAACCTCGGATTCAGATCAAGATCTCGGCGAGGTTCGATCAAAGGAGTGATGCATCAGATCGGATCTGGCATAGAGGATAACGTCCGTCGGAGAAAACACCGGAAGGCACAAACAAAGAACAAAGAATGGTAACACCGTAGACGGATTCATCAGGCAGCTTGGACACCGGACGGTAGAACACCGTTACCAAAGGAGGAAGCGAAACCCTGAAGGTACGACGGAACCCAACCACGAGATATCCTGGACTCGAAGAGAGAGAAGAGAACGGATTCAAAACACGTCGAGATAAGAGGAGAATAGCAGGGGGGTAAGGAGTAAAATCAGACCTAACCAGAACTATCCAACCGGTTTTTCGAAAACAGTTTGACACTCTACTTCGGCCGTTAGCTAGGTTATCCTACAGGCTGGACTTGTGGGGTATCGTAACTGCTGAGCTCTGATACCACTCTGTAACACCCTCAGAATCGGACCTATGCAAGTTTGGGAAAAATTCGCCAAACCCGCATAGAAACGATTCAAAGGTGCCCACCAGGCACTTTCGTGCGGGTGGAAAACGAAGTAATAACATTACACAACAGTCCTCGATGGGACCCACAGAACAGATATATATATAACAATGACTCAAAGAGTCAAGAATACAAATATAATATACAAAGATCCAAATCACCTTGAAAGCGATAGAGCGTCCACTACGGACAAGATGCAAATGGGGCTAAGAGCCCAAGAATAACCAATGGCGTCCATAACCTGCGGCCAAGCGTTTAAGGGTAACCACGCTAACGACGCCGATCTCAAACCTGCTTAAACAAAAGGGTGCCGACAAAGGGCAAAGGAAAAGAAGGAGGCCAAGATCGAGGCCGTGCACGAGGCTAGAATCGGCGGTCCTCGCCTACATAGGTATGGTGGATCAAGCGGCGAAGATGCACTAAACAACCTATAGAGACTCGATACACTAGCGTCAAGCAGAGGGGTAAGAAGGACCTATTCGAACCAACCTGATTCTATCATCAAACAAACCCATCTGGCGTTTCCCCTCGAGACCAAACGAGGAAGTCAACCGAGGAACTCACAGCTGGCGCTTTTATTTATTCAGTTATAGTTATGCACTTTACTAGTCGTGTAGATAATTGTCACGATAAAATAAGAAGTGGGCCCTTTTAATTAACCATTCCGTAGAAGTTGCAGCAATTACTAATCAAATTCAGATAGCATGATGTAATCCGAAACCCAGTTGTTGGTACTTTTAATCAGCCAATTCCGTTGTAGTTGCCATACTTACTAGTCGGTACAATGGTCGCATAGCGATAATCCAAACAAGCAATTGTGGGCAGTTTATTAGCCATTCCATTATAGTGAAGCTGATTACTAGTCATTATAAGTCAAATTTATAGCAGAAACTTTAGTTATGCTTGTCTATGATCGAGATCATGCTCCAAGTCGTCCATATCCGCGGACACGGCTTCGAAAAGTTTTACCCGCCGGGTGCACCAATAGCAACACACGCTCGATCAACCTCGAAAACCAACTCAAAACCCAACGAGGCTTTCACGACTGAACAATCACAGGATTCAGAATATTTGGGGCCACCCTTAAGTAGATCCGCAACCGGTGACTCCGAGACGGGCTCAAGGTTTGGGTATCTGTGTGAACGATTGGGAACCCGAAGTGTGGCTGGGCTTGTCGACACCGGAATCGTGTCCCGATCCTAACAGATAAAGGTGCAGTACCGCACAATTTAAATCTGAAAGTAGCATGGCATAAGTACAGATCGTAAATAAAACCTCAAACTAGTTTGTGGCCCCAAGAAATAAGATGAATCAAGCTCGCCTGGGGGTCCCATATACCTCCCGGATGTGGATAGCGATAAATCAAGGAACAGGTATCAAGTACTCGGGGTCTTACGGACACAAGTGGGCTCGAAACCAAATGTTATCTATCACCCACCGATGCCTCTGCTTATTTCAAATTTAGTTGTTAAACAGAATTTAAAGTGACGATAAGTAAAACTAGAATCATCTCCAACATCAACATGCGGCAATACGACAACAACTGTGGCGTATGACGACTCACATCAGCACTTGAGCAAGCAACTACGACACGCAAGTCCAACTATCTACCAAACAACAGGTAATAGGGTGTGTCAAAGGCAATATAGGGCTGCACGGTATATCACAGGTACGGAAACTAAAGCATCGCATCACAGATAGCAATAGATCAACAGGAGGGAATAAAGACTATAAAAGTAAGATAGGTAGAAAGGGGGAGATGCTCGCCTGAAAACATGCCGAGGGATCAACCGAAGATCGGGGCGAAGCTCACATCAACTCAACGGCCTTATCCGCGAAGAAGCAAAACACTAGAAGAAACACCGGATGCAATACTTAATACACGGCAGAAGATCGGCATGATGCATGGCATGGCAAAGTGCGATGCAATTAGGTCAGATTAAGCGGAACCGGGGTCCCGACAATTAATTATATTGTTCAAGTTATTTAATTACCCCGCAAATTAAATGTTGTTATAACAAGGCAAGATAAAATACCGGTTCGCTACACAAGTTTAAATGAGGCCAATATAAGGCTAGATTTGCCCGCATATGGGCCCCATATTTAATTATTAGGTGAATCGGCATAAGGCCCCCAAACCACATGAATGCATGCGAGATGACAATTAAAAATGCAACAAGTTGTCATGTTATAAAATAGGGTTCGAGGAAAAGGGTCACACATTTAGGGTTCTCGACGGACTTGAGGTTCCGGGGGGTTCGGGGTTCGGGGTCGGTCTCGGGGTCCAGGGTTCGACGGGATCGACGAGGTTCGACGGAAGCGTTCTCGGCGGGCTCGTTCTCGAACATCAGAGGTAGTCCTTGGAGTTCACGAGGGAGTACTTGGTTCGGCGTCGGGGGCATTGGGTCCGACCTGGTCGGGGCGTTCTAGTCGCATGCAGATCTTGTCGGTACCGTGTGCCGGTCGGTCTTGGCGTTCGGGATGCAGATCTTGGTGTCCGGGTCGGGGTACTTGTCGTTCAGGGTCTCGGTGTCCGGGATGAAATTCTTGGCGTCCGGCGGTCGATCTTGTTGGTACCGGCCCCATCGGGTTCCACCTCCCTTATTGGTCGACGAACATGCAGCGATGCAGATCTTGGTGACAAAGGTCATCGGGGCTCTTGTGACGAGACGGTCTTGTCGAGGGACCCTCGGGTTCGGGAAGAAGGTCTTGCGGTTTCCGGTCCTCTTTGGGTTGGGGTTCTCGGCGTCCGAGGCAGATCTTGTCGATCGAGGGTTCGGCCTCAGGGTCCATGAAGGGAACTTGGCGTCTCGCGAGGGGTCGGACTTGGTACTCTGCAGATCCCGTCGGCGCGAAGGTTCGGCAACTCGTGGTAGCCCGCACGCTTCTCCAAGCAGAAGACAGACCGAACCCCACTGTGCAAGCACGCCCACAAGCACACAGGCGGCTTCGGCGCGAGGCGAGGCCACCGGCGAGCTTGGGGTCGCGGCGCGCTGGGCGTCGGGCGGCGGCAAGGCCCGCGTGAGGCGGCGGAGGGGGCGAGAGGCGCGGGCTGGCGGAGGGTGCTGGCGAGCGGACTGCTCTGCGGCGGCGCGAGCTGGGTGAGAGGAGCGCCGGGCGGAGCGGCTGACGGCAGCGGCTTGCCGGGCCGGGGAAGCGAGGCGGGCCGCACGCTGGCCAGGCGCCTGGAGGCGGCGGGCGCCCGGCGACCTTGGCGGCAGGGGACGGCGACGCCGGGCCGGAGGAGGCCCAGAAGGGCGCGCGGGCGCGGGAGGCGGCAGAGGCGACGGCTCGGCGAGGCAGCAGAGGCGACGGCGGAGGCAGCAGAGGCGGTGTCGGTGGAAGGTCGGGGCGGCTCGCGAGCTCATGGCCGAGAAGAAGGCCTTGGCGTCGCTGCTGAGGAGGCCGCAGAGGAGGGAGGGGAGGCAGCTCGGCGGCACGAGGCGCGAGGGCGAGGGGGGCCGGGAGCGCGAAGGAGGTTGCGGCGGAGCGGGTGACGGCAGCGCGGGCGAGGCGGAGACGAGGGCGGCGCGGCTCGGGTTCAGGGCGGTGGCGGCATGGCGCTGGAGCGGCCGAGCTGGCGGGAGACTACTGGAGGTGGAGGCGGTGGAAAGTGGCAAGGCAGACGCGGGAGGAGAGGCGGCGGGTCGGGATGGGAGGAAGGAGAGGGAGAGGAGCTGGGGAGGGGCGGTTGGGGTGGGACCAGGCAGGTGGCGGGCGGGCGAGGCACGTGTGTAGCGGAGGTGGGCAGGGAGGAGGTTGGGCCGGGTCGGGAGGAGGGCGGTGGGTCCAAGGGGCCAGGAAGGTTCGCCTGGGGAGGGTTCGGGAGGTGCCAGCTGCCAGGGGAGGTGGGGTTGACTGCGTGGGCCCACGGGGCAGGGAGCCAGGCCAGCAGGGGTTGGTGGGAAAGGCCAGCGTGTGTCTGTGTTGGGTGGATGGGGTGGAAAGAGAGGGAGAGAGAGGGGTGAGCCATGGCAGCCCACGGTTGGTGGGGGTTTGGGGTTCTTGATGTGCTGGCGATTGGCGGGATGAGGTGGAGGCAAGGGTGGGTAGAGTTTAGGTGGGAAAAGGATTTAGGTGGGGCCGGATTGAATGGACCGATTAAATTGGGTGGTCGTCGGTCATTCGGCCCGTTCGACTGCCCCGCTAAAATAAATATAAATGTTATTTATTTCAAACAAAGCTTTTGCAAACCGATATCGGGCAAAACAAAATATTCCGGCGATCCGGATTTTGATGTTTGAATCAAGAGGGGGCGTTTTAGAAAACAAAACGGGTGTTGCGAAAATAGTTTTGGCAAACAATGCATGATGATGACGATGCAATGCACAAATTCAACGCAATTTTCTAGTAGTGGTTTTGCGGGATGCCACAAGTTTGTGCAAGGGTTACGTATGGAGGAAATTATCAGGAGAAGGAGAAAAGGAATCTGCAGAGTTCGTCTTTGAATATGTAAAAGTGGTGAAAACAGAAGGTTCGTGAAACCCCAATCTTTTTATATTTTTGATGTTTTTAATACATAAGGAAGACTACAATACGGAACAAAAAAGGAACCGGAGTCCGGGGTGGACAAACCCACCCCAGGAGCGGGCCCACTGCCGCTACCGAGGGGTTTGACTCCCGGACTCGCCTCCCTGCTTCCGTGTCAAAACCTTCCTTATGCATTGAAACTTTGTAATATATAACCCCCCGGATCCCCCAAGGTTCGTGCATCGTGTTCTCGTCATGTTTTCGTTTTGATCTGTTTCTGTCAGGAAATCTTCTCACGTTTAGCGCACCATGGTCTCCGCCGACGACAAAGGCAAGAAGCCCATGGAGGAGATAAAATTGGAAGGACAAACCTCTGCATGGGCAAGGGAAAGGAAACCTAATTTGGTAGGACAAATTAACATCGGGGATGATTTTTCTCGTAACATGCAGGGAATCATAGCCTTCGGTCCAGACTTCAAATCGCCTCGAGGTAAGCCTTCGAACCAGGGCGAATTTTTGTGATAAGTACCGTGCTTTGAGGATGAAGGTGGATATGCTTCAAAAGGAGAATCACAGACTTCATAAGATGCTGGAGGATTTTCTGATCCTTGACAAAGAACACCACCACCACCGAAGGAGTAATTCGTCATCAGGTTTGGCATCCCCTTGGCTTGTTCCAAGCTTGGGGGAGTGACACGGTATCACCACCATTATATTTTATCTTTTACCTTTTTAGTGGATTCATATCTTTGGTAGAGAGGTTATCTTATATTTTTGTTTGCATGTGGAAGTATCTCTCCTTTAGTTGATTATCTATGTATCCCTTGGTGTGAGTGCCTTTATTGGATTATTAATGAGAAGTCTCATATTTTACTTTTTGCAATTCTTATTTTACTTTGCAATCTCTATTATATGATGGATTTTTTTGATCGGTATTGGCATCACTTTGGGATCATCAAGTGGATCTAAATTTGTTCTGGCAAACTGAGTTTTGGTCAGTAGCATTACTTTGAAAGAGAAAAAGTTTACAGGTATTTTATATCATTTGTTTTCTTTCTAGTTGGCTCATAATCTTAGTATTCTTTATTTAAGATCTTTTGCGTCTTCAAAGAAGATTGCATGTTTGGCTTTATTACTTGTATGTTTGCTTATTTCTTTCAACTCTATTGCTTGCTACCCAGCCTTGCTAGCCAAAAACCTATTTTGAGAAGGCATACTTCTCATGTTTCCAAACCCTTTGAACCAAAACCTTTGGCACATGTGTCCACCATATCTACCTAGTAGCTTTTGCTATTCCAAGAAAATTCTCAATCTTCATCTACCTTTTGAATTAAAAAGTATTTTGTTATGTGAAAACTAGTTAATAAAGCTCTCACGAACTTGATGGCACACCTTATTTTATTGCCTCTAATAGACTTGAACCATTGTGCCATCGAAGTTGTATATGCTTGCATCTATACGCTGGAATTAGCAGAACCGTGTTGTCACGGGGAACGTTTTCAACATTGCACCGATACTTTGTACTCATTTGATATCGTGCTCTTTTGTCTATGGATGTCAACGGTGTGAAATAAAGAGGGAACTTGTAAGTCCATGGAGTATGTATTTTGTGTTAGAGAAACGCCTGGGCCGCTAGCCTAAGCCATGCCTAATCATGGTGGAAACTTCCAGCATCACCATAGTGAGATATCTATGAAGCATCCTCAATAAAAAGCTATGCACATAGTAAATAAAAAGATCGCTGAGATGCTCATTGTCTGCTTGCCTTGTCATTTTGGTTATGGGAAAGCTCCTGTACCATGTGCAAGGGGTACCCGTTGGCGGTTCTTTATGATACGCAAATACTTACAATGACAAGAACTTACCGGTGACCAAAGTTGAGTACCATGAGGAGTGGCCCTCATATTCGAGGGATATGAGATTGCCAACTTATATTTCATCAAGCATATACTCCATCTTTGTGCACTTTAACCTTAATCATCTCAAGATGCCTCTGATAGGGGCAATGACGGCTCAAAGCTAGTAAGTACCATAATCTTTTGGAAGGTCTTTATGACTTGTAATCCCTTCTACCCTCTATGAAGGGACCTTTCTCCTAGTTACCAGTTTGAGTCAGTAAACCTACTTCCTCTCTATCTCTAGCAAGCATTTGAGTTGTTGTGTTTCAAGCATTCATATGGTGATTTATTCAATCATGTTGTCTATCTTCCTTGTTTGCACAGAACTCTTATCTATTGAGTATTACTTTGAAAGCCTTCACTTGTGAAAAACCTTTTTGAGCAAAGAGTGCTCCTATTGTAAAACTTCTACAAAAAGCTTTTTGTGAAACTGTTTGCCAGGTGTTCTCTGACCAAGAAAAAGTTTTCCAATTCCAATTATGATTTATCTTTATGCATCTCTATTGTGATTGCTATACTTGGTTTCAAGCTAAGTTATATAATGGTGAGTTGCTTTCTTCTATGAGTTGTGTAATGGTAAGTGTGATGCTTCTTGCTCGTATTCTTTTATCGACACTGCACTCCATAAACCTATGGACATGTTTACTGAGCTTAGTTTTCGCTTGGGGACAAGCAAAGGTCTAAGTTTGGGGGATTTGATACGCCCAATTTGCATCACCATTCTATATCGTAATCTACCTCTATTCATTAATATTTGTCTTATTATGAGGTATTACTTATGGCTTTTCAACTGTTTATGCATGTTGGATGATTCTTGGAGTATGGATTGTTCGAGTCTGGATTCTGATGGAAAAGAGGTCATTTTTATGCAATTTCGTGAAGAACAGAAAAATACCAGAACATATTATTTTTCCTGAAGATTGAGGAAGCCAGAAGGAGGGACGAAGAAGGGCCGTAGAAGGCCCACACCCCCTAGGGGCAGGCCCACCCTGGGCTGCGCCTAGGGTAGGTGTGGCCCACCTGCCCGGCTCCCGACTCCGCCCCTTCGCCTATATCTTCCCTATGGAACCCTAAGCCTCAGGGAGCGACCACAGATAGATTTCCGCCTCCTCTGGGTGCGGAAAACACCGAGAGAGAAAGAGCTCTCTGGTAGACAGATTACTGCCGGGGGAATTCCTTCTCGGAGAGGGGAGATCGTCGCCATCAACACCGTCATCAAGCTAGGCTTCATCGAGATCATCATCATCATCCACACCATCATCTCCACCAGCACCATCATCACGACTCCGTCCCGCTGTAACAATTGTGTTGGATATTGCTTTAGTTCTTAGGGAAAACTTTCCCGGTGTTAATTACTATTGGAGTTGATGCTTGTGAGTGGAACCATTGGATTATTGTTTATGTTCATATTGTTATCCATTATCATATCATCTTTGATCATGATACATATGATGTCTTGTGAGTAGTTCGTCTAGTTCTTGAGGACATGGGAGAAGTCATGTTGTTATTAGTGTATTTGTGTTGAGTTATTATTAAATGGTTTAGTATTTACGTTGTGGTGCTATTCTTCTAGTGGTGTCATGTGAACGTCGACTACATGATACTTCACCATTTATGGGCCTAGGGGAATACATTGTGTATTTGGCTACTAATTATGGGGTTGCCGGAGTGACAGAAACCTGAACCCCCGTTAGGACACCTTTGCACAAGGGAGCGTAGGATCTCAGAGTTTAAGGCTGTGGTTAGATTTATATCTCAATTACTTTCCTATAGTTACGGATGTTTGTAGGGGGTTTAATCACAAGTATGTATTAGTCCAAGTACGGTCGGTACATTAGCACAGGATCACCCATACAACAGTTACAACGCCAGAGAAGAGTACTCAGCTATATGAAGCGAAAGCACATGACAGAATTCCCGTGTGTCCTCGAGAACGTTTGGTCTTTATAAGTATTTCCACCGGCTTGTCCTTTGCTAAGAACGGATTGGGCCACCTGTTGCGTTTGTTCTTTATTACTTGCACTTTGTTTTATTGCCTTATCATAAAACCACTAAAATCCGTTTGCTAAGTATTGACAGGGATTTCCTGCTCCACACCACTGTTTAGCACCTTCTGCTTCTTGTTGGGATCGACACTCCTATTTATCGAAAGTACTATGATACACCCCCTATACTTGTGGGTCATCATAAACGATTGGGAACCCGAAATTCTGACTGGGCTTGTCGATACCGCATAAACATATCACAATTCCTAAACAGTAACGATGCTCCACGCGGCATAATCATGGCATTAGTACAAGATAGTAATAAACTTCCAAACTACTTTGTGGCCCCAGGAAATAAGATATGACTCAAGCTCTAAGTGGATTCATGGTCCCACATGCGGATAGTGCGAATATTCAAGGAACAGGTATCAAGTACTCGGGGTCCTACGGGACACAAGTGGATGGTTAAAAACCAATAACATCTATTGCCCACCTATGCCTATGCATTATTTACCTACTTTCAATATTAGTTGTTAAAAGTCATGGTCATCTCCAACATTAAACATGAGGCATTTCTTCAACGATCGTGGAACATCGACGGCGCGAGACACCACCTGCGCCAGCAACTACGACTCGCAAGGCCGACTATCTATCAAACAACAGGTAATAGGATGTGTCCATGGCAATATATGGTTGCAGGGAAGTATAAAGGGATACAGAAACTATAGCATCGCAACATAGATAACAATAGATCAACAGGAGAAAGTAAAGACTAGAAATGTAAAATAGGTAGAAAGGGAGAGAGTGCTCGACTGAAAACATTTCCGAAGTTTCGTAATCGAAGAACTTGTCGAAGCTCACAATATCTCATCGTCCTATCCGGGTAGAAGCAAAACACTAAAAGGAACAAACAATGCAACAATTATAACTAATGCGGAAGAATTGACATGATCATGATATGATGCATGACATGGGAATTTAATAATGCAAACTATGTCAAAAAGGTATTAGGGGCATAGCATATTAATGATATAGCATTCGTGAGGCATTATTAATAAGAAACAATTAGTTCCCAATTTTATTTATCATGTTTTCCTTGCATAAACTGTTCTGGTTATAAAACTGCTCTTCGTGCATGATGCAAATTATAACATGGATATTATGGTTTGAAAGGTCTCGTCGCGTTGATTGATGTACACATATTATTTGTTGAATTCCGAAAAGGGAATCCAAAGATATGAATTATTCCATTCTAAGTATTTATAAGAACATTTAATGGATTTTGGAATTTTAATTATTCAAAAATAAATAAAAATCAAAATAGAGGTGGTATTATTGATCCTCAATTTTTTATCCACTTTTATATGTAGAAATGTTTTAGTTTGGATTACCAATTCAAACATAGGATTTATTCATTCAACAAAATTTCTGAATAGAAAAGATTTGGAAATTTGTTTTGTACCTAATAGAACTAGCGAGATACATCCGTACAGGGAAAAAACAATTAAGATTGAAAGATTCAGGAGCTAGTCAAATGGACTTGTGTGGAGTACATGAATAGGAGATAGCACAGGCGATTTTTAAACAAATCCAGAACGGATGCATGTCTTCGCCTGACGAAACTGAACCCGTATGTACGCAGTGTCAGATAAAATACCAAGAAAAATAAACAAGAGTACAAAGCGCGTCGAGACTCGAACACTGGATCTGTAACATGCAGATAGTACGTGGTAGCACTGCCTTGAGCTATGTTTGATCAATGTTGGAAGGGAGGCGCCAGAATTAATCTACAGATGGCTCGGAATAGAGGCATATGGAGCGGCAACGTTGGCAGTTAGTTTGGAACTCTAAAAACTGTCGATTGTTTGCTGATTTTTGCCGTCGGATAATGCAGTAAAAATAGAGGAAAAAGAAGGAAGATTGAGAACATGCGGGACCTCGATCTAGTGGGCTGGTGCCTACAGATTGGTGCTGGTACCACCAGCTCGGGCTGAGACTGGTTCTAGGTCAAGGCAACGTTAAATCTGGGCTAGAGGTGCTCGGGAACAGAGTCAAAGAGGTGGCGGCGCTGAGTTCGGTGACTGTCAGAACTGAAGTAGAGTACAAAAACTCGACTGTGAGAAACGCTCAACTTCGGAGGAGGATGTAGAGGCGCATAGAGCGTATATTTGGACGTGGTTCTCTGCAGGCTATAGCTGGATGCACCTAGATAATTTGCGTGTGATGTACCGACGCTAGGGGCGATGGATATCAGCCTATCGTGCTCAGGAACAGGAGACAAAAATGAGTGGCGTGCTACTGATGCTGTACCCCGGCAAGGAGACACGATGGCTCCAGCGGAGTTCTGGTGGTCTGCTAAACTGAGAAGACGACAAGGAGATGATGATGGATGAGGCGCAGATCTAGGACAAAGTGGACGAGACCAACGGCGACGGGATCGATGGGTATCTACAAGGACATCGTCGGACAGCAGGGCATGAACGATGGAGAGAGGAGATGTCATGATGCACATGAAGGTATGGGAGGTCGGGAAGCTCACCAGGATGACTCTCATCTAGCCCCGCTAGTGGAGTCGGTGTAGATCATGTGCGAGGCTCGTGGACAGCGACTTCGGACTCCTCGTGGGCATGATGCAGTGGTGGCGGCTAGGGTTTTGCAGTGGAGAAGAAAGAAGAGGGGACATCGAGATCTGGATAGTACGGAGAGGGAGTGGTTGAGGATTAGGAGCCGGGATACTTTGCTGATGCCTTTTGTGGATAGGGAGAAGGCAAGGGGAAGGAGGGCACGACGTGGCTCGCCAGCCTGGCGCGGATAGAATATACACAGTGGCGCGCTGGCGATCACGTGCGAGGCAAGCAAGGCAGGATGACGCGTGCTGGACTGGTGAAGTCGAACCAGGGAGCGAGGCTGGGTACTGGGTTGGCTCAGGTTCAGCACATGGAGAGGGTTCATACTTGGGATTACTAGGGAGGGATGGACACCGGTCGGACGTGGTACAAGGTATATATTAGCTAGCTAGGTGGCGATAGTTAAAGATACGTGAGAATTATGGTTAGCTAAATTGGATAAAGCCACTGGGGATGATTTCGTGGCAAGGGAATCTGATGGTGATATGCATCGATTGGATTGGTGGTGGCACTGAAGGCTTTAGCGTTGGGAAGTAAAACATGGGCAGCAACTGAAACCTGGAGATTCTAGCGTAGCTGCAAGCAGCCGGAAGAAATCCGTGTGATCAAAACGAACGGGGACGAGGCGGTATGAACCATGAAAGAATGAGACTTTTGACAGATTTTTGGGGCTAGGTTTTAAAAAGAAAGAGGGGGATGGACAATTTATAGAGTCCAAAGTTAACTAGATGGGGCTAGTTTTTGTGCCAAACTTTTAGACAAGCTTTTTTCTTTTATTTTTATTTTTAGTAAAATATTAAAAATCTAGTCACATATGATAGATATATCCACACATAGGGCATATGAGCATATATTAGAACAAAGCCAATAAATGCAGTCCATATGACAAGGTGCCGTAGAATATAGACAAGATCAAGTGAACAACATTAGAATGGATTCACAGGTTATATAAGGACATAAATTAAATACAATCAAATATAAATAAAACCCATATATCCATGCATGGTAGAAAATAGAGCAAGATCATTGGGCTAAACAAGATGACTAGGATCCACACAATAACACATGTGTGTAATTAAATCCCAACAAATGAACAAACCCATACGTCATGTGTGGTAGAGTCTAGAACAAGAACATATGAAAAGATGATGTGGCTTGTTAGTAGATAGAATGAATACAAAAGATATGCCCCCAAATCAATTTGGGCATTAATGGCAAAAATAATATGAAGACTCAAGTAAGATGAAATTGGACATTATGGTTCCATCAAGTATGGCACCAACTGGAATGAGAAAACATAGAAGACAATTAGTGAGAGGAAATCCAAACTCAAATTCAAATATCGAGAATCAAATACAAGTGCAAAACTTAAATGCACAATTTAGATTATGTTCCATGCAATGTGGCATGATAAACAAAATGATGATGCATGCTGATGTCATGATGATGCACAAAGTAGAAACAACAAGCGATTTTATAGTAGTGTTTTTACCGGGGTCCTACAATTCAACACCACTAACAATGGATCTTGCCCTCGAGATCCGCCTCATGGTACGGGAAAGAAGGTCGACGATCTGAAAATTCTTGCTTTGTATAGATCTTCGCGACACCACTAACAAAGCTTCTTGCCCCGTCTTGAAATCGGCAACACCACCAAAAGGGTTGTTGCTCACGTCGTCGAGAGAACACTCCGGAGAAACACAGATGAAGGTAGAGCTCTCAAAGATAAGGCCACCTCTAACTTCCACGGAAGAAGTAAAATTGCTTGATCCACCGATTCAATGTACAAGAGCAAATGATAAGAGTAGTCGTATGGTGATTAGTCCATTGCGCACCCAAATCATTACTCTACACATGAATAGGTGAATTATGCAACCAACTCTCAGAAGCAGACTTAATGTCAACACCCGGATTTTTAATCCCAGATGCCTGTTATGCCATACATCGCAATCCCAGGATTACCATTTTTGCGAGACATAACAGATTTGGATACCACAGTACATCATCCATTACAAACCATACATAAGGTCTTACACAAATAAGGATCTCATGATCCAGTTCTTAATACAACTCAAGCAGCGGAAATACGTAATAATAATGGTAGCGTAGGCGAAGCGCCATCTTCGGGGTCACAGGCAATGCTGACGATGGGAGATGATCCTAGTTGTCGTAACCTTCCTGGGGTCCTTTGTCCTGGTACTCCTCTTCATAGTCTGGCCATGGGAATAGCCAGGGACAAAGCCATGAGTACTCTTTAAGTACTCGCAAACTAATACTAACAAGTGAATGGGGTTTTTGTATTAGGACACTAAGATCTAGGGTTGTTTTGCAAAAAGCCAGATTTATCTCTACTAAGTTCAGAAGCAAGAAAAGCTAGTTGAAGTTTTATAACACCTAAGTGGGAACTTGTATTTCATATCACAACTCTATTGTGGTCAAGTCAAAATCTCAGTTCATTTCATAAGTCATTTTGAAAACATCTGACGGGGGAACAGTATGGCCACTCCAACTGTCCATAACCACAGACGCGGCTATTCCAATAGTTTGACACTCTGCAGAGATTGTACACTTTCACCACAACATTCGATACATCCGTCAGGAACAAATCATAAATTCACCATACTCAGTATGCGGATAATCCATCCTAACCTTTCAATTACACGCCCTAGTATAAGCACCTCTCCTGTGAGTTTGGCCTCCCAACCATGAGCAACTGTCATCTTCGGTACTGCACAGGTGGACAATCTTCACAAGGTAGCCTCAGCTTAGACCTTGGCCGTGAGGGAACCCATACTAAGGTATATAAGTTTCCAGTAAAGCCCTACCCAATTCTCGGGTATTGTGGTAGTACTGTAAAATTGGAATGGTATCGCATCCAGACAACCATCAGTTTTATAAAGGGCTAAAGCTCATGCCTTAACATTTTCATCATCCAAATCATCTGGTGTTCGGAAACACATTGTCAAAACATCTCAGTAGAATGAATCATCATTCTAAGGTTTTCATAACCATTTTTTACCAAGTATTCCCATCTAAAGTTGGTCAAGTTTTATGCTTAGCACTAGCATCTACAAGTCGGGGTGAGTACTAATGAGGGGTGGTAAACAGGTGGAGTTTTAACTAAGTACAATCTCATGCCTTAGGATGACATCGAGATTTTCTAGCTTAAGCCAAATTTAATGCTCTTTATGCAACCTTTCATTATCTTTCTAATATCTACAATTCACTATGTAACTCCAAGAGAAAGCTTTGATAAAGTATAAAGCTTGCAAATAAAACTAGGATTGGGTATCATCAAATGTGTCTAACCAAGCATGCTTAGTGCATTGCATAGGTTATCTAACTTTCATAATTGCAAGTGTTAGCTTGCAAATTCAACTAGTAGTATTAGGCTTGCCTTGTGTAGAGCAGTGGTTGAAGTTCTCCTCGGCTTCTTCCTCGTAGTATCCTTCTTCCTCCTCGTATCCTTGGTCGGTACTAGCTACTATAAATAAATACGAGGTACACAATCACCAAAAAAATACTTAACTACTTTCAGCCATCACACAAAAGGGTTCTATAGATGATCTAGCATAATCACTAACATTCAAGATTAAAGCCTTTGTCTTATTTATTTTATTTTTAGAAAAGTAATTTCTACTCATTGAAAAACTACATAAGATTTAATATTCTCCAACTCAAACATGGGATCATGTTGACACATGTCATCACCACATATTTCAGTACATGGGAATGTGATTTAAAGTGGTGGCACAATTTAATAGGGTTTACTCTTCTATTTTAAATAAAATAAAGTGACTAGAAATGCCTATGTGGCATTCTTTTATTACTTGAACATTATTTCTATAAGTAAACCCATATGTTTTTATATATTCTGAAAGGTATGATCAAATGTGATTTTGAGAGTTGGAATCAACTCAAAAGCTATTATGGTTGAAATTTGAAAAATGTTTGAATGCGGAAAAGCTTCTGAATTGTTATTTTTACCAGGGTCGATCTACAGATCCAAATGATTTGAATCCACCGGCTTGGATTAAGCATTTCAACACCTTTCTAACAAAATTGGTTTCATGCAATTTGGTTCACTGAATCGAGCTATCTTTATTTTTCAAACTAGATACATAACTGAGTTTAAATGAAAATAGAAAAAGCTAAATTCAAACGAGTGGCTGCGCGGGAAGGGTTATTGGGCCGGACTAGTGTCACTCCGCAGCGCGGGCCGCAAATGATAGGGTGGTCTACTGGTCAGTGGCTCATAAAACGCGAAGAGGTACGGGGCGATGTGGTCCATTGGATTAGAAGTGAGATCGACGGCTGAGGGTCGTCGTCGACGATGAACAGGTCACCGGCGAGCTCGAACCCTAGCGGCTCAGTGGGGGTGCATAGGGGCATACCGGGGCTCCAGGGATGATGGCGAGGCAGGAAAACGACGATGTTGATGTCGGCGAACTCAGGGGTGGTCGCGGCAGCTCTGGGGGTGGTCGAAATCAACGGCTCCCTTATTCTCCAGAGGCGGCCTACTCCGGCGCAATTCCGGCGAACTGTTGCTCCTCGTGCTCCGGCTAAGGGATGGAATGATCAGTGAGGTGAGGGGAGTGAGATGGTGTGAAGAAATCGAGCGGGGGTATCCTCTATTTATAGTGGCGAGAGGGGACCGACGGGCACGGGCTGAGCTCGTCGTGCTCGATGACACAGGCAAGCTATCGGCGTGGGCGACGGTAGGGGGCGGTTCTATGTTCCCTGGCGAAGCTCAACGGTGTGGTGGAGAAGCGTGGGGCGATGCTGATCGGTCGGAACGCTTCGACGGTCTGGGCGGGTCCGACGGAGGTTTTGATGGCGCACATTGTGCGTGGTCCGCGCGGCGGCGAACGGCGTGTCTGCGGGGTTGCTGGGGTGGTGGTGATCGCGCGTGCATGCGACAAGGGCGGCGCGCGGTCTGTGGTCATGTGTCGAGGGTGGCGCTCTGGCGCGCTCTCGGCATGCTCTCAGAGAAGTTTGGCATGGCTTGGGCGTGTGGTCTAGTGGCTGGCGTGCGTCCTAGACATGGTGTTTAGGCTTGGTGTTTGCTCTGGCTAGCTAGCCATGGTCGGCTAGCAAGGGTTCCTTCGGGTTGGCATGGCATGGTGCGATGGGTAGGGGCTAGGTGTTGGGGATATGCTATATGGGTATCCTCATAGCATGTCACTTATCCGGATAACCCGGGTGGCCTATAGTCGGTAGCATGGCCTATGGCCTGCTGGGCGGCCCAGTTAGATGGATCCAGAAGGGAGGCCCATGACAGATAAAGGAAGGCTACGGTGGAGTCACCAACGTACTCGTAGCCTTCGAGTGCAAGATACACAAGACTAGTAATAGACAGTGTAGGACTCTGTAACCTGTCCGGCTAGGACTTTTCCCTGTAACCCTAGGACCTGGCGACTATATAAGTCGGGCCTATGGGAGCCTTTAGGGCACAATCTCAGACGATAACTTAGACTCTCTAGTCACCTCGCACAGCGAACCAATCCCTGTAACTCGGCGTATTGCCCTTATAGTGATTTATAGCAGGAGTAGGATTCCGCCACCGTTGTGGGATCTGAACCTGGGTAAGCTGTGTTACCTCGTACCCGTCAATCGTCTGCCTTACCCCACGTCTCTAAACACGCACTGTGAGGACCCCTCCATGGCGTACTCATTGGCAATACCACGACAGTTGGCGCCCACCGTGGGGCAAGAGGCGCTTCAGACTCTTCAGCGGGTGAGGACCAAGATCTTTGCGGGAATCGGTGAAACCGTAGCCATCGGTCGCGTTCTCTTCTCCGACAACGTTCCGATCGTCCCTACTAACGAGTTCTGTATCCCGGCGAAGACGAACCCTACGTGGTGTTCGATCGTTGCTATCGGAGACATCCACCTCTTCATCGGCGAAACCAACTCGGGCACTAGTTCCCTGGGAGTCGGAGGAGCATCAAAACCCGCATGGACCGCCTACGGGCTGGATATGTTCACGGAAGGATCAATGTTGGATCTCTCTTCGGAGTTTACCGGCAAAGATCGGTAAACATCAAGACCCGCACGGACCGCCTACGGGACGGATACGTTCGCGAAAGGATCGATGTAGGATCTCTCTTTGGAGTTCGCCGGCAAAGATCAGAAAAATTCAAGGCCCACCCATACCGCCCCTGTGCAGGATATAAAGGTGGAAGATCACTGCAAATCCGCCGGCTTCATCCGTGCGTCTTGACAGCAGAGTTCCAAGTTTGTCGGCGTGGTTACCATCTTCGATCTGGCGCTCTGCATTCAGAGAGAGGGCGAAAACCCCCGCGATTACCTGGCCAGGTGTCTCCATATACGAGCCGATCTGGCCCACTACCCTGATGATAACGCTTTGTATCACTTCGTGGAAGGACTAGACCGTGGCACGCTTCTCCGACATTCTCTAAGACGGCAGCAGGCAACAGGACGCCTTACCCTCGAGGAGATGGTGAGCACTGTCAACAGCTACGCGGAAGCGCGCAGATGAGAGAGCTTGCTCGAGAGGCGGAGAACCTCCGATTCAGCAGCCGCCGTCACCACCTCCCGCCGCCATCGTCGCAGCAGCACCACCACCTCCAGTCATCGTCGAGGCCGTTGCACCTCCACCGCCCGTCATCGAGGAAGTCCTGGCACCCTCCGACTCTGTCATTGACACGCTTTATGCTGATTTTAGTGCAGATTCAGAGGAGATAGACTTCAGTCCAGAAGAGCTAGACTCCGCTATGCAGGAGATGGAGGAGGATTACTCGCGCGATGAGCAAGCCAACAACATTGTCGCGTCCCGAGGGGTGTTCTTCACCATTGGGACGGCAATGGATGAAGATCACCCTGGACGAGCTCCGCCTACATCATTGGAAAAGGGGAAGGGGCCACTTATTGCTGCTGACGATGATCGCGCAAAAGTCATGCCTCCTCCGCCTAACCCAATGCAGCAGCCGCAGGAACTCGGCACCGGCCCGAGAAACAACAACACCGCAAACATGCCGCCTCTAGCATCTACGTCTGCAGCCGCCCAAGTTACTCCAGCTGATAGAGTGATGTACGACAATCTCCTTGTCGAGACACTGACCGTTGCTCATATCCGGAACGTGACCCAGCTTGACGAGAAGCGTCGGCAGCTACTGGAGGAAGCGCAGGCCATCGCGGAGCAAGACGCTAAACTAGATCGAGATCTGGTCAACGCGCATAACTCCATAGAGAAAGATAGAGCAATGGAGGCCGAGTACAAGACTTTACTGCAGCAGCAGAAGGCTAAGAAAGCTCCGGCTTGCGTCATCAACGACCCTGGTGTACGGCGCAACTTAGGATGGGCTCCCCCAAAGCCGGCACAGGCCAAGCCATACATTAACAGTGAAGGCAAGCAGGTGATGCCCACCCCACTCCTTAACCTCGCCATTGCCAAGACCCTCCTAGAGCAGGATAGATCGCTTGAGGCAGTGGAATAGGTCTATGACCTAGTGGCCAAGGCGGTAAAGCAGCAGGAAAAGGCCACCTCTTAGAGGCTTGAGTCTGACCCAGCGCTCTGCCAATCTAGCCAGTACAAGCCGCCAAGGGACAGATCTCCTCTTGATGCCGGGTCCTAGACGGGTTCATCAGAACGAAGACGGAGGGATGCCCGCAACAGGAAGGATGCCAACCCCATATCCTCCGACCACGGAGAAAAGGCCTGACCTTGTCGCCTATCGCCAACGCCCCGATCTCCCCGACATCGCGAAGATTACAAGGCTCACCATCATACAGATATGCCCCCACCAAAGCAGTGCGGCATCGTCATCCGCGACAACGCGGAGTGGACCCGTCATGACGGAGAGCGCAACCAAGGATACAAGAGCAGGTCACGCCATGACCCTCCGCGTCCGACAAGCAACCGTGACAGGTGCGAGGCGTCGCAGGAGGGTAACAGCAAGAAGGCTCCACCTCCTCCTCCGTCACCACCAAGAAGTCACCATGGCAGAGGGGGCCCGCGTCGTTCACGCAGCGAACCAATCCCTGTAACTCGGCGTATTGCCCTTATAGTGACTTATAGCAGGAGTAGGATTCCGCCACTATTGTGGGATCTGAACCTGGGTAAGCTGTGTTACCTCGTACCCGTCAACTGTCCGCCTTACCCCACGTCTCTAAACACGCACTGTGAGGACCCCCTCCATGGCGTAATCGTTGGCAATACCAAGACACTAGGGGTGGTTAAAGCACTGGTTGGCACTGGGGGAGACAAGTGTGATCAATGGTGAACAATGCTTAGCCAAATTACTGCTCAAAACAGTGAAGTTTGGCCAATTTGATTTTCTGTCTCCAAGTGTTTGATGAAATGGCCGCAAGAAATTTATTTTTGAATTATGAAAAGATTTTTGGTGGGTGTGCTAGGCATGTGTTGAGGGTTCTGTGGATGCTTGGGTTTTGAAATTTGAGCTTGTTTGAGTGGTTTTTGAAATAGTGGGATCTTCCCATATGAAATAGATTCAATTTTAAATTGTCATTTAAACTAAGCATTTAAATGTTATTGGATGATCACAAAGTGGGCCTTGGTACCTTATTATGAGTTCTATCAAGGGGAGCAAAGATCCTTACATGTTTCTGTTGAGTTTTGAAAATTAGAGATAGCCAAAGTAGGCATGGGAGTTAATTTGGCCAAAGTGACCATTCACTTAATTTGTTTATTTTGGCTTGTTTGTCTTTGGAAAAAGTTTGGGGATTGTTTAGATGATGTTTATTTCACCTAAGAATCATTTTTCAAGCAAAGAAACACAGAACCATGGCAATTCAAAAGAATCCAAATTTTAATTCACACTCATATGAATGCTTTCATATTTTTAATTAGAAAAGTTTTTGTTAACCCTAAATTTGATGATTAGAGTTTGATGATCCAAGTTTAGTATTTTTGGGATGTTTCAAACCTTCCCCCATTAAACAAAATCTCGTCCCGATATTTGAAAAAGGACGAAAAGATTACCTAGGATTTGAAGAGATCGGGAAACTCCGTCCTGATGTGATCTTCGCGCTCGCAGGTAGCTTCTTCTTCTGTGTGGTTGCTCCACTAAATCTTGAGAAACTTGATGCTTTGGGTTCTGGTAGTTCTGAAGGATTCTTCCAAAATACGGATGGGTACTTCGGGATAGGTCAGGTCATCGTTGATTTCTATGGTCCGGTGGTCAATATTCTTGAACACTTCAGTCTTCTCCGGGACTTCGAGGCACTTGCGAAGTAATGAGATATGGAACACATTATGCACGTCTGACATCTCTTCGGGTAGTTCTAATTGATATGACACTTCTCCTCGATGGTTCAGAATCTTGAAGGGGCCGATATATATGGGGGATAACTTTCCTTTGAGCTGGAAACACTGCATTCCCTTCAATGGTGACACTTTTAGATACACAAAATCTCCTATGTTGAAGGCGAGGTCTCGACGTCTCCTGTCGGCGTAACTCTTCTGCCTTGACTGGGCTGTCTTGAGGTGCTCACGGATCTTGTGAACCTTCTCTTCTACTTCTCGTAGGATGTCGGGTCCGAAAATATGACTCTCTCCTACTTCTGACCAATTCAAAGGGGTGCTACACTTACTTCCATACATGAATTCAAATGGGGCCATTTGCAAACTAGCTTGATAACTATTGTTGTATGAAAATTCTACGAACGGCAGACAGTCTTCCCATTTTGATCCATACTCTAACACACAGGCTCTTAGCATATCTTCGAGTATTTGATTTACTCGCTCCGTTTGTCCATCGGTCTGAGGGTGATACGCAGTGCTGAAATCTAGTCGGGTTCCTAAACCTTCTTGGACTTTCTTCCAGAATCTCGAGGTAAGCTAAGTTCCTCGATCTGATACGATGTTCTTGGGGACTCCATGCAAATTGACGATTCTAGCGATGTATAACTCCACTAGCTTCGAACTCTGATATGTGGTCTTGACTGGTAAGAAATGGGCGACTTTGGACAATCTGTCCACTATGACCCAGATAGATTCATTTCCCCTACTATAAGTAGGCAATCCGGTGATAAAGTCCATTCCAACGGAATCCCATTTCCATTCCGGAATCTGCAAGGGTTGCAAGATTCCTGTGGGTCTTTGATGTCCCGCCTTGACTCTCTAACATATATCACACTTGGCGATATAGCTTCCGATTTATCTCTTCATCTTATGCCACCAAAAATGTTCTTTCAAATCTTGATACATCTTTGTTCCTCCGGGGTGGATAGAATAAAGAGTATCATGAGCTTCCTTGAGAATAACTTCTTTCAACTCAGAATCTGCTGGTACACAAAGGAGTCCTTTGTACCACAGAACTCCTTCTTCGTATTCGGTAAATTCGGGTACTTTGCCTGTACCGATACGACGCTTGATTCCGTCGATACTAGCATTTCCATTCTGCGCCTATTTGATCTGGCTGATCAAAGCGGGTTGAAGTTCTATGCTAGCCAAAAATCCTTCACTCACTAATTCCATTCGGAAATCTTCCATCTCTTTGTGCAATCTTGGTTGCTCCTTCAAAATCATGGAGTTCAAGCGGCACGGCAATCTGCTAAGGGCATCTGCTACCACGTTGGCTTTACCATGGTGATAGTGAATGTCCAGATCGTAATCCTTGATTAGCTCAATCCATCTTCTCTGTCTCATATTCAGATCCTTCTGAGTGAATATATACTTCAGGATCTTGTGATCCGAATATATTTCACAACGATTTCCCATCAGGTAATGCCTCCATGTCTTCAGGGCTTGAACTATGGCTGCGAGTTCGAGGTCATGGGTTGGGTAATTTTGCTCGTGTTGTTTCAGTTGTCGAGATAGATAAGATATAACTTTGCCTTCTTGCATTAGGACACATCCTAGACTGATCTTGGATGCGTCACAATACACGTCAAAGGGCTTCGTGATATCTGGCATGATTAGGATTGGGGCTGAAATCAATCTCCTCTTGAGTTCTTGAAAACTCGGTTCACATTTGTCCGTCCATTCAAACTTCTTGTCCTTCTTTAGCAATTGGGTCATGGGTCTGGCGATACTCGAGAATCCTTCTACGAACTTGCGGTAGTATCCCGCATATCCGAGAAATGCACGAACTTGGGTTTGAGTGGTTGGGGCTTGCCAATCTTCGACATCTTTCACTTTTGCAGGGTCAGCGGGAATTCCTCTGGCTGATACTGTGACCGAGGAATCCTACCTCCTGTAACCAGAATTCACATTTGCTAAACTTGGCATACAATTGATGCTCTCTAAGGGTTCCAAGAATGGTCCTTAGGTGTAGCTCATGTTCTTCTTCTGATTTGGAATAAATCAGAATGACATCGATGAAAACAACGACAAACTTATCCAGGAAGTCCATAAAAATCTTATTCATGAGATTCATGAAATAAGTGGGGGCATTGGTTAATCCAAAATACATGACAGTATACTCGTATAATCCATATCTGGTGGTAAAGGCAGTCTTGGGAATATCCTCTGCGTGAATCTTGAGTTGATGATAGCCTGTTCTAAGATCAATCTTAGAAAACACTTTGGCACCGGTCAACTAATCAAACAGATCTTCTATCTTGGGAAAGGGGTACTTGTTCTTGATAGTGACATCATTCAACTTCCGATAATCCGTACACAAACGGTTACCTCCATCCTTCTTGTCCACGAACAAAACAGGTGATCTCCATGGTGACGCACTTGGTTGAATTAATCCAATTTCCAACATGGCATCTAGTTGCTTCTTCAGTTCTGCTACTTCAGACGGGTTCATACTATATGGTCTCTGGGCTATGGGTCCGGTTCCAGGGATTAGTTCGATGATAAACTCGATATCCCGATCTGGGGGCATACCGGGCAAAACATCTGGAAATACATCGGGGTATTCACAGACTATCCGTACTTGGTCAATGTTAGGTTGGGCTATACTCTTGTTGCACTTGAATTGACGAGGTAAGGTTTTATATATGCTCGTGATATTAAATGTATCTTGGTCATGGTTACGGCTTTCTTGGCACAGTCAATCAATCCTTTATGTTTGGACATCCAATCCATTCCTAGTACTATCAGATTAGCATAAAAATCTATGTCATGGATTCGGATAGGGATGGATTTGCAAATTTGCCTAGCTTTGGTGGTTGAACCGGGGATTTGAACAGTCATAACATGCTTCAGTTTGGTTGGTTGAATCTTACTAGTGCATGCAAATTCTTCGGTGACAAATGAGTGCGATACACCAGAATCAAACAACACTCTAGCAAGTACTGAATAAAAAGAAAACATACCCAGCACGACATCGGGCGCTTCCTAGGCTTCTTCAACATGCATGAGAAAAAGACGGCCGTTGCGGTTGAGCGAGTTCCCTGGGGCAAACCTTCTTCTGGGCTGAACACGACGCTGCTGCTAAGCTGGGGCATTGGCATTGGGGGCTGCATCATTCTTCTTGGGCACTCATTGGAGTAGTGGGCTTTATTTCCATAGTCATAACAAGTCACTTGCGATTTGTCCTTTGCTGCAATAGGCACATCATTGCTTCCAGTCCTCGGGGCGGTGTTGGTGTTGGCGGCAGCATTGTTGTTGTTGAACTTGGGTGGTGCACGGTTGAAATTTTTAGTGTTGCCGGGGTTGTGGTGATTTCCTCCGGGCCTTGGGTTTCCTCGGTTGGGATAGGTCGGGCGGTTCATCGGGGGTCTGTTGGTTCTCGAGTCAAATCCTGGAGATGGGTTAGGGCGATACTTTGGTGTCTGATGGGTTCCTGGCTAATGCATCATGCGACGCTTGCGGTTCTCATTGGCCTGGTTGATCTTTCCTTCCATCTGGATGGCAGAGTCGACAAGAGATTCAATATCAGCAAAGGGGATATTGACCAATACCTTCTGCATCTCATCATGCAGACCATTCAAGAATCTCTCTTTCTTCTTGGCTTCGGTGTCGATCTCATCCGGGGCATACCTAGCTAATGACAAGAATTTGTCACGGTATTCCACTACGGTCATCCTTCCTTGCTTCAGTTCTCTGAACTCATCTCTCATTCTCTTGATCAAACCCGGTGGCACATGGGTTCTGCTGAACTTGACCTTGAATTCCTCCCAGGTCATCATCTGTCCTCCGGTCATTGCACGAACGCTGTTTGTCACCACCCGGATTTTTAATCCCACATGCCTGTTATGCCATACATCGCAATCCTAGGATTACCATTTTTGCGATACATAATAGATTTGGATACCACAGTACATCATCCATTACAAACCATACATAAGGTCTCACACAAATAAGGATCTCATGATCCAGTTCTTAATACAACTCAAGCAGAGGAAATACGTATTAATAAAGGTAGCGTAGGAGAAGCTCCATCTTCGGGGTCACAGGCAATGCTGACGATGGGAGATGATCCTAGTTGTCGTAACCTTCTTGGGGTCCATCCTCCGGGTACTCCTCTTCATAGTCTGGCCACGGGAATAGCCAAGGACAAAGCCATGAGTACTCTTCAAGTACTCGCAAACTAATACTAACAAGTGAAGGGGGTTTTTGTAGTAGGACACTAAGCACTAGGGTTGTTTTGCAAAAATCCAAATTTACCTCTACTAAGTTCAGAAGCAAAGAAAAACTAGTTGAAGTTTTATATCAGCTAAGTGGGAACTTGTATTTCATATCACAACTCTATTGTGGTCAAGTCAAAGTCTCAATTCATTTTGAAAACATCTGACGGGGAACAGTATGGCCACTCCAACTGTCCATAACCACAGACGCGGCTATTCGAATAGTTTGACACTCTACAGAGATTCTACACTTTCACCACAACATTCGATACATCCGTTAGGAACAAATCTTGAATTCACCATACTCAGTATGCAGATAATCAATCCTAACCTTTCGATTACACGCCCTAGTATAGGCACCTCTCCTATGAGTTTGGCCTCCCAACCATGACCAACTTTCATCTTGGGTACTGCACAGGTGAACAATCTTCACAAGGTAGCCTCAGCTCAGACCTTGGTCATGAGGGAACCCATACTAAGGTATATAAGTTTCCTGTCAAGCCCTACCCAATTCTTGGGTATTGTGGTTGTACGGTAAAATTGGAATGGTATCACATCCAGACAACCATCAGTTTTGTAAAGGGCTAAGGCTCATGCCTCAACATTTTCATCACCAAAATCATCTGGTGTTCGGAAACACATGTCAAAACATCTCATTAGAATGATCCATCATTCCAAGGATTTCATAACCATTTTCCAGCAAGTATTCCCATCTAAAGTTGATCAAGTTTTATGCTTAGCACTAGCATCTACAAATGGGAGGGAGTACTAATGAGGGGTGCAAAACTAGTGGAGTTTAACTAAGTTCAATCTCATGCCTTAGGATGACATAAGGATTATCTAGCTTAGGCCAAATTTTATGCTCTTTATCCAACCTTCAATTATCTTCCTAGAATCTACAATTTACTCAAGTAAACTCTAAGTAATAGCTTTGATAAAGAAATAAAGTATAAAGCTTGCAAGTAAAACTAAGATTGGGTATCATCAAATGTGTCTAACCAAGCATGCTTAGTGCACGGCATAGGTTATGTATCTTTCATAATTGCAAGTTCTAGCTTGCTCAATCAACTAGTAGTATTAGGCTTGCGTTGTGCAGAGCAGTGGTTGAAGTTCTTCTCGACTTCTTCTTCGTAGCATCCTCCTTCCTCCTCGTATCCTTGGTCGGTACTAGCGTCTATAAATAAGTATGAGGTACACAATCACCAAACAATACTTAACTACTTTCAATCATCACACAAAGGTGTTCTATAGATGATCTAGCATCATCACCAATATCAAAAGAATAAAGCATTTGTCTTATTTATTTATTTTTAGAAAAGTAATTTCTACTGATTGAAAAACTACTTAATATTTACTATTCTCCAACTCAAACATGGGATCATGTTGACACATGTCATCACCACATATTTCAGTCCATGGGAATGTGATTTAAAGTGGTGTCACAATTTAATGATGTTTAACCTTTTATTTCAATTAAATAAAGTGACTTGAAATGCCTATGTGGCATTCTTTTATTACTTGGACATCATTTCTATAAGTAAACACATATGTTTTTATATATTCTGAAAGGTATGATCAAATGTGATTTGTGAGAGTTGGAATCAACTCAAAATCTATTATGGTTGAAATTTAAAAAATGTTTGAATGCAGAAAAGCTTCTGACTTGTTAATTTTACCAAGGTTTATCTACAGATCCAAATGATTTGAATCCAATGGGCTTGGATTAAGCATTTCAATACCTTTCTACCAAAATTGGTTTCATGTAATTTGGTTCACTGAATCGAGCTGGGTTGATTTTTGAAACTAGGTACAGAACTGAGTTTGAATATAAATAGAAAAAGCTAAATTCAAACGAGTGGGCTGCACGGGAAAGGTTAACGGGCCGGCCCAGTGTCATTCCACAGCACGGGGCACAGCTGACAGGGGGGTCTACTGGTCAGTTGATCTTTAAACGCGAAGCGGTATGGGGCGATGTGGTGCGTTGGATTAGAATGAAGATCGACGGCTGAGGGTCGAACCCTACAGGCTTAGTGGGGGTCGTGGGAGGCTCACCGGGGCTCAGACAAGGGTCAGCGAGGAGGGCGAATGACAAAGTCGATGACAGCGATCCTCCTTGTACCGGCAGCTCCTCCTGGGGCGGCTCCAATCGATGGCTTCCTTCTTCTCCAGCAGCGGCGAACTCCGGTGAAATTCCGGCGATGCGCTGCTCGCCTTTCTCCTGGAATGAGGTGGGGTGGTTCTGGGTGAGAGGGGAGTAGAATGGTGTGAAGAATTCGAGTGGGGGAGGCCTCTATTTATAGTGGCGAGAGGGGACCGACGGGCGCAAGCTGAGCTCGCCGTGGTCGACGGCACAGAGGGCTATCGGCGTGGGCGACGGTAGGGGACGGTGTTGTGCTCCCTGGCGAAGCTCAACGGCGTGGTGGAGAAGCGTGGGGCGGTGCTGATCGGTCGAAACGCTGCGATGCTCTGCGCTGGTCCGACGGAATTTTTGATGACGCACAACGCGCGTGGTCCGCGCGGCGGCGGACGGGCGTGTCTGTGGGGTTGTTGGGGGTGTTGGTGATCATGCGTGCATGCGGCAAGGGCGGCGCGTGGTCTGTGGGCGTGTGTCGAGGGTGACGCTCTGGCGCGCTCTCGGCATGGTCCAGAGAAGGTTGGTATGGCCTGGGCGTGTGGTCCAGTGGCTGGCATTGCTCACGGCTGGGACAGGGAGTGGTGGTGGGGTGCTAGCTTGCTCCCAGACAAGATTGGCGAGGCTAGTGTTGCTCATAGCTTGTTGTCGACCATGGGGTGGCAATGGCGCTCTCAGCCTATTCACCATTGATGACAATGGCCAGCTTACAGTGGTGCTAGTGGTTAGTTAAGGTTGTTAGATGATCTACTAAGGCTAGTGGTGTCCAGAGAGGGAACAAGTTAGGCCCAAAACACTGCTCAACATAGTGTTTTGATTTTGTTTGATTTGCATCTGCAACCTGTTATGGGGTAACCCCTTGGGGTGGCCCGATATTTCACGAATCTCCGCGAGAATCGAGGGGAAAGCAGTGGAAGGGGGAAAGGGGATGAAATCCATGAACACACGCACATGAAGAACCCGATGAACTCACGCACACAAAACACGATACACGCCGATAACTCACGCCGGTGGCAACCGGTCCAACATAATCCCTAGGATCGGTGTTGGGCGAAGCTCTCTCTCCACGGCCAACAACGGGGGAGAGGTGCTTGGTGAGATCTTGACTACTTGGGGATGAGAAACCGAGATCCCAAGGCCTTGTACAACTTGAACGCACTAGGCAAGATCCAAGAGGTTATGGATAATAGGGTGCCCCTTGGTAGGAGCATGAGACCAATAGATGAAAGATCCTCAAAGGGGTGTCCTCAACTATTATTATCCAAGTCTAGGGTTTACATATGAGGGGTGGGGCTTTATAGAGGCAAACCACTTAAACAGGGGTAGTTTTGGAATAAAACTGGAAGTTGGGGCGAAACTGGGGGTTACATGGGCCAGGCCCAAAAGGCCTTGACATGCCTAGCATCGAGCAGGCCGGAGACTCCGGTGTTGGGTCCGGAGACTCTGTTCTGGACCGGAGACTCCGGTTCAGTCTCCGGACCCGTCTCCGGAGGGCTTGGCATCCCGGGCTTGGTTCTTGTGTGGCGGATGGAGGAAGGTCAGGAGACTCCGTGTAGGGACTGGAGACTCGGTCTACACGGAGACTCCGGTGTCTGAAACTCGGCAGCTTCTTCTCCTGGTCCTTCTTCCTTGGGGGCTTGGTGTGGTGATGTTGCTTCATAGCTGAGGATACACAACATAGTTGCATGAAGTAGCAAGCCATCCAAAGGTAGACCAAAATCACATGAGGAAAGGAGCGAGTTAACCTTGGCTTGTAGGAGCTTGGCTCGGGCGCGAGTCATTGGTCCACTTGGGGGACTAGGTGTTGTAGATGGAGGTGCATCCGTAGGACGGGCTGCATCATCTCCCCCCCTTGGGAAAGAGTCGTCTTCGACTCTTCAACCTTCTCAACTTCATCTTCGCCATGGTAGGGTGAGAGGTCCTTGACATTGAATGTCGGGCTCACAAGATACTTGGATGTTGGGATATCGATGATGTAGGCGTTGTTGTTGATCCTCTTTAGTACTTTGAATGGTCCATCACCTCTTGGCTTGAGTTTGGAGTTGCGGTCCTTGGGGAAGCGGTCTTTACTCAAGTGTATCCACACAAGGTCGCCTTCTTCGAAGATCATATCTTTCTTGTTCTTGTTTAGCCGTGATGCTTGGCGAAGGACTTGTTGCTCGATCGTAGCTCTTGTGTCTTCATGGAGTTTCTTAATTGTTTGGGAACGCTTACAACGTCCATATTGGCACGTTCATGAAGCGGAAGTGGAAGGATATCGAGCGCGGTGAGAGGCTCGAAGCCATAGACGATCATGAACAGGCTCCTCATGGTGGTGGAGTGCTTGGCGCGGTTGTAGGCGAACTCGGCGTGTGCAATACATTCCACCCAGTCTTTAAGATTCTTCTTTATCAACACACGTAGGAGTGTTCCAAGGCTTCGATAGACGACCTCGGTTTGTCCATCAGTTTGAGGATGCGAGGCGGACGAGAAGAGGATCTTGATGACGAGCTTGGCCATGAGAGTCTTCCAGAAGTAGCTCATGAATTTGACGTCGCGGTCGGAGACGATTGTTATTGGTACACCGTGTAGCCGAATTATTTCCCTGAAAAACAAATTTGCTACATGTGAAGCATCATCGGTCTTATGGCACGGAATGAAGTGTGCCATTTTAGAAAAGCGATCCACTACCACAAATATAGAATCATGTCCATGTTTGGATCTAGGCAATCCTAACACAAAGTACATGCTAATGTCCGACCAAGGTGCATGAGGAATAGGCAATGGCATATAAAGACCAAAGGGGTTAGACTTAGACTTATCTTGGATACATGTAGTGCACCGTTGGACGTGGCGCTCGACGTCGCGCTTCATCTTTGGCCAAAAGTAGTGAGTGGATAGCATGTCATATGTCTTGTCATGGCCAAAGTGACCCATAAGGCCTCCACCATGGGACTCTTGAAGAAGCAAAATTTGGAGAGACGACTTCGGAATGCAAAGCTTGTTTTGTTTGAAAAGAAAACCCTTATGCAAATGGAAATCATCAATCCCTTTGTCTATTGAACATCTTGCAAAAATTGGTCCAAAGAAAGGGTCGGACGTGTACAAAGATTTGATGTCATCAAGACCCAAGACATTTACTTCGAGTCGCGTAAGAAGGTTTGTGTTTTTGCGAGACAAAGTGTCCGCTACCACATTTTCTTTGCCCTTCTTGTACTTGACAATGTAAGGAAAAGATTTCATAAACTCAACCCATTTGGCGTGCCTTTTACTCAAATTGGCTTGGCCCTTAAGATATTTCAACGACTCATGGTCGGAATGGATGATAAATTCTTTGGGCCAAAGGTAGTGTTGCCACACTTTAAGGACACGAACCAAGGAAAAAAGCTCTTTGTCATAGATGGGATAGTTAAGGCGTGCGCCATCAAGTTTCTCACTATGGTATGCAATAGGACGCCCATTTTGCATAAGGACGCCTCCAATGCCAATTCCACTAGCGTCACATTCAATCTCAAAGGTTTTTGTGAAGTCCGGTAATGCAAGAAGTGGTGCTTCGGTGAGCCTCTTTTTGAGCTCATCAAAAGCCTTTTGTTGTGCTTTGCCCCAAAGGAACGTGACATTTTTCTTGGTCAATTCGTGTAGGGGGAAAGCAATGGTAGAAAAGTCTTTCACAAAGCGATGGTAAAAGCTAGCCAACCCATGAAAACTACGAAGTTCACTAACATTGGTAGGTATGGGCCAATCTCGTATGTCCTTAACTTTTGAGACATCAACTTCAATGCCATTAGAAGATACAACAAAACCAAGGAAAATCAGTTTGTCTTTTGCAAAAGTGCCCTTTGGGAGATTAGCATAAAGCTTTTCATGACGAAGGATTTGAAGGACCTCCTTCACATGAGTAACATGCTCCTCTAGTGACTTGCTATATACAAGGATGTCATCAAAGTAAACAACGCCACTCTTCCCAATGAGAGATCTCAAAATATGGTTCATGAGGAGCATGAAGGTAGATGGGGCATTTGATAATCCAAAAGGCATAACCAACCATTCATAGAGACCAAGCTTGGTCTTGAAGGCGGTTTTCCACTCATCACCTTCGGCCATGCGAATTTGATGGTAACCACTACAAAGATCAA
This sequence comes from Avena longiglumis, assembly GCA_030063025.1. NCBI lineage: Eukaryota > Viridiplantae > Streptophyta > Magnoliopsida > Poales > Poaceae > Avena > Avena longiglumis. The sequence goes on along the minus strand of CP125978.1, from coordinate 236,633,212 downwards.
TTTTCAAAAATATAGTGGCTCCACATAACTCATCAAGCATGTCATCAAGAGGCCGTATAGGATGTCGATAACGCACGGTGATAGCATTGATTGGATGGCAGTCCACGCATAACCGCGTATCCGTTTTGGAACTAGAATCACGGGGACCGCGCTTGGGCTAGTGCTTACTTGGATCAAACCTTTGGAGACGAGTTGGTTGATTTGTCGTTCTATATCCTTCGTCTCTTCCGGGTTCATGCGATACGTGGCGCGGTTTGGGAGTGGGCGCCGGGTATGAGGTCGATGTGGTGCTCGATTCCACGAAGAGGAGGTAGGCCATGAGGAAGCTCTTCGGGAAATACATCTTGGAATTCCTGCAAAATAGCCATCAAAGAAGGAGGAACATTTGTCAAGTCATTAGTTCCTTGCGCTAGTCCCTTGCATACAAGGACATAGTGCAAGATGGATGGGTTGTTCCGCACTTCTCTCATCTCACTTTTGGTGGCAAGAAGAACACTCTTAGTTTTTCCACTCGAGTTTGGCTTGTGGCACTCACTCACTATAGTGTGGTTCTCTCGCTCACCACTCTTCTCACAAGGTGTTTTTGTGTATTGCGCCCTCGCTAAAGCCTTTGCATTGTCCGCAATTATTTGGCTAGGAGTCATTGGTTGCAAAACACAAGGTTTTTCAAGCCATTTGAAGGTATAAGTGTTTGAGTGACCATTATGCAAAGCACGCTTTTCAAATTGCCATGGACTTCCTAGCAACATATGGAAAACCATCATGGGGACCATGTCACATTCCACCGTGTCTTTGTATGGTCCAATTGAGAACGTTACCGAGACGGTGTGCTTGATATGGACGGACCCTTGGTCACTTAGCCATTGTATATGGTAGGGGTGCTTATGCGGATGGAGGGTGAGGTTGAGTTTCTCACACAATTCCGTACTTGCAAGATTGTGGCAACTCCCTCCATCGATGACAATTTTGATGGACTTCCCATTGATACCGGCACGAGTTTGGAAGATGTTTGATCGTTGGTCTTCATTCTCATTGGCTTGAGTAGTTAAGACCCTTGTGACCACAAGCGATAGACTTGCGTCATGCTCACACATAAGTAGTTCTTGGTCCTCTTACAAATATTGCCTTGCCATGGCTTCCTTGACCCTTGCATCAAACTCATCTTCACTCAAGTATTCTTCGTCGCCGTTGTCATCGATGAACAAAACTTTATTGTTCCCACATGCGGACGACTTGCGTCCTTTGCCTCCACACTTTTAGCACTCACCATTGAATGTTTGTTCATCTCTTGTGTATTTGCCACTTGGGGCGGTTTTCCTTGAGGAAGTGTTGGCTTGAAGGGAAGCTTGGTTGTATTTGATGAGCTTCCACTTGGTGTTGTCGGAGTAGTGGTTGGGGCTTGCTTGTATGTGAAGTATGTCTTTGTCTTGTTGTACTTGATGTCCTCTTGCACTTGACGCTCGGCCTTTGATGCGATGTGCACAAGCTCAACCATGTTTTTTTACTTTTGTAACTCGGTGATACGCTTGATTGGGTGGTTCAAGACATTGAGGAAACGTGCCATTGTTTGTTCATCCCGCTCTTCAATGTTGGCACGGATCATGTTGAGCTCCATTTGCTTGAAGTACTCTTCCACGGTCTTTGTTCCTTGACTAAGTGTTTGAAGCTTGTTGAAAAGGTAACGCGTGTAGTGCGAAGGAACAAAGCGGGATATCATATGGGCCTTCATATCTTGCCAAGTTGAGATTGGAGGCTCTTATTTTGCTTCACGATCGAGTTGGACTTGTTCCCACCAAAGGTTGGCATACTCTTCAAACTCGAGGGATGCCATGGCCATCATCTTCTAATTGATATAGTTGTGCCTGCGGAAGATCTTATCGACCTTGAGTTCCCATGAGAGGTATTCTTCGGGTTCAGTGGAACCGGTGAACTTAGGCATGGTGAACTTGAGCTTGCCGAAAGTTTCTTCTTCATTGTGGTTCTGGTGGCGATGGTTGCCATGATTTGGCGGCCATCTTCATCATCCGAGCTCTCATGTCTTGCTTGGTGATGGTGGCGTTGCTCTTGCGGCTGTTGAGGTGCCGCGTTTGGTGGTGGAACTTGGTTTTGACGACGAGCTTGGGGAGCTTGCTCGTGTTGTTCGCGCGGTTGACGACGAGGAGGAGGTTGTTGATCCTCACGACGATCTTGGGGAGCTTCCTCTTCTTCTTGTCGTGGTTGATGCCGAGGAGCATTGTCTTGCACCATGTGGCGAGGAGGACGTCGAGCCGCATGCGCAATGGGCTTCTCTCTTTCTTCTTGATGTGGAGGAGGCTCGTCATGATGATCATGGTGTCGACGTTGACGTTCATGTGGAGGAGTGCTTCACGCCGACAGCAGTCTTGTTCTTCCACTTCGGATGCTTCACTTGTTGTTGAAAGAACATGTCGATGGCGATGGGCTTGGTGGTCCATGTGAGGTTGCTCTTGTTGAATCACAAGTGCCCTTGGTTGTGGCTGGTCCACTTCATGTCTTGGAGGTCTTGCGGAGAGGTCACCATCATAGCTTGATGTCGCGGCATGTCGCGGAGATGGTACCGCTTGAGAAGAGCTCATGGATTGAAGGATGGGTCCATCCCGGTGCCTTGAAGCATGATGGCGAGGTGCACTTGATTCACTTGAGGAGTGCCATGGTGATCTTGAGTCTCGCGATCGTGGCCTTTCTAACCCATCAATGAGGCATTGAAGCTTCTCATCCGTTGAGGCGAGGGCGCGACCAAGAGCTTCATTTTTATGTCCGAGGTTGTGTTGCATGGCATGCATTTGGCCTCGGACTTCTTCGAAGCGGTTGTCGATGTTCTTGAACTCCACTCGGGCTTCGCTAAATTGTTCATCTTGGCGCCGCTCAAGGGCTTCACAACGGTAGTTAAATTCTCCTCGGACCTTCCAATGGTCCCATCTTGTCATGTATTGTGTTTCATCCTCCGGAGGTGGTGGTGGTTGGGACGGCTCGCCATTCCTGTCCGTGATGCAAAGCCGACAAGGATTGTATATGGAGAATAAGGGTGCGTAGAGTTAGCCTTTTACCTCACCTTGGAGATTATATCAAGCCAATTTCCACACAAAGGAGCGAACAACATGCAAAGTGAAAAGTGCCAAGAAACTCACACACAAACAACTATAACTCTCAAAAGCTTTTGGTGGATGGGTAGGATTATGGGAAAGCCAAAGAACCAATCGAACGCAAAGGATAGTCAAAAGTGGAGAAGATCCAACAAACTCAAGTCAAAAGGAAATGGTCAACTCAAAATGTGACGAGAACCTACGACTACACACACACGTGGAGAAAAATGGGGTAGCACGACTATGAAAGTGAACACGAAATGGCCTAACAAAGACTACGCTCGGTTGTCGTGCCAACTCAAGGAGAGACCATAACTCGTTTGCCAAAATAGGGTAAGCAACGGATTTGTGCACTTTACTTGGCGCGCTTCTTCCTCTCTTTTTTTGCTTACAAGCTTGATGCTCTCTTTGTATTGGGACACTATGTATCCTTCTATTTTTCTTCCTTTTTTTTGATTCTTTTTCTTTTTCTCCCTTTCTATGCTACTGTGTAAACTTTTGTATTTGCCCTCACACTCTCACTTTCCAAAGGCAAGTGCACAATGCTTAGACAAACACAAAATTAGTTGCTCTCATAGGATAGGTACACAGAAAGGAAGATATGGCTACAAGGGTTGACACAAGTTATACCTTAGTTGTTGATGATGATCTTGTGTCAATGTCACATCCCAAGATTTTCCAAATCTTGTAATGTGAAAAAATAAATGAATAAAATAAAACTTTGTTGATTTTCAGAGCCAGAAGAAACTTTTGAATCCAATTGGGAATCTTCAAACCTATTTTGAACAATTAAATCCTAAAGGGATTTATAAAGATAAACATTTAATAAAGGAAAATAAAATGTTTTGGAATTACTATTTTGGATCTTTTAAATAAAAGGATTTGGTTCTCAAAGGAAATAGAAGTTTTATAAATAAATATTATTTTATAGATCCAAATTAAACTTTGGCCAAGCTTTTGAAATAAAACATTTTGTTTTGATAAAATAGTAAAGGTTTATTTAAATAAAATAATAAGGATTTAATATCCAAATTTTATTTAAATAAAGGCCTTTCCCATTTTAAATAAACACTAAAACCTATTTATTTATTTTAAATAAGTTTTCCAAGTATTTTATATTCTCAAATGAAACCTCTTGAAGTGTTTTGGTTTTATTTTAGATTTCAAAATAAATAAATTAATAAAACAAATTCTATATGGATTATTAACTAAGGTCCATTGTATTTAAATATTAATAGAACCTAAAATAAAAATGTTATTTTGTTTTAAACAAGATTTCCAAGTATCATATATCTTCAAATAAAACCTACTGAATTGGTTTTGGAAATTTTTGGATTTCAAATGGAAATTTTATTAAATAAATCAAACCCTATTTGATTAAATAACTAAAGGGCTATTTTTTTATTTTTAGATAGATCCTAAAAATGAATGAAAATATTATTTTATTTTGAGATTTGGTTTATGTTGATAAACAGAACCAAAAACTTATTTAAGTGTGGTGATTATTTGAATTGGTTGAATGCTTGAATAATTGATTGAAAATTCAAAACAGAAATTGATTTGGAAAATAGAAAAAGGTTTCAAATAGAAAAAAATAGAAACTGGCCGACCCAGCCCAGCTAAAGCCCACCCCAGCCCAGCAGCCCATTTTCCCCCCTCGTGAAGCGTTTTGCACTCAAACCCACACCCGAGGACACTAACTTGTGGACCCGTTCCTTTCCCTTTCTCACCGGAGGACCCCACGCCACGTCCCTCTTCTTCCCAGCCCGACACTGTTCCTCCTCCTCACGGCCGTTGCAGGCTTTGATTCATGCTTGAATTCGCCTTAACACGGCCACCTTAACTCGCAGCGACCAGGCACATTTAAACGCCAGTGACTCCTCTCCGTTTTCCCCTCTGTCTCCTCCCCCAAGCACGCCCCCAGGCCACTCCAATTTCTCCCCGAGCCGCTCTGTCTCCGACGACCGTCCTCGCCGATTCCGACCAGCACACGCCCCCTCCTGCCTCCTCGAGCACGCAACTGTGATCAGCATTCTCCAGCGCACCTCTCTGTAGCCTCAGCTTACTCGCGCATGCCTCCCAGCATCGGCAACGTCGACGACCTGCAGCACCGCCGTCTGCCCTCTTCTCCGGCGACGTCCCTAGGTAGTACCCGACCTCCCATCTCATCCCCGTGGACACGATGATGATCTCCAAGCTCATACGAACATAACAGCACCTTCCGTTTGTCCTAGGGCGCCCCCTATCCTCGCCCTCGACGACCTTCTGAACCGCCCGAAGCCCAGCTCGTCTCCGGCGAGCAATCAAGGACAGCCCCGTGCGCCCCTTCATCAACCAGTACCATGTTGAGCATCAGCAGTGTGCTGCGAACTCGGTGAGCATCCCCTTTTCCTTCCTCGCTTCCTATTTCACCGGCGCCGCCACCGTCTGGTCGCTCATGCCGCCAGCGCCTTTCGTTTAAGGTCGAGCACCCCACGGCCGTCGATCCCGATCGATGGATAGAATAGTTCACTTAAATGAAGGTGCAGCGTTGATCGAGCGCATCGCCTTTTAATCATGTGGTCTGTGTCACTCGATCCAGACGAACGGTCTTGGCCAATCACGGTAGCGGCCAGCGTGGCGTGTTTGATTAAAACAGATTTGGAAACCAGATTTAAAGCCATTTTGAAACCCATGTATATTTCAAACCACATCCAAAAATTACAAATTTTATATCAATGGATTCAGTGGAACAAGCCCTAGCCAACTATGCCCTTGGTTTAGCAAAAAGCTTCTGGAAAATGGTTGTTTTGCAGAAACATTTGTATGCTTGTTAAGATTATAAAAATTGTTTAAAAATGAATTTAGGGATGAAATCTTGGGAAAATGGTGTGATTTGAACCTACTAACATTGGGAACCACTTTGTGGATTCAAAAATGAATTTGGTGAAACAAAATAAGGATTCCTTGAATTAAAACCATTTCTAGTCAAATGGAAATGTGGTTTATTTATTAAAAAGGGTTTTGGAATAAAACCTTTGGAAAATGTTTTGTTTTAAACTCTCTGACCCCAAATACCAAGTTTTATGGTTTGAAAACATATTTAGTGAACCCTATAGGTTAATGCCTTGGTAAAAATATTTCTACACCACATAAAATGATACTTTGTTTTGAAAATGGTTTATGAAGTGAAACCTTTTGCAATTGACTTTGCCACTTTACAAAATGACCATTAGGTGCTTTCAAATGTTCATGACCCATTAGGAACCACTTTTTCAAACAAAACAAAGCTTGGCATGCTTGCATGCATTTCTTTGACTTTGTTATTTTATGTGTTGTTTTGCTGGATTGGTAGATTGAGATTGTGCCTTGCTTGATTGATTTGTAGTGACTTGAAGAGTGTGATTGTTGAAAGGACAAGGAGTTAACCTATACTCTACCAAAAAGGCAAGTGATGCTTCATACTTTTGTCCCATTACTTTCACTATGCATTAGTGATTTTTCTCTAAGTAAAACTTGCATGGATTTTGCTAAGTATAGACCTTGCTATAAGAAAACCTAGTAGATGAATCCTTAGTACGATTTTCCTAAGTTAAGATTCCTACTACTATCAAGCTTAGCCTAGCTAATGGAAAACATGGGTGGAAAATATATTCACACTATGGAACAATCTCTAAGTCTGAGGACTTATGTTTTTGTTTAATAAAACAACTAAGTTAATGAATCACCTGGGTGGAATGGGCTTGCTTGGTGGTTTTTGGTTGAGTGGTTCACAAGGCCATGGACTTGGCTTGTGTATCTCACTTGTGGTATGCCACCTAGGCACAAAGAGATTTGAGATGTCAAATGTTGAGAAGCTTCAAGTGCAATCACTTGGCAATATGGGCTCTGCCATGATCATATAGGTTGCAAGAACTTAGCCATATGGACAGTTGGTGGTAGTGTTTGATAGGTTGGAGCGCGTCCATTTTGGTCTAAGGGAAAGCTTCTGAAAGATCTTGTCTTGGGAAACCAAGTCTTGTGGGGAAAGTGCACCACCTCTGCAGAGTGTAAAATCTAAGTACTTAGCCATGTCCCTGGTAAAGGACAATTTGAGCATCAAGACATGGAAGCAATCAAGAATCTCATCATTCAAATTTCCAAGTTAAAACTTGTGGATTGAACAAGGGTTGTCTGAAATCTTCAATCTTTGATTGAGAGATGCCTTGCAAAGGATCTTCAATCTTTGATTGAGAAAAATGATTTTGTCAAAGCAAAAACTTAGTATTTTCAAATGTTAAGGAAAAATCTATTTTGAGCAATGCAAGCCTCAAACTCCACTTAGCCAAATGCATATAGATGATAGACTTCACTTTACTACCTTAGTATCACTTGCCAATACAATTCAAATGTATTGACCCTTGTGGCTGTAACTTGTAATGTTGCAGGTTTGATTGATTTTTAGTGAAGATTGATTGATTAGGATTACAAAGTCTACAACCAACATCTGCCTGTGGCATTTTGAAGATGAAGCACCCATACTTATAGTTATTCCGCTGCAATGTAATTTAATAGTCAAATGAGCTATGTTTGATGTAATGAACTTATGTTATTCCTGGTTATAAAGTTATATTATGACCTTTGTTTCTTGATATTACATCTTAAATGTGGATGCTAGCTATTGATCCAGGGACTAGCATTGTAAACACAGGGGGCTCTATCTTATTAAAGATTGGGACCTCTACAGATGGTATCAGAGCATTGTGTTGCCTGTAGGATTTGTAAACCTAGGATTGGACAAAACCCCTTAGAAAAATAGGAGTTATATTTGTTCCTAAATTTATTTACAAACAATCTTGTAAACTCTTTCCTCAACCATTTTGGTTTCAACTCTACATCTCTTATATTTCAACTTGATGGAAAAACCTATCCATGGCCAAAGACTACACCATGTGCAAAGGACTTCTTCAAAACTTTCAACTCTAATGACTTCAACATCTTGACATATTCACCAAGGACTTCCAACTTGGATACCACTAAGGACTACAAGTGAGACAAGGAAATCTTGCTCAAGATTTAGAGACTGAGGGAATGCAAAAGTTAGAAGGAGCCTACTCCACTTGAAGCTTTGTGACCAAGAGTTTTCCCAAGGAAATCATGATCTCATACAAGAAGAATCATGAGGGAAGGAAAAATCACAAGTAAACCATATAGATGGACCACCATATTATAGTTAAGTTAAACACAACAACTTATGTGGTGTAACAAAAATATTTTTGATTGTCTAAAAATATGCTTGAACTTTATTGTTTGAATGAATTGTTTGGTTTGTGATTGCATGCACATTGCTTGAGTGAATTGTGATGTGTGTGATTAGAAGTAATTCCTTAGAAATGACTTGCCTATTCTAATCTCCCTTCAACCCAAACAGATGACTTCTCCAAGAAACTCCAACATCAAGGTTGATGACAACAACAACCAAGAGGACAACATGAGAGAACTTATAACAACCCGAAACCAGTTGAGCCAAGAGACAACTCAGCTTTTAGCCAACAACAATGGACTAGACCCAGCCATACAAAGGATTTTGAAACTTCAATCCCAATTGTTGCAAGGAATGGTTACTCAAATGATCAACATGAGAGAAAACTTTTCCCAAGGAGCTAATGACAACAAGGATGACAAAGATGTTAATCTAGAAGGAACCCAAGTTAGCAATACTTGTGGAGACAAGGAGCATGAAGATCAATGCCCCAAGAAGAGAGAAAGATCTCCCACCTATGAAGAACATGAACTAGAAGAACTCCTAGCTTTGGAGAGACCCAAAAAGAAGAAGAAGAAATGCCCCAACACTAGCAAGAAGGATATTACACAAGTGCAATGTTTCAAATGCAAAGAGATGGGACACTATGCCAATGAATGCCCAGAAAAGGAGAAGAGCCAAGAAGACAAACAAAGGCTAGTGAAACCCAAGATGAGGAAGGATATTAGCCAAGTGATGTGCAAAGACTGCAAGGAGTTAGGACATTATGCATCATATTGTCCAGAGAAGCCACCTCAAGACCTCAAACTTATAACATGTTTAAAATGCAAGGAACTAGGCCACTATGCAAACAATTGTCCAGAAAAGATAAGGAACAAGTTAAAAAAGTCTATGAAGGATCTCAACCTTGGACCATGAGTCAAGTATTGAAACCAAGGACACCATGCAAATGATTGCTTAAGAGAAATTTTTCCCAGGGTCCCAAGAAGGACAATGTGTAATTTTTGTTTGAAAATTTTTAAGGGTGGTAGTACCCTAGTTGTTTTGAACCAGCTTGTAACCCTAGCCTCCCCAAATCTCGGGACGAGATTTATTTTAAGGGTGGTAGCCTGTCACATCCCAAGATTTTCCAAATCTTGTAATGTGAAAAAATAAATGAATAAAATAAAACTTTGTTGATTTTCAGAGCCAGAAGAAACTTTTGAATCCAATTGGGAATCTTCAAACCTATTTTGAACAATTAAATCCTAAAGGTATTTATAAAGATAAACATTTAATAAAGGAAAATAAAATGTTTTGGAATTACTATTTTGGATCTTTTAAATAAAAGGATTTGGTTCTCAAAGGAAATAGAAGTTTTATAAATAAATATTATTTTATAGATCCAAATTAAACTTTGGCCAAGCTTTTGAAATAAAACATTTTGTTTTGATAAAATAGTAATGGTTTATTTAAATAAAATAATAAGGATTTAATATCCAAATTTTATTTAAATAAAGGACTTTCCCATTTTAAATAAACACTAAAACCTATTTATTTATTTTAAATAAGTTTTCCAAGTATTTTATATTCTCAAATGAAACCTACTGAAGTGTTTTGGTTTTATTTTAGATTTCAAAATAAATAAATTAATAAAACAAATTCTATATGGATTATTAACTAAGGTCCATTGTATTTAAATATTAATAGAACCTAAAATAAAAATGTTATTTTGTTTTAAACAAGATTTCCAAGTATCATATATCTTCAAATAAAACCTACTGAATTGGTTTTGGAAATTTTTGGATTTCAAATGGAAATTTTATTAAATAAATCAAACCCTATTTGATTAAATAACTAAAGGGCTATTTTTTTTTATTTTTTTAGATAGATCCTAAAAATGAATGAAAATATTATTTTATTTTGAGATTTGGTTTATGTTGATAAATAGAACCAAAAACTTATTTAAGTGTGGTGATTATTTGAATTGGTTGAATGCTTGAATAATTGATTGAAAATTCAAAACAGAAATTGATTTGGAAAATAGAAAAAGGTTTCAAATAGAAAAAATAGAAAGGCCGACCAGCTAAAGCCCACCCCATTGAGCCCATTTTCCCCACCCGACGTGAAACGTTTTTGCACTCAAACCCACACCCGCGAGACACCCGATGGACCCGTTCCCTTTCCCTTTCTCACCGACAGAGGACCCCACCGCCCGTCCTCTTCTTCCCATTACGACTGTCCTCCTCCCTCCCGGCCGTTGAGGCTTTGATTCGGCTTGAATTCGCCTTACACGGCCACCTTAACTCGCAGCGAGGCACATTTAAACGCCGGTGACTCCTCTCCGTTTCCCTGTCTCCTCCCCCAAGCACGCCCCCAGGCCACTCCAATTTCTCCCCGAGCCGCTCTGTCTCCGACGACCCTCCTCGCCGATTCCGACCAGCACACGCCCCCTCCTGCCTCCTCGAGCACGCAACTGTGATCAGCATTCTCCAGCGCACCTCTCTGTAGCCTCAACTTACTCGCGCATGCCTCCCAGCATCGGCAACGTCGACGACCTGCAGCACCGCCGTCTGCCCTCTTCTCCAGCGACGTCCCTAGGTAGTACCCGACCTCCCATCTCATCCCCGTGGACACGATGATGATCTCCAAGCTCATACGAACATAACAGCACCTTCTGTTTGTCCTAGGGCGCCCCCTATCCTCGCCCTCGACGACCTTCTGAACCGCCTGAAGCCCAGCTCGTCTTCGGCGAGCAATCAATGACAGCCCCGTGCGCCCCTTCATCAACCAGTACCATGTTGAGCATCAGCAGTGTGCTGCGAACTCGGTGAGCATCCCCTTTTCCTTCCTCGCTTCCTATTTCACCGGCGCCGCCACCGTCTGGTCGCTCCGCCGCCAGCAGCCGCCGCAGCGCCGCTCGTTTAAGGTCGAGCACCCCACAGCCGTCTGATCCCGATCTGATGGATATAATAGTTCACTTAAATGAAGGGGTACGCGTTGATCTGAGCCGCACCTGCCCCTTTTAATCCTGTGGTCTGTGTCACTCGATCCAGACGAACCGGTACTGGCCAATCACGGCGCGACGCGTGGCCAGTGTTTGATTAAAACAGATTTAGAAACCAGATTTAAAAGCCATTTTGAAACCCATGTAAATTTCAAACCACACATCCAAAAATTACAAATTTTATATCAATGGATTCAGTGGAACAAGCCCTAGCCAACTAAGCCCTTGGTTTAGCAAAAAGCTTCTGGAAAAATGGTTGTTTTTGCAGAAACATTTGTATGCTTGTTAAGATTATAAAAATTGTTTAAAAATGAATTTAGGGATGAAATCTTGGGAAAATGGTGTGATTTGAACCTACTAACATTGGGAACCACTTTGTGGATTCAAAAATGAATTTGGTGAAACAAAATAAGGATTCCTTGAATTAAAACCATTTCTAGTCAAATAGAAATGTGGTTTATTTATTAAAAAGGGTTTTGGAATAAAACCTTTGGAAAATGTTTTGTTTTAAACTCTGACCCCAAATACCAAGTTTTATGGTTTGAAAACATATTTAGTGAACCCTATAGGTTAATGCCTTGGTAAAAATATTTCTACACCACATAAAATGATACTTTGTTTTGAAAATGGTTTTTGAAGTGAAACCTTTTGCAATTGACTTTGCCACTTTACAAAATGACCATTAGGTGCTTTCAAATGTTCATGACCCATTAGGAACCACTTTTTCAAACAAAACAAAGCTTGGCATGCTTGCATGCATTTCTTTGACTTTGTTATTTTATGTGTTGTTTTGCTGGATTGGTAGATTGAGATTGTGCCTTGCTTGATTGATTTGTAGTGACTTGAAGAGTGTGATTGTTGAAAGGACAAGGAGTTAACCTATACTCTACCAAAAAGGCAAGTGATGCTTCATACTTTTGTCCCATTACTTTCACTATGCATTAGTGATTTTTCTCTAAGTAAAACTTGCATGGATTTTGCTAAGTATAGACCTTGCTATAAGAAAACCTAGTAGATGAATCCTTAGTAGGATTTTCCTAAGTTAAGATTCCTACTACTATCAAGCTTAGCCTAGCTAATGGAAAACACGGGTGGAAAATATATTCACACTATGGAACAATCTCTAAGTCTGAGGACTTATGTTTTTGTTTAATAAAACAACTAAGTTAATGAATCACCTGGGTGGAATGGGCTTGCTTGGTGGTTTTTGGTTGAGTGGTTCACAAGGCCATGGACTTGGCTTGTGTATCTCACTTGTGGTATGCCACCCAGGCACAAAGAGATTTGAGATGTCAAATGTTGAGAAGCTTCAAGTGCAACCACTTGGCAATATGGGCTCTGCCATGATCATATAGGTTGCAAGAACTTATCCATATGGACAATTGGTGGTAGTGTTTGATAGGTTGGAGCGCGTCCATTTTGGTCTAAGGGAAAGCTTCTGAAAGATCTTGTCTTGGGAAACCAAGTCTTGTGGGGAAAGTGCACCACCTCTGCAGAGTGTAAAATCTAAGTACTTAGACATGTCCCTGGTAAAGGACAATTTGAGCATCAAGACATGGAAGCAATCAAGAATCTCATCATTCAAATTTCCAAGTTAAAACTTGTGGATTGAACAAGGGTTGTCTGAAATCTTCAATCTTTGATTGAGAGATGCCTTGCAAAGGACCTTCAATCTTTGATTGAGAAAAATGATTTTGTCAAAGCAAAAACTTAGTATTTTCAAATGTTAAGGAAAAATCTATTTTGAGCAATGCAAGCCTCAAACTCCACTTAGCCAAATGCATATAGATGATAGACTCCACTTTACTACCTTAGTATCACTTGCCAATACAATTCAAATGTATTGACCCGTGGTATGTAACTTGTAATGTTGCAGGTTTGATTGATTTTTAGTGAAGATTGATTGATTAGGATTACAAAGTCTACAACCAACATCTGCCTGTGGCATTTTGAAGATGAAGGACCCATACTTATAGTTATTCCGCTGCAATGTAATTTAATAGTCAAATGAGCTATGTTTGATGTAATAAACTTATGTTATTCCTGGTTATAAAGTTATATTATGACCTTTGTTTCTTGATATTACATCTTAAATGTGGATGCTAGCTATTGATCCAGGGACTAGCATTGTAAACACAGGGGGCTCTATCTTATTAAAGATTGGGACCTCTACAGATGGTATCAGAGCATTGTGTTGCCTGTAGGATTTGTAAACCTAGGATTGGACTAAACCCCTTAGAAAAATAGGAGTTATATTTGTTCCTAAATTTATTTACAAACAATCTTGTAAACTCTTTCCTCAACCATTTTGGTTTCAACTCTACATCTCTTATATTTCAACTTGATGGAAAAACCTATCCATGGCCAAAGACTACACCATGTGCAAAGGACTTCTTCAAAACTTTCAACTCTAATGACTTCAACATCTTCAGCATATTCACCAAGGACTTCCAACTTGGATACCACTAAGGACTACAAGTGAGACAAGGAAATCTTGCTCAAGATTTAGAGACTGAGGGAATGCAAAAGTTAGAAGGAGCCTACTCCACTTGAAGCTTTGTGACCAAGAGTTTTCCCAAGGAAATCATGATCTCATACAAGAAGAATCATGAAGGAAGGAAAATCACAAGTAAACCATATAGATGGACCACCATATTATAGTTAAGTTAAACACAACAACTTATGTGGTGTAACAAAAATATTTTGATTGTCTAAAATATGCTTGAACTTTATTGTTTGAATGAATTGTTTGGTTTGTGATTGCATGCACATTGCTTGAGTGAATTGTGATGTGTGTGATTAGAAGTAATTCCTTAGAAATGACTTGCCTATTCTAATCTCCTTCAACCCAAACAGATGACTTCTCCAAGAAACTCCAACATCAAGGTTGATGACAACAACAACCAAGAGGACAACATGAGAGAACTTATAACAACCCGAAACCAGTTGAGCCAAGAGACAACTCAGCTTTTAGCCAACAACAATGGACTAGACCCAGCCATACAAAGGATTTTGAAACTTCAATCCCAATTGTTGCAAGGAATGGTTACTCAAATGATCAACATGAGAAAACTTTTCCCAAGGAGCTAATGACAACAAGGATGACAAAGATGTTAATCTAGAAGGAACCCAAGTTAGCAATACTTGTGGAGACAAGGAGCATGAAGATCAATGCCCCAAGAAGAGAGAAAGATCTCCCACCTATGAAGAACATGAACTAGAAGAACTCCTAGCTTTGGAGAGACCCAAAAAGAAGAAGAAGAAATGCCCCAACACTAGCAAGAAGGATATTACACAAGTGCAATGTTTCAAATGCAAAGAGATGGGACACTATGCCAATGAATGCCCAGAAAAGGAGAAGAGCCAAGAAGACAAACAAAGGCTAGTGAAACCCAAGATGAGGAAGGATATTAGCCAAGTGATGTGCAAAGACTGCAAGGAGTTAGGACATTATGCATCATATTGTCCAGAGAAGCCACCTCAAGACCTCAAACTTATAACATGTTTAAAATGCAAGGGACTAGGCCACTATGCAAAAAATTGTCCAGAAAAGATAAGGAACAAGTTAAAAAAGTCTATGAAGGATCTCAACCTTGGCCCATGAGTCAAGTATTGAAACCAAGGACACCATGCAAATGATTGCTTAAGAGAAATTTTTCCCAGGGTCCCAAGAAGGACAATGTGTAATTTTTGTTTGAAAATTTTTAAGGGTGGTAGTACCCTAGTTGTTTTGAACCAGCTTGTAACCCTAGCCTCCCAAATCTGAATGAGATTTATTTTAAGTGGTAACTGTCACATCCCAAGATTTTCCAAATCTTGTAATGTGAAAAATAAATGAATAAAATAAAACTTTGTTGATTTTGAGCCAAGAAACTTTTGAATCCAATTGGGAATCTTCAAACCTATTTTGAACAATTAAATCCTAAAGGTATTTATAAAGATAAACATTTAATAAAGGAAAATAAAATGTTTTGGAATTACTATTTTGGATCTTTTAAATAAAAGGATTTGGTTCTCAAAGGAAATAGAAGTTTTATAAATAAATATTATTTTATAGATCCAAATTAAACTTTGGCCAAGCTTTTGAAATAAAACATTTTGTTTTGATAAAATAGTAATGGTTTATTTAAATAAAATAATAAGGATTTAATATCCAAATTTTATTTAAATAAAGGCCTTTCCCATTTTAAATAAACACTAAAACCTATTTATTTATTTTAAATAAGTTTTCCAAGTATTTTATATTCTCAAATGAAACCTACTGAAGTGTTTTGGTTTTATTTTAGATTTCAAAATAAATAAATTAATAAAACAAATTCTATATGGATTATTAACTAAGGTCCATTGTATTTAAATATTAATAGAACCTAAAATAAAAATTTTATTTTGTTTTAAACAAGATTTCCAAGTATCATATATCTTCAAATAAAACCTACTGAATTGGTTTTGGAAATTTTTGGATTTCAAATGGAAATTTTATTAAATAAATCAAACCCTATTTGATTAAATAACTAAAGGGCTATTTTTTTTATTTTTTTTAGATAGATCCTAAAAATGAATGAAAATATTATTTTATTTTGAGATTTGGTTTATGTTGATAAACAGAACCAAAAACTTATTTAAGTGTGGTGATTATTTGAATTGGTTGAATGCTTGAATAATTGATTGAAAATTCAAAACAGAAATTGATTTGGAAAATAGAAAAAGGTTTCAAAAAGAAAAAAATAGAAACTGGTCGACCAAATTAAAGCCCACTAAAAGCCACCCAGCCCATTTTTCCCCACCCTCCGACGAAACATTTTTGCCTCAAACCCACACCCGCGAGGACACCGATGGACCCGTTCCTTTCCTTTATCAACGACTGAGAGGACCCCACCGCCACGTCCCTCTTCTTCCCATTCCGACCGTTCCTCCTCCCTCGCCACCGTTGCAGGCTTTGATTCATGCTTGAATTCGCCTTAACACGCCACCTTAACTCGCATGACTGGCACATTTAAACGCTAGTGACTCCTCTCCGTTTTCCTCTCTGTCTCCTCCCCCAAGCACGCCCCCAGGCCACTCCAATTTCTCCCCGAGCCGCTCTGTCTCCGACGACCCTCCTCGCTGATTCCGACCAGCACACGCCCCCTCCTGCCTCCTCGAGCACGCAACTGTGATCAGCATTCTCTAGCGCACCTCTCTATAGCCTCAGCTTACTCGCGCATGCCTCCCAATACGGCAACGCGTCGGCGACTGACCGCCGCTGCCCTCTTCTCAACGGCGTCCCTAGGTAGTACCGACCTCCCATCTCATCCCGTGGACACGATGATAATCTCAAGCTCATACGAACTTAACAGCACCTTCCGTTTGTCCTGGGCGCCCCTATCCTCGCCTCGACGACCTTCGAACCGCCAAAGCCGGCTCGTCTCCGGCGAGCAATCAAGAACGACCCGTCGCCTTCATCAACCAGTACCACGTTGAGCATCAGCGGTGTCTGCGAACTCGTGAGCATCCCTTTTCCTTCCTCGCTTCCTATTTCACGGCGCCCACCGTCGGTCGTCATTGCCTTGTTGCCATCGCCGTTTAAGGTCGAGCACCCCACAGCCGTCTGATCCCGATCTAATGGATAGAATAGTTCACTTAAACGAAGGGGTACCCGTTGATCTGAGCCGCACCTGCCCATTTTAATCCTGTGGTCTGTGTCACTCGATCCAGACGAACTGCATCGCCAATCACGGTGACCGTGGCGAGTGTTTGCTTAAAACAGATTTAGAAACCAGATTTAAAAGCCATTTTGACACCCATGTAAATTTCAAACCACACGTCCAAAAATTACAAATTTTATATCAATGGATTCAGTGGAACAAGCCTAGCCAACTATGCCTTGGTTTAGCAAAAGCTTCTGGAAAAATGGTTGTTTTGCAGAAACATTTGTATGCTTGTTAAGATTATAAAATTGTTTAAAAATGAATTTAGGGATGAAATCTTGGGAAAATGGTGTGATTTGAACCTACTAACATTGGGAACCACTTTGTGGATTCAAAATGAATTTGGTGAAACAAAATAAGGATTCCTTGAATTAAAACCATTTCTAGTCAAATAGAAATGTGGTTTATTTATTAAAAAGGGTTTTGGAATAAAACCTTTGGAAAATGTTTTGTTTTAAACTCTCTGACCCCAAATACCAAGTTTTATGGTTTGAAAACATATTTAGTGAACCCTATAGGTTAATGCCTTGGTAAAAATATTTCACCACATAAAATGATACTTTGTTTTGAAAATGGTTTTTGAAGTGAAACCTTTTGCAATTGACTTTGCCACTTTACAAAATGACCATTAGGTGCTTTCAAATGTTCATGACCCATTAGGAACCACTTTTTCAAACAAAACAAAGCTTGGCATGCTTGCATGCATTTCTTTGACTTTGTTATTTTATGTGTTGTTTTGCTTGATTGGTAGATTGAGATTGTGCCTTGCTTGATTGATTTGTAGTGACTTGAAGAGTGTGATTGTTGCAAGGACAAGGAGTGAACCTATACTCTACCAAAAAGGCAAGTGAAGCTTCATACTTTTTTCCCATTACTTTCACTATGCATTAGTGATTTTTCTCTAAGTAGAACTTGCATGGATTTTGCTAAGTATAGACCTTGCTATAAGAAAAACTAGTAGATGAATCCTTAGTAGGATTTTCCTAAGTTAAGATTCCTACTACTATCAAGCTTAGCCTAGCTAATGGAAAACATGGGTGGAAAATATATTCACACTATGGAACAATCTCTAAGTCTGAGGACTTATGTTTTTGTTTAATAAAACAACTAAGTTAATGAATCACCTGGGTGGAATGGGCTTGCTTGGTGGTTTTTGGTTGAGTGGTTCACAAGGCCATGGACTTGGCTTGTGTATCTCACTTGTGGTATGCCACCCATGCACAAAGAGATTTGAGATGTCAAATGTTGAGAAGCTTCAAGTGCAACCACTTGGCAATATGGGCTCTGCCATGATCATATAGGTTGCAAGAACTTAGCCATATGGACAGTTGGTGGTAGTGTTTGATAGGTTGGAGCGCGTCCATTTTGGTCTAAGGAAAGCTTCGAAGATCTTGTCTTGGGAAACCAAGTCTTGTGGGGAAAGTGCACCACCTCTTGAGTGTAAAATCTAAGTACTTAGCCATGTCCTGTAAAGGACAATTTGAGCATCAAGACATGGAAGCAATCAAGAATCTCATCATTCAAATTTCCAAGTTAAAACTTGTGGATTGAACAAGGGTTTGAAATCTTCAATCTTTGATTGAGAGATGCCTTGCAAAGGATCTTCAATCTTTGATTGAGAAAAATTATTTTGTCAAAGCAAAAACTTAGTATTTTCAAATGTTAAGGAAAAATCTATTTTGAGCAATGCAAGCCTCAAACTCCACTTAGCCAAATGCATATAGATGATAGACTCCACTTTACTACCTTAGTATCACTTGCCAATACAATTCAAATGTATTGACCCTTGTGGCTGTAACTTGTAATGTTGCAGGTTTGATTGATTTTTAGTGAATATTGATTGATTAGGATTACAAAGTCTACAACCAACATCTGCCTATGGCATTTTGAAGATGAAGGACCCATACTTATAGTTATTCCGCTGCAATGTAATGTAATAGTCAAATGAGCTATGTTTGATGTAATAAACTTATGTTATTCCTGGTTATAAAGTTATATTATGACCTTTGTTTCTTGATATTACATCTTAAATGTGGATGCTAGCTATTGATCCAGGGACTAGCATTGTAAACACAGGGGGCTCTATCTTATTAAAGATTGGGACCTCTACAGTCAATGGAGCAGGCAAGAGTTTGGGGTCCGTGGTGTCGAAGAGCGCGACGATGTTGCGGAAGCTATCTGTTAGTTGTAGACACGCACACGGAACACAAACAACAAACGGACATATTAGCCAATGCAGAAAAGAGGAAACACCGGAGTCTCGCCTTGACATGCCTGGCATCGAGCAGGCCGGAGACTCCGGTGTTGGGTCCGGAGACTCCGGTGTTTCCTCTTTTCTGCATTGGCTAATCCGTCCGTTTCTTGTTTATGTTCCGTATGCGTGTCTACAACTAACAGATAGCTTCCGCAACATCGTCGTGCTCTACGACACCACAGACCCCAAAATCTTCCCGCTCCATTGACACAAGATCATGATCAACAACTAAGGTATAACTTGTGTCAACCCTTGTAGCCATATCTTCCTTTGTGTGTACCTATCCTATTAGAGCAACTCATTTTGTGTTTGTCTAAGCATTGTGCACTTGCCTTTGGAAATTGAGAGTGTGAGGGCAAATACAAAAGTTAACATAGTATCATAGAAAGGGAGAAAAAGAAAAAGAATCAAAAAAAGGAAGAAAAATAGAAAGATACATAGTCTCCCAATACAAAGAGAGCATCAAGCTTGTAAGCAAAAAAAGAGAGGAAGAAGGGTGCCAAGGCAAGTGCACAAATCCGTTGCTTACCCTCTTTTGGCAAACGAGTTGTGGTCTCTCCTTGAGTTGGCACGATAACCGAGCGTAGTCTTCGTTAGGCCATTTCGTGCTCACTTTCATAGTCGTGCTAACCCCATTTTTTTCCACGTGTGTGTGTAGTCGTAGGTTCTCGTCACCTTTTGAGTTGACCATTTCCTTTTGACTTGAGTTTGTTGGATCTTCTCCACTTTTGACTATCCTTTGCGTTCGATTGGTTCTTTGGATTTCCCACAATCCTACCCATCCACCAAAAGCTTTTGAGAGTTGTAGTTGTTTGTGTGTGAGTTTCTTGGCACTTTTCACTTTGCACACTGTTCGCTCCTTTGTGTGGCAATTGGTTTGATATAATCTCCAAGGTGAGGTAAAAGGCTAACTCTACGCACCCTTATTCTCCATATACAACCCTTGTCGGCTTTGCATCATGGACATGAATGGCGAGCCGTCCCAACCACCACCACCTCCGGAGGACGACACACAATACATGACAAGATGGGACCATTGGAAGGTCCGGGGAGAATTCAACTACCGTGTGAAGCCCTTGAGCGGCGCCAAGATGAACAATTTAGCGAAGCCCGAGTGGACTTCAAGAACATCGACAACCGCTTCGAAGAAGTCCGAGGCCAAATGCATGCCATGCAACACAACCTCGGACATCAAAATGAAGCTCTTGGTCGCGCCCTCGCCTCAACGGATGAGAAGCTTCAACGCCTCATTGATGGGTTAGCAAGGCCACGATCGCGAGACTCAAGATCATCACGGCACTCCTCAAGTGAATCAAGTGCACCTCGCCGTCATGCTTCAAGGCACCGGGATGGATCCGTCCTTCAATCCATGAGCTCTTCTCAAGCGGTACCATCTCCAAGATACGCCGCGACATCAAGCTATGATGGTGACCTCTCCGCAAGACCTCCAAGACGTGAAGCGGACCGGCCATAACCAAGGGAACTTGTGATTCAACAAGAGCAACCTCACATGGACCACCAAGCCCATCGCCATCGACATGTTCTTTCAACAACAAGTGAAGCATCAGAAGTGGAAGAACAAGACCGCCGTCGGCGTGAAGCACTCGAAGATCCACCAAGGCGTCATCATCGACATGAACGTCAACGTCGACACCATGATCATCATGACGAGCCTCCTCCACATCAAGAAGAAAGAGAGAAGCCCATTGCGCATGCGGCTCGACGTCCTCCTCGCCACATGGCGCAAGACAATGCTCCTCGGCATCAACCACGACAAGAAGAAGAGCAAGATCCCCAAGCTCGTCATGAGGATCAATAACCTCCTCCTCGTCCTCAACCGCGCCAACAACACGAGCAAGCTCCCCAAGCTCGTCGTCAAAACCAAGTTCCACCACTAAACGCGGCACCTCAACAACCTCAAGAGCAACGCCACCATCACCAAGCAAGATATGAGAGCTCGGATGATGAAGACGGCCGACAAAATCATTGCAACCGTCACCACCGGAACCGCAATGAAGAAGAAACTTTCGGCAAGCTCAAGTTCACCATGCCCAAGTTCACCGAATCCAATGAACCCGAAGAATACCTCTCGTGGGAACTCAAGGTCGACAAGATCTTCCGAAGGCACAACTATATCAATGAGAAGATGATAGCCATGGCATCCCTCGAGTTTGATGAGTATGCCAACCTTTGGTGGGAACAAGTCCAACTCGCTCGTGAAGCAAAAGAAGAGCCTCCAATCTCAACTTGGCAAGATATGAAGGCCCATATGAGATCCCGCTTTGTTCCTTCGCACTACACACATGACCTTTTCAACAAGCTTCAAACACTTAGTCAAGGAACAAAGACCGTGGAAGAGTACTTCAAGCAAATGGAGCTCAACATGATCCGTGCCAACATTGAAGAGCGGGATGAACAAACAATGGCACGTTTCCTCAATGTCTTGAACCACCCAATCAAGCGCATCACCGAGTTCCAAAAGTACAACAACATGGTTGAGCTTGTGCACATCGCATCAAAGGCCGAGCGTCAAGTGCAAGAGGACATCAAGTACAACAAGCCAAAGACATATTTCACATACAAGCAAGCCCCAACCAATACTCCGACAACACCAAGTGGAAGCTCATCAAATACAACCAATCTTCCCTTCAAGCCAACACTTCCTCATGGAAAACCGCCCCAAGTGGCAAATACACATGAGATGAACAACCATTCAATGGTGAGTGCTACAAGTGTGGAGGCAAAGGACATAAGTCGGCCACATGTGGGAACAAGAAAGTTTTGTTCATCCATGACAACTGCGATGAAGAATACTTGAGTGAAGATGAGTTTGATGCAAGGGTCAAGGAAGCCATGGCAAGGCAACATTTGGAAGAGGACCAAGAACTACTTATGTGTGAGCATGACGCAAGTCCATCGCTTGTAGTCACAAGGGTCTTAACTACTCAATCCAATGAGAATGAAGACCAACGATCAAACATCTTCCAAACTTGTGCCGGTATCAATGGGAAGTCCATCAAAGTTGTCATCGATGGAGGGAGTTGCCACAATCTTGCAAGTACGGAATTGTGTGAGAAACTCAACCTCACCCTCCATCCGCATAAGCACCCCTACCATATACAATGGCTAAGTGACCAAGGGTCCGTCCAAATCAAGCACACCGTCTCTGTAACATTATCAATTGGACCATACAAAGACACGGTGGAATGTGACGTGGTCCCCATGACGGTTTTCCATATGTTGCTAGGAAGGCCGTGGAAATTTGACAAGCGTGCTTTGCATAATGGTCACTCAAACACTTATACCTTCAAATGGCTTGAAAAATCTTGTGTTTTGCAACCAATGACTCCTAGCCAAATAATTGTGGACAATGCAAAGGCTTTAGCGAGGGCGCAATA
This sequence comes from Avena longiglumis, assembly GCA_030063025.1. Lineage (NCBI taxonomy): Eukaryota > Viridiplantae > Streptophyta > Magnoliopsida > Poales > Poaceae > Avena > Avena longiglumis. Next base: position 236,610,565 of record CP125978.1, on the reverse strand, counting down.
CACAAAAACACCTTGTGAGAAGAGTGGTGAGCGAGAGAACCACACTATAGTGAGTGAGTGCCACAAGCCAAACTCGAGTGGAAAAACTAAGAGTGTTCTTCTTGCCACCAAAAGTGAGATGAGAGAAGTGCGGAACAACCCATCCATCTTGCACTATGTCCTTGTATGGAAGTGACTAGCGCAAGGAACTAATGACTTAACAAATGTTCCTCCTTCTTTGATGGCTATTTTGCAGGAATTCCAACATGTATTTCCCGAAGAGCTTCCTCATGGCCTACCTCCTCTTCGTGGAATCGAGCACCACATCGACCTCATACACGGCGCCCCACTCCCAAACCGCACCGCGTATCACACGAACTCGGAAGAGACGAAGGAGATAGAACGACAAATCAACCAATCGTCTCCAAAGGTTTGATCCAAGTAAGCACTAGCCCAAGCGCGGTCCCCGTGATTCTAGTTCCAAAAACGGATGATACGTTGCGGTTATGCATGGACTGCCGTCCAATCAATGCTATCACCGTGCGTTATCGACATCCTATACCGCGTCTTGATGACATGCTTTATGAGTTATGTGGAGCCACTATATTTTTGAAAATTGATCTTCGTAGTGGTTACCATCAAATTTGCATGGCCGAAGGGTGATGAGTGGAAAACCGCCTTCAAGACCAATCTTGGTATCTATGAATGGTTGGTTATGCCTTTTGGCTTATCAAATGCCCCATCTACCTTCATGCGCCTCATGAACCATATTTTGAGATCTCTCATTGGGAATAGTGTCGTTGTTTACTTTGATGACATCCTTGTCTATAGCAAGTCACTAGAGGAGCATGTTACTCATGTTAAGGAGGTCCTTCAAATCCTTCGTCATGAAAAGCTTTATGCTAATCTCCCAAAGTGCACTTTTGCAAAAGACAAACTCATTTTCCTTGGTTTTGTTGTATCTTCTAATGGCATTGAAGTTGATGTCTCAAAAGTTAAGGACATACGAGATTGGCCCATACCTACCAATGTTAGTGAACTTCGTAGTTTTCATGGGTTGGCTGGCTTTTACCGTTGCTTTGTGAAATACTTTTCTACCATTGCTTGCCCCCTCAACGAATTGACCAAGAAAAATGTCACGTTCGTTTGGGTCAAAGCACAACAAAAGGCTTTTGATGAGATCAAAGAGAGGCTCACCGAAGCACCACTTCTTGCATTACCGGACTTCACAAAAACCTTTGAGATTGAATGTGACGCTAGTGGAATTGGCATTGGAGGCGTCCTTATGAAAAATGGGCGTCCTATTGCATACCATACTGAGAAACTTGATGGCGCACGCCTTAACTATCCCATTTATGACAAAGAGCTTTTTGCCTTGGTTCGTGTCCTTCAAGTGTGGCAACACTAGCTTTGGCCCAAAGAATTTATCATCCATTCCGACCATGAGTCATTGAAATATCTTAAGGTCCAAGCCAATTTGAGTAAAAGGCACGCCAAATGGGTTGAGTTTATGGAATCTTTTCCTTACATTGTCAAGTACAAGAAGGGCAAAGAAAATGTGGTAGCGGACGCTTTGTCTCGCAAAGTCACAAACCTTCTTACGCGACTCGAAGTAAATGTCTTGGGTCTTGATGACATCAAATCTTTGTACACGTCCGACCCTTTCTTTGGGCCAATTTTTGCAAGATGTTCAATAGACAAAGGGATTGATGATTTCTATTTGCATCAGGGTTTTCTTTTCAAACAAAACAAGCTTTGCATTCCGAAGTCGTCTCTCCAAATTTTGCTTCTTCAAGAGTCCCATGGTGGAGGCCTTATGGGTCACTTTGGCCGTGACAAGACATATGACATGATATCCACTCACTACATTTTGCCAAAGATGAAGCGCGACGTCGAGCGCCACGTCCAATGGTGCACTACATGTATCCAAGCTAAGTCTAAGTCTAACCCCTTTGGTCTTTATATGCCATTGCCTATTCCTCATGCACCTTGGTCGGAGATTAGCATGGACTTTGTGTTAGGATTGCCTAGATCCAAAAATGGACATGATTCTATATTTGTGGTAGTGGATCACTTTTCTAAAATGGCACACTTCATTCCATGCCATAAGACCGATGATGCTTCACATGTAGCAAATTTGTTTTTCAGGGAAATAATTCGGCTACACGGTGTACAAATAACAATCGTCTCCGACCGCGACGTCAAATTCATGAGCTACTTCTGGAAGACTCTCATGGCCAAGCTCGGCATCAAGCTCCTCTTCTCGTCCGCCTCGCATCCTCAAACCGATGGACAAACCGAGGTCGTCAATCGAAGCCTTAGCACACTCCTACGTTTGTTGATAAAGAAGAATCCTAAAGACTGGGAGGAATGTATTCCACACACCGAGTTCGCCTACAACCGCGCCAAGCACTCCACCACCATGAGGAGCCCGTTCATGATCGTCTATGGCTTCGAGCCTCTCACCGCGCTCGATATCCTTCCACTTCCGCTTCATGAACGTGCCAATATGTACGTTGTCAAGCGTGCCCAAACAATGAAGAAACTCCATGAAGACACAAGAGCTACGATCGAGCAACAAGTCCATCGCCAAGCATCACGGCTAAAGAAGAACAATAAAGAGATAATCTTCGAAGAAGGCGACCTTGTGTGGATACACTTGAGTAAAGACTGCTTCCCCAAGGACCGCGACTCCAAAATCAAGCCAAGAGGTGATGGATCGTTCAAAGTACTAAAGAGGATCAACAACAACGCCTACATCATCGATATCCCAACATCCAAGTATCTTGTGAGCCCGACATTCAATGTCAAGGACCTCTCACCCTACCATGGCGAAGATGAATTTGAGAACGTTGAAGAGTCGAGGACGACTCTTTCCCAAGGGGGGGGGGGAGCTGGTGCAGCCCGTCCTACGGACGCACCTCCATCTACAACACCTAGTACCCCAAGTGGACCAATGACTCGCGCCCGAGCCAATTTTAAATAAAAGCTCCTACAAGCCAAGGTTAACTCGCTCCTTTCCTCAAGTGATTTTGGTCTACCTTTGGATGGCTTGCTACTTCATGCAACTACGTTGTGTATCCTCAACTATGAAGCAACATAACCACACCAAGCCCCCAAGGAAGAAGGACCAGGAGAAGAAGCTGCTGGAGCTCTGCACACCGGAGTCTCCGGACCTTCCTCCGGTCCGGCCACAAGAACCAAGCCCGGGACAGCCAGAAGCCCCCTCCGGAGACGGGTCCGGAGACTGAACCAGAGTCTCCGGTCCAGACGGGAGTCTCCGGACCCAACACCGGAGTCTCCGGCCTTCTCGATGCCAGGCATGTCAAGGCCTTTTGGGCCTGGCCCATGTAACCCCCAGTTTCGCCCCAACTTCTAGTTTTATTCCAAAACTACCCCTGTTTAAGTGGTTGGCCTATATAAAGCCCCACCCCTCATATGTAAACCCTAGACTTGGATAATAATAGTTGAGGACACCCCTTTGAGGATCTTTCATCTATTGGTCTCATGCTCCTACCAAGAGGCACCCTATTATCCACAACCTCTTGGATCTTGCCTAGTGCGTTCAAGTTGTACAAGGCCTTGGGATCTCGGTTTCTCGTCCCCAAGTAGTCAAGATCTCACCAAGCACCTCGCCCCCATTGTTGGTCATGGAGAGAGAGATTCGCCCAACACCGATCCTAGGGATTATGTTGGACCGGTTGCCACCGGCGTGAGTTATCGGCGTGTATCGTGTTTTGTGTGCGTGAGTTCATCGGGTTCTTCGTGTGCGTGTGTTCGTGGATTTCATCCCCTTTCCCCCTTCCACCTCTTTCCCCTCGATTCCCGCAGAGATTCGTGAAAGATCAGGCCACCCCAAGGGGTTACCCCATAACATATGTTATGCCCGACCTACGGTCGTTACCACATCATTGTCTCCAACTTACGCCAAGTCGTCATGGACTCCAAAGGTGAATCTGTTCCTCTATGCGAGCCCACTTCCTACCCTAATGGTATGCTACTTTTACTCCGTCACAAATGCATGATAGGTTCACACCGACAAGTACGGAGGCAAGGGAGGAAGCCCGGAACATCAAGCCCGACAAGACAGAGGCTTGGAAGAGGAGGCGGAAGAAGCCACGGCTGAACCACCAGAGTCTCCGGCCTACACCGGAGTCTCCGGTCCTGCTACACCGGAGTCTCCGGTCCCTGCTGCCGAGTCTCCGGGCGACCTCCTGACCGACCCCAAGAACCGACCGGGGCAGTCCAAGACGCCACTCGGACGACACTGAGTCTCCGGCCTACACCGGAGTCTCCGGACCCCACACCGGAGTCTCCGGCCTGCGTGATGGGCCTGCGGGCGCCGCTAGCTGGGCCTTCGGCCCATGTACCCCTCTAGCTCGTCCAAACCCTAGTTTTATCCCTAAACTACCCCTGTTTATGTGGCTGGCCTATAAATTGAGCCCCCACCCCTTCATGTATCCCTTAGGCATAGATGATAGACTAAAGACAACCCCCTTGTGTGGAATCTCTAGTTTTGCCTCATCCCCTTACCCAAGGGGACCGACTATCGTCACCAACCTCGATTGGACTTTGCATCACGCATCCATCGTTGAACAAGGCCTTGGAGTTCATTGTCTTGTCTCCAAGTTGTAAAGACCCTCCCCAAGGTGTTCTTCCCTCTCCGATGTGGATTTGAGGGAGCACGTTGACCGATCTTTCCTTGCGAGGATTCTATCGGACCGGTGGCCGCCGTTCGGGAGCAATCGGCCTTGTATCGTGTGAGTTTTGCGTGTGTTCATCGTGTTCTTCGCGAGGTGTGTGTTCTCTTCCACTACCTTCTCCCTTTCCCCTTGATTTCTCATCGATTTTACCACGAGATCTGTGAAGATCGGGCCACCCAAGAGGTTAACATCTCCATCATCTGGTATCAGCAGCTTTTGGTGGCCACGGATTTCTAATCGATTTGGTATTTTCCCCATAAATTCGAAAATTCCACCAAAAACAGCCCCAATTCGTGTTTTGGATCGATCTGTGATTTCAGTGAGTTTTGGTAGGTTTTGATCCATGGATTTCTTGCTAAACTAGTTGATCTACCTTCCCCTGCGTTCCCATGGCCTAATTCCTTGATTTCCCCCATCAATTTGAGGTTTTGGTTCGAGTTTTTCGCCCAAAACGCGTCGCGTTCGAGTTCTGGATGCTCTGGAATCTCCCAGACCGGAGTCTCCGATCCTGCTACACCGGAGTCTCCGATCCTGCTACACCGGAGTCTCCGGTCCTGTGCACCGGAGTCTCCGGACCGACCTCCGGACCGACCCCAGCAACCGACCCGGGGACAGTCAGTACGCCACTCCGGAGACGACACCGGAGTCTACGCCCTACACCAGAGTCTCTGGACCCCACACCGGAGTCTCCGGCCTGCGTGATGGGCCAAAAGTTTATGAAAAACTTTTTGCACCTTCCAAGGAGTTAATCAAGACCGCCGTCGGCGTGAAGCACTCGAAGATCCACCAAGGCATCATCATCGACATGAACGTCAACGTCGACACCATGATCATCATCACGAGCCTCCTCCACATCACGAATAAAGGGAGCAGCCCATTGCGCATGCGGCTCGACGTCCTCCTTGCCACATGGCGCAAGATAATGCCCCTCGTCATCAACCACGACAAGAATAAGAGCAAGCTCCCCAAGCTCGCCGTGAGGATCAACAACCTCCTCCTCGTCCTCAACCGCGCCAACAACACGAGCAAGCTCCCCAAGCTCGTCATCAAAACCAAGTTCCACCACCAAACGCGGCACCTCAACAACCGCAAGAGCAACGCCACCATCACCAAGAAAGACATGAGAGCTCGGATGATGAAGATGGCCGCCAAAATCATGGCAACCGTCGCCACCGAAACCGCAATGAAGAAGAAACTTTCGGCAAGCTCAAGTTCACCATGCCCAAGTTCATCGGTTCCAATGAACCCGAAGAATACCTCTCATGGGAACTCAAGGTCGACAAGATCTTCCGCATGCACAACTATAGCAATGAGAAGATGATGGCCATGGCATCCCTCGAGTTTGATGAGTATGCCAACCTTTGGTGGGAACAAGTCCAACTCGCTCATGAAGCAAAAGAAGAGCCTCCAATCTCAACTTGGCAAGATATGAAGGCCCATATGAGATCCCGCTTTGTTCCTTCGCACTACACACGTGACCTTTTCAACAAGCTTCAAACACTTAGTCAAGGAACAAAGACCATGGAAGAGTACTTAAAGCAAATGGAGATCAACATGATCCGTGCCAACATTGAAGAGCGGGATGAACAAACAATGGCACGTTTCCTCAATGGCTTGAACCACCCAATCAAGCGCATCACCGAGTTCCAAAAGTACAACAACATGGTTGAGCTTGTGCACATCACCTCAAAGGCCGAGCGTCAAGTGCAAGAGGACATCAAGAACAACAAGCCAAAGACATACTTCACATACAAGCAAGACCCAACCACTACTCCGACAACACCAAGTGGAAGCTCATCAAATACAACCGAGCTTCCCTTCAAGCCAACACTTCCTCGAGGAAAACCGCCCCCAAGTGGCAAATACACAAGAGATGAACAACCATTCAAAGGTGAGTGCTACAAGTGTGGAGGCAAAGGACACAAGTCGGCCGCATGTGGGAACAAGAAAGTTTTGTTCATCCATGACAACGGCGATGAAGAATACTTGAGTGCAGATGAGTTTGATGCAAGGGTCAAGGAAGCCATGGAAAGGCAACATTTGGAAGAGGACCAAGAACTACTTGTGTGTGAGCATGACGCAAGTCCATCGCTTGTGGTCACAAGGGTCTTAACTACTCGAGCCAATGAGAATGAAGACCAACGATCAAACATCTTACAAACTCGTGCCGGTATCAGTGGGAAGTCCATCAAAGTTGTCTTCGATGGAGGGAGTTTCCACAATCTTGCAAGTACGGAATTGTGTGAGAAACTCAACCTTACCCTCCATCCGCATAAGCACCCCTACCATATACAATGGCTAAGTGACCAAGGGTCCGTCAAGATCAAGCACACCGTCTCGGTAACGTTCTCAATTGGACCATACAAAGACACGGTGGAATGTGACGTGGTCCCCATGACGGTTTTCCATATGTTACTAGGAAGGCCGTGGCAATTTGACAAGCGTGCTTTGCATAATGGTCACTCAAACACTTATACCTTCAAATGGCTTGAAAAAACTTGTGTTTTGCAACCAATGACTCCTAGACAAATAATTGCGGACAATGCAAAGGCTTTAGCGAGGGCGCAATACACAAAAACACCTTGTGAGAAGAGTGGTGAGCGTGAGAACCACACTATAGTGAGTGAGTGCCACAAGCCAAACTCGAGTGGAAAAACTAAGAGTGTTCTTCTTGCCACCAAAAGTGAGATGAGAGAAGTGCGGAACAACCCATCCATCTTGCACTATGTCCTTGTATGGAAGGGACTAGCGCAAGGAACTAATGACTTGACAAATGTTCCTCCTTCTTTGATGGCTATTTTGCAGGAATTCCAAGATGTATTTCCCGAAGAGCTTCCTCATGGCCTACCTCCTCTTCGTGGAATCGAGCACCGCATCGACCTCATACCCGGCGCCCCACTCCCAAACCGCGCTGCGTATTGCACGAACCCGGAAGAGACGAAGGATATAGAACGACAAATCAACCAACTCGTCTCCAATCGTTTGATCCAAGTAAGCACTAGCCCAAGCGCGGTCCCCGTGGTTCTAGTTCCAAAAACGGATGATACGTTGCGGTTATGCATGGACTGCCGTCCAATCAATGTTATCACTGTGCGTTATCGACATCCTATACCGCGTCTTGATGACATGCTTGATGAGTTATGTGGAGCCACTATGTTTTCGAAAATTGATCTTCGTAGTGGTTACCACCAAATTCGCATGGCCAAAGGTGATGAGTGGAAAACCGCCTTCAAGACCAAGCTTGGTCTCTATGAATGGTTGGTTATGCCTTTTGGCTTATCAAATGCCCCATCTACCTTCATGCGCCTCATGAACCATATTTTGAGATCTCTCATTGGGAAGAGTGTCGTTGTTTACTTTTATGACATCCTTGTCTATATCAAGTCACTAGAGGAGCATGTTACTCATGTTAAGGAGGTCCTTCAAATCCTTCGTCATGAAAAGCTTTATGCTAATCTCCCAAAGTGCACTTTTGCAAAAGACAAACTGATTTTCCTTGGTTTTGTCGTATCTTCTAATGGCATTGAAGTTGATGTCTCAAAAGTTAAGGACATACGAGATTGGCCCATACCTACCAATGTTAGTGAACTTCGTAGTTTTCATGGGTTGGCTAGCTTTTACCATCGCTTTGTGAAAGACTTTTCTACCATTGCTTTCCCCCTACACGAATTGACCAAGAAAAATGTCACATTCCTTTGGGGCAAAGCACAACAAAGGCTTTTGATGAGCTCAAAAAGAGGCTCACCAAAGCACCACTTCTTGCATTACCGGACTTCACAAAAACCTTTGAGATTGAATGTAACGCTAGTGGAATTGGCATTGGAGGCGTCCTTATGCAAAATGGGCGTCCTATTGCATACCATAGTGAGAAACTTGATGGCGCACGCCTTAACTATCCCATCTATGACAAAGAGCTTTTTTCCTTGGTTCGTGTCCTTAAAGTGTGGCAACACTACCTTTGGCCCAAAGAATTTATCATCCATTCCGACCATGAGTCGTTGAAATATCTTAAGGGCCAAGCCAATTTGAGTAAAAGGCACGCCAAATGGGTTGAGTTTATGAAATCTTTTCCTTACATTGTCAAGTACAAGAAGGGCAAAGAAAATGTGGTAGCGGACACTTTGTCTCTAAAAACACAAACCTTCTTACGCGACTCAAGTAAATGTCTTGGGTCTTGATGACATCAAATCTTTGTACACGTCCACCTTTCTTTGGACCAATTTTTGCAAGATGTTCAATAGACAAAGGGATTGATGATTCCTATTTGCATAAGGGTTTTCTTTTCAAACAAAACAAGCTTTGCATTCCGAAGTCGTCTCTCCAAATTTTGCTTCTTCAAGAGTCCCATGGTGGAGGCCTTATGGGTCACTTTGGCCGTGACAAGACATATGACATGCTATCCACTCACTACTTTTGGCCAAAGATGAAGCGCGACGTCGAGCGCCACGTCCAACGGTGCACTACATGTCTCCAATCTAAGTCTAAGTCTAACCCCTTTGGTCTTTATATGCCATTTCCTATTCCTCATGCACCTTGGTCGGACATTAGCATGGACTTTGTGTTAGGATTGCCTAGATACAAACATGGACATGATTCTATATTTGTGGTACTGGATCGCTTTTCTAAAATGGCACACTTCATTCCGTGCCATAAGACTGATGATGCTTCACATGTAGCAAATGTGTTTTTCAGGGAAATAATTCGGCTACACGGTGTACCAAGAACAATCGTCTCCGACCGCGACATCAAATTCATGAGCTACTTCTGGAAGACTCTCATGGCCAAGCTCGGCATCAAGCTCCTCTTCTCGTCCGCCTCGCATCCTCAAACCAATGGACAAACCGAGGTCGTCAATCGAAGCCTTGGGACACTCCTACGTGTGTTGATAAAGAAGAATCTTAAAGACTGGGAGGAATGTATTCCACACGCCGAGTTCGCCTACAACCACGCCAAGCACTTCACCACCATGAGGAGCCCGTTCATGATCGTCTATGGCTTCGAGCCTCTCACCGCGCTCGATATCCTTCCACTTCCGCTTCATGAACGTGCCAATGTGGATTGTCAAGCGTGCCCAAACAATGAATAAACTCCATGAAGACACAAGAGCTACGATCGAGCAACAAGTCCTTCGCCAAGCATCACGGCTAAACAAGAACAAGAAAGAGATGATATTCGAAGAAGGCGACCTTGTGTGGATACACTTGAGTAAAGACCGCTTCCCCAAGGACCGCGACTCCAAACTCAAGCCAAGAGGTGATGGACCATTCAAAGTACTAAAGAGGATCAACAACAACGCCTACATCATCGATATCCCAACATCCAAGTATCTTGTGAGCCCGACATTCAATGTCAAGGACCTCTCACCCTACCATGGCGAAGATGAAGTTGAGAAGGTTGAAGAGTCAAGGACGACTCTTTCCCAAGGGGGAGGGGAGCTGATGCAGCCCGTCCTACGGACGCACATCCATCTACAACACCTAGTGCCCCAAGTGGACCAATGACTCGCGCCCGAGCCAAGCTCCTACAAGCCAAGGTTAACTCGCTCCTTTCCTCATGTGATTTTGGTCTACCTTTGGATGGCTTGCTACTTCATGCAAATACGTTGTGTATCCTCAGCTATGAAGCAACATCACCACACCAAGCCCCCAAGGAAGAAGGACCAGGAGAAGAAGCTGCTAGAGCTCTGCACACCGGAGTCTCCGGTGTAGACCGGAGTCTCCGGTCCCCTACACCGGAATCTCTGGACCTTCCTCCGGTCCGGCCACAAGAACCAAGCCCGGATGCCAGAAGCCCTCCTCAGGAGGCGGGTCCGGAGGCGAACTATAGTCTGGGTCCAGACTGAGTCTTGGACCAACACGGAGTCTCCGGCCTGCTCGATGCCAGGCATGTCAAGGTCATTTGGGCCTGGCCCATGTAACCCCCAGTTTCGCCCCAACTTCTAGTTTTATTCCAAAACTACCCCTATTTAAGTGGTTGGCCTATATAAAGCCCCACCCCTCATGCTCCTACCAAGGGGCACCCTATTATCCACAACCTCTTGGATCTTTCCTAGTGCTTTCAAGTTGTACAAGGCCTTGGGATCTCGGTTTCTCATCCCCAAGTAGTCAAGATCTCACCAAGCACCTTGCCCCCGTTGTTGGCCGTGGAGAGAGAGCTTCGCCCAACACTGATCCTAGGGATTATGTTGGACCGGTTGCCACCGACGTGAGTTATCGGCGTGTATCGTGTTTTGTGTGCGTGAGTTCATCGGGTTCTTCGTGTGCGTTTGTTCATGTATTTCATCCCCTTTCCTCGTTCCACCGCTTTCCCCTCGATTCCCGTGGAGATCCGTGAAGATCGGGCCACCCAAGAGGTTAACATCTCCATCATCTGGTATCAGCAGCTTTTGGTTGCCACAGATTTCTAATCGATTTGGTCTTTTCCCCATAAATTCAAAAATTCCACCAAAAACAGCCCCAATTCGTGTTTTGGACCGATCTTTGATTTGAGTGAGTTTTGGTAGGTTTTGATCCGAGGATTACTTGCTAAACTAGTTGATCTACCTTCCCCTGCGTTCCCATAGCCTAATTCCTTGATTTCCCCCATCAATCTGAGGTTTTGGTTTGAGTTTTTCCACCCAAAACGCGTCCCGTTCCAGTTTTGGATGTCCTGGAATCTCTCGGACCGGAGTCTCCGGACTTTTTGAGCTCCAGAGTCTCGCCCCTCCTGCATGTAAAAAGCACGGTTTTAAGCATAACTTTTGCATTTCAACTCGGATTTTGGTGTTCTTTAGCTCGTTTCGAAGAGGAGAAGGAGCACTACATCATAATACACGTTGTTCATGCTATCTACTACGTCCAAATTCCGTGATCAAGGCAGAATCCAACAATAAAGGGTGAAGATCGTCGATGAAAGGTATAAACATTCCGCGACTTCTCCCCACTTGCATTCATTTGTGAACCCCACTATGTTTGCGAGCAACAAACACCTATTGATAATAGTTCCTCTTATGATTGCTTGGGCTATGCACATTTGATACCTTGTAGATTCCGAGCAAACATTGTGAGCGCTATCTCATATAGTTATCTTGTATAGTTGTTGGCATAAGGAAGAGGCAAGTGAAAAAGAAGAAGAGAAAAGAAGAAGAAAAAAGAAAAAAATAGAAAAAAGAAAAAAAAAGAAAATAAATAAATATACATGTGCCTCATAGAATAGGAAGCGCAAGCTCGATGAACATCATATAGGTGGTACTTATTGTGCATATCTTGTAGCCCACCAATCTTATGCAATCGAACTAGCGTCTCTCCTTGTACTTGTGTGACACGAGCTTATAGTCTTCGCTAGGTAATCATTTGGTTCTTAGCTCACTTTCTCCGTCGCACAAGTCCCATTTATCCCACTATGTGTGTTTCCTTGTACATATTTCCTATCTTGTGGATTGACTTGTTTTGCTTTGTGATCATTGTGGTTCTTTACTTGCCATTACAACATCTTTATTTCGGATTGGTTCTTGACATGCCACTTTCCATAGCCATCCACCATAGGCCTTGTGTGTGTGTTTTTTGGTTAGTAGTTGGTTTTGGTGTTCCGCGTGAAATTCACTTTGCTTGGTTTATTGCTCTCAAGTGTGGCCACTTGCACGATACGATCTTCCAAGGTAAAGTAAGGTTTGACGTTGTATCCCTAACTCCCACTACCACTTCCATATACACCGCTTGGTCTTGTGCATCATGTCTAGGGACTCCGGAACCGAGGATGATATCTATGAAGAATCCATGATGAGCCACCATGACTACGACTCCACAAGTTGTAACTACCTCGGTGAATTACGCTCCTAGTTACAAGCCTGGATGAGCGGAAATGGTTGAAATAGTACGGTGGGGCCCAAATGCCACTCACAGGTAGACCTTTCGGCCGTCCCAACCATTTCCAAACATCGGGACAAGAACGGCGTGTCGGCAGGCGAAGGGATCAACTACATACACAAATGAGTATGTATGCAAGCCACCATACAACAGTACATCAGAGCCATTCCATCTAAAAGAAATAGAAATATTGCCACGCCATACGGCAAGATCAAAATATCCTAGCTAGAAATAATAGTTTAGGATATCTGCTCATTCTTCAGACATCAGAGTATCGGTGAGCGGCAAACAAGATCCGAGTACGGATAAGAAGCAAATCGGCATAAGATGCCCCATAAAATAAACACATCCCGCCCACATATCTCACGGATCCCCGTTCCCGGAATCTCTACACCGAATGATCGTTGCCCACATCGTCCGTCTCCTCCACCCAGTATCCATCATGTGAGTGTACTTGTTCATCTGAATCAAATAATTTATCGTGTGAGACCCTAGGGGTACTCAGCAAGTCTTTATGCCTCTAAAGGGGACACAACCTGGGGTGACGCAATTGCAGCAAAAAAAATAAACCCTAACAATTCTATAGATACTCGCTAACCATCGGCCTAACCAAAGATAGACGGATGTCCGTGAATTAATGACAACAGTTATAACAGTAATATCAACAGATCCATCCTCCTCCTCGCTTACCAACGAGGAAGCGGACGAACACCCCCCATCCGTTGGCAGTTTTATTAACCATTCCATGAGTGTTGCACTATTTACTAGTCACTTACTTAGTCAAATTAAAGCGGTACTTTAGTTATGCTTGTCTATGATCGAGAAACTGTGCTCCAAGTCGTCCATAACCGCGGACACGGCTTTCAGAAAGTTTTACCCTGCAGGGGTGCACAAATAGCAACACACACTCGATCAACCTCGGAAAAACCAAATCAAAACCCAACGAGGCATTCACGACAAAGCAATCACAGGATTCAGAAATATTTCAGGGGGCCACCCCATTAAGCTACCCACAACGAAGTTAGCCGACTTCGAGACGGACTCAAGGTTTGCGTCAATGGCTGTAAACGACTGGGAACCCGAAATGTGGTGGGCTTTCCGATACTGAAAACACTCCGCTTCCTAAGCAGTGCAGTGACCTCGCACAATTTAAATAAAACAGTAAAGCATGGCATAAGTACATGATAGTAAATAAAACCTCAAACTAGTTTGTGGCCCCAAGAAATAAGAATGAATCAAGCTCTGTCTCCGGGGGGTCCCATAATCCTCCCGGATGTGGATAGCGCGAATATTCAAGGAACATGAATCAAGTACTCGGGGTCCTACGGGACACAAGTGAGCATGCAAAACCAAATAGCAGATATTGCTCACCGGTGCCACTTTCATTAGTTATCCCATACTACTCAGGTTAAGTTGTTTAGGTACCTCGTTATCCATCAGACACTCACATACCCTACACATGCTGTTCTACGACTCGCATGGCTCAAACAACTCCTGTATTAATGGCTCATGGGATGGAGGAACAAGCTTCGGTGGGGTTTAAAAGTAAAGGCTATGCAATACTTGGGATTCAATTTAATGCAATCGCGACTCAATGATGCAAGAATAAGATAGAGGCAATAGGTACTATATGTATGCAAACATGTGGTAGTTCTTGCCTGGCAGCTCAGTTGAAGCGAGAGAAGGATCTGGGTAGTGCTCCTGGGTTTCTTGGTATATCCCCTGCTCAGCGTCTATTCGAAGAAGAACCAAACAAACAAGGGCCAACATAAATAAAGTGCACAAGCATAAGAATAAAATGAGACAAGCAAAAAATCATGCCATGATGAATGATGCACAATTTGCATGGCAATAAAGTAGCATGGCATGGGTGAGGTGTGGAATACAAGAATAAGTCATTTTGTTGAGATTTGGCCACATTTTATCCTCATAAACAGTTCTGGTTTTGCAATATTTATGTGATGCATGCTTCAAAACAGAACAAGGAATGCATAAACAGAAAGGTCTCGTCGAGATAATCATTTTAGACATATCATTTGTAAAATTTGGAGTTATAAAACGAAAGTTATTAAATAGTTAAGGCAAAAGGGCATTTTAGTGTAATTTTAATCAACTTGAAATTTGAAGTGTCCAAAATATATTTTGGATAGCATATTTGAATTCCTCACATTTTTCTGATTTCAAAACATATATTATTTAGAATTATGAATTTAAATTTATTTTAAAGTCAAAATTATTAAAAAGGGGGTCAAAGTCAAAGGTTTGACTATTTTAAATCAATTCTGAAAATATTTAATTAAAGATTTGAATTGACATTCAAAAACAAAACATATTTCATATAGAGTTTGAATTCAAATTCGAAGTATTTAAATAGTTATGAATTTATTTGATATTAATCATTTACTGAAATTTTAATTGATTTAAGAAATAGCTGAAGGTTTTTCTTACTCGGTCTAGAAACTACCAAGCGTGACGATTGGGTCCTGCATGGCCCATCTTGTGAGAACGGGCGTACAGGCGTGCCACGTGGCAATGGGCTGCGGTTGGAAGCCAAAAAGGGGAGGGCTTTTGCAAAATCTCTTGGACCCGACAGAACCCGACGAATCAAGAAAGGGTCTGAAATTGCCGGTGATTCGATCTTGCGAAGATGGCGACTTAACGTTCTGAATCTTACGATGATGCAAAAAGAAAAGTTGGAGAGGAAGCCTAGATCTACAAGTTTCATTTTGGGGTTTTCACAAAAGGAGAGCTGTAGCGGGCGGAAACCAGCGAGGAACAGATATGGGAAAGCGGGCTGATGTACATGTAGCGCCACTGCCTTCTTGAGGTTCCGTCAGTGTGCGGTGAGAAATCGCATCAACGCCGACCTACAGCAACGAGACAAGGTAGATCGAGGATGGGAATTGGGACTCACCTTGAATGATTCCCTTGAATAGGAGGTTAGAGCGACGAGGAACTCGGAGAAGGCTAAGCGGAGATTTTGGCTCCACCAGGGAAGAAAGGAGGTGCTCGTGCATGGGGCCCTTTCTCCAGTGCGTCGGCATGGGAACAATGGAGGAGGCTGCTTGGCCTCTTCGGGCTCGGGCAGCAGGACTCGACGCCGAGGATCAGAGAATACTGGTGGTGGTATATAGGAGAGGGGAAGGGATCTGCAGCGCGAGGAGGGATATGGCTAGGGTTCCAGGGACGTGGCTGTGCTAGATAAGAAGGGGCAGGTGGTGACGCGGCTAACGGGAGGCGACGGCCACCTGCTTCCTTCCGTTAGCAAAGCAGAGAGGAGAAGAACGGGGACAGAGACGATGAACAGAGACGGCGTCGGGGTGAAGGGGTACTGGGCCAAGAAGAGGGAGAGAAGGACCCCGAGTGGGCCTTGCTTCTGCTGGATGCCGCCTGGGCTAGGTGGCTGCTGCTGCTCCTCTCTCACTATTTTTTTATGCCCTTAGATTTTCCTTTATTTGTTGTTGTTTGTTTGTCTCAAATCCAAACAAGTTACTAATTCAAAACCTTTTGAACTTTGTAGGATCATTTGAGTAGGGGATTGTGGTATGCAAATATAAATAGAGAGGAAAAGGCACAAAGGGGAGGAGATGCCCACATACATGTTCCTTGGGCATTAAGGAATAAGGATTAGGGTTTAGCTTAGGTGAGAGATTCGAGAAAGATAGAGAGATGGGGTCTTAGGGTTTAGAGAGAGAGATTAGGTGGAGTGTTCTCTTTTGACAAGACCAAGCAAAATCAAAGCTCAAACAAGATCTAGTCAAAAGAGAGGATGGGATAAAAGGTGGTGAGGTTTGTGGGAGTAGCTCATGGTGGTGGTTTTTTAGCAAGACCAACTAGATCAAGCCAAAGGAGGGAGAGAGAGATGAGAGATGATCCACTCAAGAAAAGAACCAAATAAAATCCAAAAGACTAGAATGTGGTGGTTCTTTCATGGCCCATGCAAAATAATTAATGCTAGGTTTCATCTTGTGAAAACAAAATAAATATCCATAGCATTTATACATATGCATTCCAAAAATATGGAATAAGCCAAGTTAAAAGAAGTGAAAGGATGCCCATGTGGAGTAGATGGAGATGACCATATTTGAATACAAATGGGACATGCTAGTGTGTATATTCCACTAGATGTTTAATAGTCCCAAAAATATCCCCACATGATAATAACCCCAAAACAATCCATATGGAAGCTAGGGAAAGGTTCCACTCACAAGGCATGCAAAGGTGGCCATGTGACTCTCATAAACCAATAATGTGGAAACAATATGGTGCATATATGAGAGCATGTGGAGATATAATTGGATCCATCCCAACCCACATGAGCTAGAGGCAAAACCCAATAAAGTGCAAAGCTCATATTTAGTTGGATGGTGGAATTATAAGGTGGGGGCAGAGAAAGGTGATGGAGTTGAATAAAAGATATTCCCCCAACTCAACTTGGGCATTTAAACAATATATCAATAACCAAATACAATATCAATAGGCAAATACAATTAACAATGCATATGAGAGAAGAACCAAACCAAAAAGGGTTTTATATGATGCTCAAATGCAAGGTGGCATGATGACATGAGCATGATATACTTATGATGCAACAATTACATATATGAAGTAGCCATTATATTACTAGACCAAGTAGCATTACAATTGTTAGACAATTGGGATGCTACAACTCTCCCCCACTAAACAGGAATCTCGCCCCGAGATTCTAGGAATAAGAAGAAGACTCAAAGAGGGTAGGATATTTGGCACAGAGCTCATCTTCACGTTCCCAAGTGGCTTCATCAACGGAATGGTGCGACCACTGCACCTTGCAGAACTTGATGGACTTGTTGCGAGTCCTTCTTTCTGCGGTCTCAAGGATTTTTGTGGGGTGTTCTTGATAAGACAGGTCTTCTTGGAGATTGATTAGCTCATGATCCACGGTCCTGCCGGGATCGTTGAAGCACTTCTTGAGTTGAGAGATGTGGAAAACATGATGGACCTTGAGTTTTTTCGGGAGCTCAAGAGCATAAGCAACTTCTCCTCTTCTTCCACGAATTTTGGAAGGACCGATGTATCTAGGAGCCAGCTTTCCTTTGATACCAAAACGGTGCGTGCCTTTCATGGGAGTGACACGGTAAGCGAGATCACCGGACATACACCATGTCGTGTGCTTTCTGTCATAATTGCTCTTCTAGCGACTTTGAGCAATCTTGATTTTCAAGAATGATGTGCACCTTCTCCTCCGCTTGAGTTACAATGTCGGGGCCAAACCATATTCTTTCTCCTGCACCGACCAACCAGCGGAGTTCTGCATTTTGCCATAGAGAGCCTCAAATGGTGCCATCTTTAGACTTTTACGAAGCTGTTGTTGTAAGAGAATTCAGCATAAGGAAGACATTCTTCCCACTTCATGCCAAAGAGATGGCCTTAAGCACGAAGCATATCCTCCAGAATCTGATTGATCCTTTCAACTTGTCCTTGCGACTGAGGGTGGTAAGCTGTGCTGAAGTTCAATTTTGTTCCCAAAGCATTTTGGAAACTTTCCCAGAACTTGGAAGTGAAGATGCTCCCACGGTCTGAACTGATCTCAAGCGGAACCCCATACAGAGAGACTATTCTGTTGATATAGAGCTCAACCAACTGAATTCCAGAAATTGTTTCCTTGACGGGGAAGAAGTGAGCCACTTTAGAAAGCCTGTCAATGACAACAAAGATTGCATTGTTGCCCTTCTGCGACCTTGGAAAACCAGTGATGAAGTCCATCTCTACTTTCTCCCATTTCCATTCCGGGGGTTTCAATGGCTGTAGAAGACCGTAAGGTTTCTGATGGACAGCTTTCACTCTGCGGACATCACACTCCGAGACATACTTGGCACAATATCGTTTCAATCCGGCCACCAATATTGTGTTTTCAAGTCCATGTACATCTTTGTCTGCCGGGTGGATAGAAAGAACGAATCATGCCTCCTTGAGAACTTGCTCTCTCAAACCCGGGTAGTTGGAACAAACATCCGGTGTTCAAAGAAAAGCGTGCCTTGATCATCGGCGTGGAAGGACTCATACTTGAAGCTGAAGTTTTGAGATGATCTTTTTGGTGTGCGGATCACCATTTGAAAGGAGCGAACCTTTTCTTCCAAGAGGAGTAGCGGAAGGTTCGGAGATACCCTTGTTCCACAATTTCAAGGTTGGTGACGGAATTCCTCGCACAAGAGAGGCATTGTTCTTCCATCATGAGGTTGTTGACATAAGCTTTGCGGTGAGAGCATCGGCCATGACATTAGCTTTTCGAGTGTAGTTGATGGTCAAATCAAAATCATTGATTGCTTCAATCCACCTCCTCTGCGAAGGTTGAGATCAGGCTGAGTGAAGATATACTTGGACTCTTGTGATCGGAAAAGATTTCTAGCAGTTGCCAAGCAAGTAGTGCCTCCATAGTTTCAAAGCAAAGACAAGCTGCTTGAGCTCGAGGTCATGTGTAGGATAGTTGATCTCATGCGTCTTCAACTGTCGAGAGGCATAAGCAACATCTTGTTTTTCTTGCATAAGGACCGCACCCAATCCTTGCAAAGGCGTCACAGAATATCTGGAAAGGCTTAGATGTGTCCGGAGGAACCAAGGGTGTGGAAGTGAGCTTCTCTTTGAGTGTCTCAAAGCTTGCTTGACATGCGGAGTCCATAGGTATTTCTTGCCTTTCTTGAGGAGACCGGTAAGAGGCTTCGCTATCTCCGCAAAGTTCTGACCGCAGCGACGGCAATAACTAGCCAAACCAAGGCAACTCCGCACTTCTTTGACATTAACAGGAGGAAGCCATTCGACAATTGTCTTCAGTTTCGGGTTGACTGCAATGCCCTTGGAAGAGATAGCGTGGCCCAGATAGGTTACTTGAGGCAAAACTCACACTTTGAGAACTTTGCATACAAGCGGTTCTCACGAAGCTTGTTTAGGACACAGAAGGTGTTCTTCATGTTCTTCCTTTGACTTAGAATAGACTAGGATGTCATCGGATAGACCACAACAAACTTATCAAGATACTCCATGAAACCGAGTTCATAAGCCTCGAGAAGGTGGCGGGGCGTTGGTGAGACCGAAAGACATGACCGTGTACTCATACAGGCCATAGCGGGTGGTGAAAGCTGTTTTAGGAACATCTTCCTGCAATTTTGATTTGGTGATAACCACTTCTCAATTCAAGCTTAGAGAACACCACAGCTCCGCTAGTGATCAAGAGATCATTAATCCATGGAAGGGATATTTATTCTTGATGGTTTTAGCATTAAGAGCCCGATAGTCAACACAAAGTCTATCAGTCTGTCTAAGCTTGTTCACAAATATTGTTGGGCTACCCCAAGAAGAAATCTTGTTGAATGAAACCCAACTTCTCTTGTTCATCAAGTGACGCGTTTGAGTTGACCAACTCAATGAGACCCATTTTATAAGTCCGCTTGGAGATAGGAGCCGTTCGGGTTCAAGCTCAATTACAAACTCAACCTCACGATCCGGAGGCATACAGCAACTCTTGGGAAAGACATCTGGGAACTCACAGACCACGGAACACTCTGAATAGCTTCCATAGCATCATCATTCGAGCCTTAAAGAAAAAGCTGAATAGGAGTCGGACTTGGAGAATGGACTATATGGCCTTGGGAATCTTGAGAAACCGGCGTTCGACAATCAATCAGCTGCATTTGCTGTCAACCAATCCATGCCCAAGATGACATCAATGTCGAATTGCCCAGAACAATTAAGGATGCCGAGAACGAAGAGCCACCAATCTTAATTTGATTTCCATGGCTGATTTTAGCAGCTGCCATTGTTGCTCCAGGAGAAAGGACCATTAACCGCTTAAGGAGAGGATCCATAGTTAACTCATTTTCATTTGCAAACTTGTGAGAAACAAATGAATGCGATGCACCAGAATCAAACAAAACTCGTGCAGGGACTGAGTTAACGGATAGCATACCCATCACAACTCCAGGTGTATGCTCAGCTTGAGCGGCGTTGACACAGTTCGCACGAGCAACAGTAGACCCGGGCTTGGTGTTGATGTTGAGAGCCCGAGGTGGTGGTGCACGAACCATAGGAGAGCTTGCCGCAGATCTTGGAGGTGGTGGAGGAAGAGCTTTGTTTGTCATCGGACAGTTCCAGTACTGATGCCCAGTGTCTCCACAAGTGAAACAAGCATCAGGTGGATGTGGAGCAACGTAGCCAGGACTCACTGAGCGCTCCGGGTAGTGGTGGTTGTAGCCCACAGGCAGCGGTGAGGAAGTTTGTTGGCCTTGCAGCGTATCTTGCAGGTCTTGGTGGAGCCGGGGGCGGCGGTGGGGTGTTAGGAACCCGGACCACGGCGCTTAGAGGAGTGACATAGTGAAGAGCTTCTGCATCACGGTTGTGTTTCTTTGACTCCTCAAACACTTGCTTACTTGCTTCTTCCTCAGAGTCTTTGAAGTTCAGAAAAACCCGGCCTTGCATGTGTGATTGCATATTTAATCGATGCATTGAGCCCTTGGAACCTCTTTTGCTTCTTCTTGTCATCGAGATCTCATCGCCCCCATAACGAAAGGTTCATGAAGTTCTGATGTAGGTATTGACATTGTCATTTCCACCTTGAGGTTGAGAAACTTCCTTCATCCTCTCCATGACAATTTAACGAGATCTTGCTCTTTGAACGCTCCGTGAACTGTTCCCAAGTAGGCTGAAAACCCGTCTGATTTGCCTTGGTAATTCTCCCACCAGAGCTGCATCTCCTTCAAAAGGTGAGTGGCAGTTTACCCATTCTTGCTCGGGAACATCAGCGATCGTCGGTAGCCTTGACATCTCACGCAACCAATCATCATCAAGTGGTTGATCGAAACATCAAATTGGCGTGGGTTGAACTTGGAAGCTTTTGATGTCTCCTCGCTTGGGAGGTGGAGGTAGAGCAAACTCATTCCTCCGAACACTTTCTTCAAAAGCAGCTGCTGGTTCTGCTGCATTCTGCCAAGGCATTGGCGATGCTAGACAACGACCCCGATTCGGTAGTATGTCCTCATCGAGCAGGCGTGGTGGTGCCATCCTATGATTGATATAAAACACAAGTCAGTACTATAATGGAGAATAATAATAATCCAAAATAGTACCAAGATGGAATTAACCAAGATTAAAGGATACAATTTACTAAGATGATATTAAAATATCAACAAGGTTCAAAGCACCTAGAAGATATTAATCATATCGCACACGACTGAAAAGGAGTGTGGTACACAGATATATCAAAGAAAAAAAAATTCCGCAAATTTCGGCATTAAAATACCAGTAGATGCGCAAAAACATTTAACGAATCAAGATTAGTGACTCTACCAATTCAATATACAAAAGCGAATGATAAGAGTAGTGGTATGGTCGCGACTCCATCCCGCACTCAAATCATTACTCCGCACATGAATAAGTAGAACACATATCCTAACCCCTTCTTCTCACGATGAACCTAAAGATTGGTAACTTCGACGAACACCCCAAACAAGATAACGTCGGATAACAAAGAGTAAGACAGATCGCGGCGGTATACAACGAATCAGATAGATCGCGTCGGTTTGCAAAAGCCTGTCGGTATGGAATGTACCAACAGTTGATAACCAAAAGGCCGATAAAGATAACATGTTGGATGCAACAGATAGACAAGGAATTACACACACACACACACACACACACGCACACACACAACCTATGGTACTACGGAAACCCAGAACACGTGAATCCTAGTTTGAACTTTTAAGAAGAGGATTGAAAACGTTACACTTCCTTACCAGAAAAGGGTGGGTGGGTAAGAAGAAAAGTGGAAGCAGTCCTACTCTCGCGTTTTGTTTTTCCCTAGTATACATAGCTACCAGAAATATTTGCTAGACAGACAGCGACCATTTGGCTGAGACCCTGAAGGGCGGGATCGCTCTGATACCAATTGTAACTACCTCGGTGAATTACGCTCCTAGTTACAAGCCTGGATGAGCGGAAATGGTTAAAATAGTACGGTGGGGCCCAAATGCCACTCACAGTAGACTTTCGGCCGTCCCAACCATTTCAAACATCGGGACAAGAACGGCGGCGTGTCGAAGCGAAGGATCAACTACATACACAAATGAGTATGTATGCAAGCCACCATACAACAGTACATGAGCCATTCCATCTAAAAGAAATAGAAATATTGCCACGCCATACGGCAAGATCCAAATATCCTAGATAGATATAATAGTTTAGGATATCTCCTCATACATCAAACATCAGTATCGGTGAGCGGCAAACAAGATCCGAATGCGGATAAGAAGCAAATCGGCATAAGATGCCCCATAAAATAAACACATCCCACATATCTCACGGATCCCGTTCCGGAATCTCTACCGAATGATCGTTGCCCACATCGTCAAACTCCTCCACCAGTATCCATCTTGTGAGTGTACTGTTCATCTGAATCAAATAATTTATCGTGTGAGACCCTAGGGTACTCAGCAAGTCTTTATGCCTCTAAAGGGACACAACACAGGGTGGCGCAATTGCAGCAAAAGATAAACCCTAACAATTCTATAGATACTCGCTAACCATCCGCCTAACCAAAGATGAGCGGATGTCCGTGAATTAATGACAGCAGTTATAACAGTAATATCAGATCCATCCTCCTCCTCGTTTACCAACGAGAGCGAACGAACACCCCCATCCGTTGGCAGTTTTATTAACCATTCCATGAGTGTTGCACTATTTACTAGTCGGTTACTTAGTCAAATTAAGCGGTACTTTAGTTATGCTTGTCTATGATCGAAGCTGTGCTCCAAAGTCCATAACGCGGACACGGCTTTGAAAGTTTTACCCTGAGGTGCACAAATAGCAACACACACTCGATCAACCTCGGAAAAACCAACTCAAAACCCAGCGAGGCATTCACGACAAAGCAATCACAGATTGAGAAATATTTGAGGGGCCACCCCATTAAGCTACACCTGTGAAGTTAGCCGACTTGAGACGGACTCAAGGTTTGCGTCAATGGCTGTAAGCATTTGGAACCCAAAAATGTGACTGGGCTTGTCGATACAGCGAAACACTCCGCTTCCCTAAGCGATGCAGTGCGATTACCTCGCACAATTTAAATAAAACAGTAAAGCATGGCATAAGTACATGATAGTAAATAAAACCTCAAACTAGTTTGTGGCCCTAAGAAATAAGAATGAATCAAGCTCTGGATCAGGGGGGGTCCCATAATCCTCCCGGATGTGGATAGCACGAATATTCAAGGAACAGGAATCAAGTACTCGGGGTCCTACGGGACACAAGTGAGCATGAAAAACCAAATAGCAGATATTGCTCACCGGTGCCACTTTCATTAGTTATCCCATACTACTCAGGTTAAGTTGTTTAGGTACCTCGTTATCCATCAGACACTCACATACCCTACACATGTTGTTCTACGACTCGCATGGCTCAAACAACTCCTGTAGTAATGGCTCATGGGATGGAGGAACAAGCTTCGGTGGGGTTTAAAAGTAAAGGCTATGCAATACTTGGGATTCAATTTAATGCAATCGCGACTCAATGATGCAAGAATAAGATAGAGGCAATAGGTAATATATGTATGCAAACATGTGGTAGTGCTTGCCTGGCAGCTCAGTTGAAGCGAGATAAGGATGCAGGTAGTGCTCTGGTTTCTTGGTATATCCCACCTTCGCGTATTCAAGAAGAAGAACCAAACAAACAAGGGCCAACATAAATAAAGTGCACAAGCATAAGAATAAAATGCGACAAGCAAACAATCATGCCATGATGAATGATGCACAATTTGCATGGCAATAAAGTAGCATGGCATGGGTGAGATGGGAAAACAAGAAGTAAACATTTTATTGAGTTTTGGCCACATTTTATCCTCATAAACAGTTCTGGTTTTGCAATATTTATGTGATGCATGCTTCAAAACAGAACAAGGAATGCATAAACAGAAAGGTCTCGTCGAGCTAATCATTTTAGACATATCATTTTTTAAATTTGGAGTTATAAAACGAAAGTTATTAAATAGTTTAGGCAAAAGGGCATTTTAGTGTAATTTTAATCAACTTGAAATTTAAAGTGTCCAAAATATATTTTGGATAGCATATTTGAATTCCTCACATTTTTCTGATTTCAAAACATATATTATTTACATTATTTATAATTATGAATTTAAATTTATTTTAAAGTCAAAATTATTACAAAGGGGGTCAAAGTCAAAGGTTTGACTATTTTAAATCAATTCTGAAAATATTTAATTAAAGATTTGAATTGACATTCAAAAATAAAACATATTTCATATAGAGTTTGAATTCAAATTCGAAGTATTTAAATAGTTATGAATTTATTTGATATTAATCATTTACTGAAATTTTAATTGATTTAAGAAATAGCTGAAGGTTTTTCTTACTCGGTCTAGAGCTACCCGAAGTCGCTGACCAGTGGGGTCACAGGCGGCATGGCCCACTTCGCTAGTGGGCCTTAGCAGGCGTGCCAGGGCAACAACGAGGCTGGGTTGGAAGCCAAAAAAGGGGGGAGGGGCTTTTTGCAAAAATCTCTTGGACCCAAGCAGAACTGACAATGAAGAAAGGGTTGCGAAATTGCCGGTGATTCGATCTTGCAACGAAGATGGCGACTTAACCATTCTGAATCTTACGATGATGCAAAAGAAAAGTTGGAGAGGAAGCCTAGATCTACAAGTTTCATTTTGGGGTTTCAAAGGAGAGTCATGGCGGAACCAATGAGCGAACAGATATGGGAAAGCGGGCTGATGTACATTGGGCTGCATTCTTCTTGAGGGTTTCCGTCAGGTGTGCGTGCGGTAGAAATCCGGAATCAACGCCGACCTACCGGCAACGGCGAGACAAGGGGAGATCGAGGACGGGGAATTGGGACTCACCTTGAATGATGCCCGCCGAATAGGAGGTTGGGGGAGACAAGGAACTCCGGGAGAAGGCGGGCTCGGCGAGATTTTGGCTCCACCAGGAAGAAGAGGAAGGAGGTGCTCGGCACAGGTCCCTTTCTCCAGTGCGTCCGCACGAGGCAATGGAGGAAGCTGCGGCCTCTTCCGGGCTCGGAAGCGCAGGACTCAGGCCGAGGATCGAGAGAATCTGGTGGTGGTATCTGAGGAGAGGAAGGAGGCTGCAGCGAGGAGGGATGGCTAGGGTTCGAGGGCCTTTGTCTTTGGATAAGAAGGGCAGTGGTGGCCTTGGTGGCCAGGGCGGCCACCTTCTTCCTTCCGTTAGCAGAGAGAGGAGAAGAACGGGGAGAGGCGATGAGCAGAGAGGCGTCGGGGTGAAGGTCTTGGGCCAAGAAGAGGGAGAGAAGGACCCCAAGTGGGCCTTGCTTCTGCTGGATGCCGCCTGGGCTAGGTGGCTGCTGCTGCTCCTCTCTCACTATTTTTTTATGCCCTTACATTTTCCTTTATTTGTTGTTGTTTGTTTGTCTCAAATCCAAACAAGTTACTAATTCAAAACCTTTTGAACTTTGTAGGAGCATTTGAGTAGGGGATTGTGGTATGCAAATAGAAATAGAGAGGAAAAGGCACAAAGGGGAGGAGATGCCCACATACATGTTCCTTGGGCATTAAGGAATAAGGATTAGGGTTTAGCTTAGGTGAGAGATTCGAGAAAGATAGAGAGATGGGGTCTTAGGGTTTAGAGAGAGAGATTAGGTGGAGTGTTCTCTTTTGACAAGACCAAGCAAAATCAAGCCAAGCTCAAACAAGATCTAGTCAAAAGAGAGGATGGGATAAAAGGTGGTGAGGTTTGTGGGAGTAGCTCATGGTGGTGGTTTTTTAGCAAGACCAACTAGATCAAGCCAAAGGAGGGAGAGAGAGATGAGAGATGATCCACTCAAGAAAAGAACCAAATAAAATCCAAAAGACTAGAATGTGGTGGTTCTTGCATGGCCCATGCAAAATAATTAATGCTAGGTTTCATCTTGTGAAAACAAAATAAATATCCATAGCATTTATACATATGCATTCCAAAAATATGGAATAAGCCAAGCTAAAAGAAGTGAAAGGATGCCCCATGTGGAGTAGATGGAGATGACCATATTTGAATACAAATGGGACATGCTAGTGTGTATATTCCACTAAATGTTTAATAGTCCCAAAAATATCCCCACATGATAATAACCCCAAAACAATCCATATGGAAGCTAGGGAAAGGTTCCACTCACAAGGCATGCAAAGGTGGCCATGTGACTCTCATAAACCAATAATGTGGAAATAATATGGTGCATATATGAGAGCATGTGGAGATAGAATTGGATCCATCCCAACCCACATGATCTAGAGGCAAAACCCAATAAAGTGCAAAGCTCATATTTAGTTGGATGGTGGAATTATAAGGTGGGGGCAGAGAAAGGTGATGGAGTTGAATAAAAGATATGCCCCCAACTCAACTTGGGCATTTAAACAATATATCAATAACCAAATACAATATCAAGAGGCAAATACAATTAACAATGCATATGAGAGAAGAACCAAACCAAAAAGGGTTTTATATGATGCTCAAATACAAGGTGTCATGATGACATGAGCATGATATACTTATGATGCAACAATTACATATATGAAGTAGCCATTATATTACTAGACCAAGTAGCATTACAATTGTTAGACAATTGGGATGCTACACAAATAGAAGGACATGACGAGCACAACACCAACAATGGCTCTGCATGCTTTGAGGACCGAGCACTACACCTCGATGACTCCACATGCATGGAAGACATGGAGCTCTCGTCGACAATGGCACCTCATGCATGAAGCCTATGGAGCACTACTGACAATGGCTCCACATGCTTGGGTGATATGGAGTACTACACCAACAATTACTCCCCAAGCATGGATGACTTGAGTGCGACATCGACGAGGCCTCGCCGAGCATGGAGGACACGGAGAACTTCATCGACTTTGATGGCTCCTCCATGAGCCATGAAGAATTCCTCCACCGTGTGGATATGGAATCCTACTACGCCAAGCAAGAGGAGGCGCATCATCAAGATTCCATGACCTTCAAGAAAGCGTGCCACACCAAAGGGCACCACCTACTTCGATGATCCACCTCCAAGGCGACAAGCGCCAATGACCTCCGTCGACACCATCATAGGGCACCTTCAACTACTCGTTCCACCACCACAATGGCACCAAGAGCAAGCCTTCCTCCACGCCATCAATCTTCAATGCCTACGCTTGACTTCCACGACCTCGCGGACGAGGAAAATGTAAACCTCTACTTCGCCAAGTTGGATAGCATGATCCTACGTCCACCACTACTACGAGATGGCCACAAGACGGTCGAGCATGGGATTTTCCCTTTGACCATGGAGGAGAGCGATGATGCCCATCTTATGGCATCCAACCTTGAAGTCGACAAGGTCAAGAATAGTGAGCATGGGATTTTCCCTTCACCAAAGGAGGCGCTTGGAGTTGACGAAACCGAGCCTATCCCCATATGCTTGAGTGATGATGTGGTACCAATCCCATGTGAGTATGAGAGCCACTTAGCCCACTTGAGTGAGAACAAGAGTGAGATAAGTGACTCCACCTTATGTGAGATTGAGTGCTTCCACTTGGAGGGCATGAGCGATACTCCTAGTGAGTTGAGAGTGGTAGTTGATAGGTCAAGTGAGACCATTTCGATTTCTAACAACTTACCCTCTACCTCTAGTGTGTTCTCTTGTGTTGTGCTAGGTTCCATGGATGAAGACGCGCCAAGCCATGAAGCAATGATGCCTCAATTGGAGAAGATGTACATGGTGCATGAAGATGATGTTATGCCATGGATACATCAAGAAGACGAAGTAGAGGGGAAATTCGTGATCAACCTTGCTCTTGATACCAATATGTTATGGGGTAACCCCTTGGGGTGGCCCAATCTTTCATGAATCTCCGCGGGAATCGAGGGGAAAGCGGTGGAAGGGGGAAAGGGGATGAAATCGACGAACACACGCACACGAAGAACCCGATGAACTCACGCACACAAAACACGATACACGCCGATAACTCATGCCGGTGGCAACCGGTCCAACATAATCCCTAGGATCGGTGTTGGTGAGCTCTCTCTCCTGACCAACAGGAGGCGAGGTGCTTGGTGAGATCTTGACTACTTGGGACGAGAAACCTAGATCCCAAGGCCTTGTACAACAGAACTCACTAGGCAAGATCCAAGAGGTTGTGGATAATAGGGTGCCCCTTGGTAGGAGCATGAGACCAATAGATGAAATATCCTCAAAGGGGTGTCCTCAACTATTATTATCCAAGTCTAGGGTTTACATATGAGGGGTGGGGCTTTATATAGGCCAACCACTTAAACAGGGGTAGTTTTGGAATAAAACTGGAAGTTGGGGCGAAACTGGGGGTTACATGGGCCAGGCCCAAAAGGCCTTGACATGCCTAGCATCGAGCAGGCCGGAGACTCCGATGTTGGGTCCGGAAACTCCGGTCTGTACCGAAGACTCCGGTTCAGTCTCCGGACCCGTCTCCGGAGGGGGCTTCTGGCTGTCCCGGGCTTGGTTCTTGTGGCCGGACCGGAGGAAGGTCCGGAGACTCCGGTGTAGGGGACCTCCGGTCTGCAGAGCTCCAGCAACTTCTTCTCCTCATCCTTCTTCCTTGGGGGCTTGGTGTGGTGATGTTGCTTCATAGCTGAGGATACACAAAGTAGTTGCATGAAGTAGCAAGCCATCAAAAGGTAGACCAAAAGCACATGAGGAAAGGAGCGAGTTAACCTTGGCTTGTAGGAGCTTGGCTCGGGCGTGAGTCATTGGTCCACTTGGGGGACTAGGTGTTGTATATGGAGGTGCGTCCGTAGGACGGGCTGCATCACAAGCTGTTTGATGAAATGACCGTATGAACTTAAGTTTTGAATTTTGAAAATATTTTTGGTGGGTTGCTAGGCATGTACTGGGGAGTCTGTGGATGCTTGGGTTTTGAAAATTGAGTTGGTTTGAGTGGTTTTTGAAATAGTGGGATCTTCCCATATGAAATAGATTCAATTTTAAACTGTCATGTAAACTAAGCATTTGAATGTTTCTGGATGATAACAAAGTGGGCCTTGGTTCCTTGTTATGAGTACTTTCAAGGGGTGCAAAGATCCATACATGTTTCTGTTGAGTTTTGAAAATTAGAGATAGCCAAATTAGGCATGGGAGTTAAATTGGCCAAAGTGACCATTCACTTAATTTGTTTGTCTTTGGGAAAAGTTTGGGGATTATTTAGATGATGTTTATTTATCCTAAGAATCATTTTACAAGCAAAGAAATACAGAATTATGGAAATTCAAAAGAATCCAAATTTTAATGCACACACATATGATTGCTTTCTTATTTTTAATTTGAAAACTTTTTGTTAACCCTAAATTTGTTGTTTAGAGTTTGATGATCCAAGTTTAGTATTTTTGGGATGTTACAAACCTTCCCCCTTAAACAAAATCTCGTCCCGAGATTTGAAAAAGGACGAAAAAGATTACCTAGGATTTGAAGAGATCGGGAAACTCTGTCCTGATGTGATCTTCGCCCTCCTAGGTAGCTTCTTCTTCTGTGTGGTTGCTCCACTAAATCTTGAGAAACTTGATGCTTCGGGTTCTGGTAGTTCTGAAAGCTTCTTCCAAAATACGGATGGGTAGTTCGGGGTAGGTCAGGTCATCGTTGATTTCTATGGTCTGGTGGTCAATATTCTTGAACACTTCAGTCTTCTCCGGGACTTCGAGGCACTTGCGAAGTAATGAGATATGGAACACATTGTGCACGGCTGACATCTCTTGGATAGTTCAATTGATATGACACTTCTCCTCGGCGGTTCAGAATCTTGAAAGGTCCGATATATCTAGGGGCTAACTTTCCCTTGAGTTGGAAACGCTGCATTCCTTTCAATGGAGACACTTTTAGATACACAAAATCTCGTATGTTTAAGGTGAGGTCTCCACGTATTTTGTCGGCGTAACTCTTGTGTCTAGACTGGGCTGTCTTGAGGTGCTCACGAATCTTGTGAACCTTCTCTTCTGCTTCTCCTAGGATGTCGGTTCCGAAAATCTGAATCTCTCCTACTTGACAGTTCAAAGTGCGACACTTTCTTACGTACATGAATTCAAATGGGGCCATTTGCAAACTATCTTAGTAACTGTTGTAAGAAAATTCTGCGAGCTGAACGGTCTTCCCATTTAGATCCATACTCTAACACACATGCTCTCGGCATATCTTGAGTATTTGATTTACTCTCCCTTTGTCCATCGATGCGAGGGTGATAAGATGTCTTTGAAATCTAGTCGGGTTCCTAAACCTTCTTGGACTTTCTTCCAGAATCTCGAGGTAAACTGAGTTCCTCGATCCGATACGATGTTCTTCGAGACTCCATGCAAACTAACAATTCTAGCGATGTATAACTCCGCTAGCTTCAAACTCTGATATGTGGTCTTGGCGGGTAAGAAATGGGCGACTTTGGACAATCTATTCACTATGACCCAGATAGAGTCATTTCCCCTACTAGAAGTAGGCAATCCGATGATAAAGTCCATTCCAACGGAATCCCATTTCCATTCCGGAAGCTGCAATGGTTGCAATAATCCTGCGGGTCTTTGATGTCCCGCCTTGACTCGCTGACATATATCACACTTGGCGATATAGCTTCCGATTTCTCTCTTCATCTTATGCCACCAAAATTTCTCTTTCAAATCGTGATACATCTTATGCCACTGATACGATGCTTGATTCCATCGATACTAGCATTTCCTTTCTTCGCCTCCTTGATCTGGCTGATCAAAGTGGGCTGAAGTTCTATGCTAGCCAAAAATCCTTCAGTCACTAATTCCATTCGGAAATCTTCCATCTGTTTGTGCAAGCTTGGTTGCTCCTTTAAAATCACGGAGTTCAAGCGGCACGGCAATCTTCTAAGGGCATCTGCTACTACGTTGGCTTTACAAGGGTGATAGTGAATGTCCAGATCGTAATCCTTGATTAGCTCAATCCATCTTCTTTGTCTCATATTGAGCTCCTTCTGAGTGAAGATATACTTCAGACTCTTGTGATCCGAATAGATCTCACAACGATTTCCCATCAGGTAATGCCTCCATGTCTTCAGGGCTAGAACTACAGTTGCGAGTTCGAGGTCATGGGTTGGGTAATTCTGGTCATGTTGTTTCAGTTGTCGAGATAGATAAGATATAACTTTGCCTTCTTGCATTAGCACACATCCGAGACCGATCTTGGATGCGTCATAATACACGTCAAAGGGCTTCATGATATCTGGCATGATTAAGATTGGGGCTGAAATCAATCTCCTATTGAGTTCTTGAAAACTCTCTTCACATTTGTCCGTCCATTCGAACTTCTTGTCCTTCTTCATCAATTGAGTCATGGGTCTGGCGATACTCGATAATCCTTCTACGAACTTGCGGTAATATCCCGCCAATCCGAGAAATGCACGAACTTGGGTTTGAGTGGTTGGGGCTTGCCAATCTTCGACATCTTTCACCTTTGCAGGGTCAACGGCAATTCCTTCGGCTGATACAATGTGACCGAAGAATCCTACCTCCTGTAACCAGAATTCACATTTGCTAAACTTGGCATACAACTGATATTCCCTAAGGGTTCCATGGATGGTCCTTAGGTGTAGCTCATGTTCTTCTTCCGATTTGGAATAAATCAGAATGTCATCGATGAAAACAACGACAAACTTATCCAGGAAGTCCATAAAAATCTTATTCATGAGATTCATGAATTAAGCGGGGGCATTGGTTAATCCAAAAGACATGAAATTATACTCGTATAATCCATATCTGGTGGTAAAGGAAGTCTTTTGAATATCCTCTGCACAAATCTTGAGTTGATGATAGCCTGTTCTAAGATCAATATTAGAAAACACTTTGGCACCGGTCAACTGTCAAACAAATATTCTATCTTGGGCAATGGGTACTTGTTCTTGATGGTGACATCATTCAACTTCCGATAATCCGTACACAAACGGTTACCTCCATCCTTCTTGTCCACGAATAAGACAGGTGATCTCCATGGTGACGCACTTGGTTGAATCAATCCAATTTCCAACTTGGCATCCGATTTGCTTCTTGATTACGCTAGTTAGACGGGTTCATACTATATGGTCTACGGGCTATGGGTCATGTTAGGAGATTAGTTCAATGATAAACTCGATATCCCGATCTGGGGGCATACCGGGAAAAAAATCTGGAAATACATCGGGGTATTCACATACTATCCGGACTTGGTCAATGGTAGGTTGGGCTATACTCTTGTTGCACTTGAATTCTGAGGTAAGGTTTGGATATATGCTCGACTGATATTCTGGCTGTACTGGTCATGGTTATGGCTTTCTTGGCACAGTGAATTAATCCTCTATGTTTGGACATCCAATCCATTCCTATTACTACTTCCAAACCTTTAGTTTCGATTACTATAAGATTAGCATAAAAATCTATGCCATGGATTCGGATAGGGACGGCTTTGCAAATTTTCCTAGCTTTGGTGGTTGAACCGGGGATTTGAACAATCATAACATGCTTCAGTTTTGTTGGTTGAATCTTACTAGTGCATGCAAATTCTTCGGTGACAAATGAGTGCGATGCACCAGAATAAAACAACACTCTAGCGAGTACTAAATTAACAGAAAACATACCCAGCACGACGTCTGGCGCTTCCTGGGCTTCTTCAACATGCATGAGAAAAAGACGGCCGTTGCGGTTGAGTGAATTCCCTGGGGCAAACCTTCTTCCAGGCTGAACACGGCCTTCTTCTTGGGGCATTTGCATTGGGGGGCTCATTCTTCTTGTTGGGCACTCGTTGGAGTAGTGACCCTTATTTCCACAATCATAACAAGTCACTTGCGACCCTTTCTTGGTACAACATTGCTTCTAGTCCTAGCGATGGTGTTGGCGTGACATTGTTGTTGTTGAACTTGGGTGGGGCACGGTTGAAATGGTTAGAGTTACCGGGGTTGTTCTGATTTCCTCTGGGCCTTGGGGTTCCATGGTTGGGATAGGTCGGACGGTTCATCGGGGGTCTGTTGGTTCTCGGGGCAAATCCTGGAAATGGATTAGGGCGATATTTTGGGTACGATGGGTTCTGGTGATGCATCATGCGACGCTTGCAGTTCTCATTGGCTTGGTGGATCTTTCCTTCCATCTGGATGGCAGATTCGACAAGGGCTTCAATATCATCAAAAGGGATATTGACTAACACCGTCTACATCTCATCGTGCAGACCATTCAAGAATCTCTCCTTCTTCTTGGCTTCAGTGTCGATCTCATCCGGGGAATCCGTCCACTACGGTCATCCACTATGGTATTCCACTACGGTCATCCATCCTTGCTTAAGTTCTCTGAACTCATCTCTCATTCTCTTGATCAAACCCGGTGGCACATGGGTTCTGCTAAGCTTGACCTAGAATTCCTCCTAGGTCATCATCTGTCCTCCGGTCATTGCACGAACACTGTTCCACCATGCTCTTGCATATCCGGCTAGATAGTGGGTGGCGAACAGAACATTCTCGTTAGCTTCCACTTCGGCTACTTCCAGGTTGTTTTCCATGGTTTGCAGCCAATCGTCTGTGTCTAAAGGCTCTTCCGACTTAGTGAAAATGGGTGGGTTGGTGTTCTGGAAATTCTTGATCTTAGATCCATGGTTGTCTTGATTTCCTTGGCCTTGATTGTTGTTGGCCATCTGAGCTATGTGCTGAAGGGTGGCTAGGTTGTCTTGACGCTCGGCTCTTTCGGCTTCGCGGTCAGAAACCAACATTTGCAGGATCTACAACATTGGGTCCGGGGATGAACCACTTCCTTCGCGTGGCATCGATTGAGATAGATCATGAGAAAAGAGGGAAATTTCTAAGGTTCAGGGACTTTGAAAAGTTTTTAAATTTTGACTCACATTTTTTTGCAACTTGCTTTTCATTCGTTCATTCATTCATAGCACACGATACAAACACACACCACAACAAAGGTAAACAGATGGTTTTAAGAACCATTCTGGAAACTACGATACAGTGGGCCTGAATACAACTCACTAACGCTAGTGCTCAAGTGCTACTACTCCTCGGAGTCGGTGTAGTCGTCATCCTAATCATCATCGTCGTCATCGATGAAGGAGAAATCATACTCATCGATGAAGAAGTCCATAGCCTGATCCTCCAGAAAATCATCATCATCGCTGAGATAGGAGTATGGGTCTCCACGAAGATCCTCTCCGGCATTCTCCCTTTCCTCCAACTGCATGTCTCTCTCATGGATGGTCTCCTCCAAATCCGAGAAACGGTGGCGAAGACGGGAAATGATGCGCTCCTTCTTGTCCAGCTGACGGCGACGATACTTGCGATCCTTCGCTAGCATGGCGATGGTCCGATCCTTAGTCTTGATGATGGCGGACTTGTGGTTGGAGTAGTCATGGCAATTATCCAATTCCTGCTGACGATCATACATCATGAAGCTAAGGTGGTCCAACTGAGTCTTCAGCTCGGGGTGGTATGGGGATTCTAGTGGCTGTCCCATAGCATCACGCCTTGTACAAAACTCAAAGCGGGTACCCTTGATCTGATTGATACTCTGCCCACACAGACGGGCAGGAGCTTCTGCATGTACAGCAAGTCCATCGAGCCAGTTGTTTTCTCTTAAGGTGAACTGAATTCCTTCGGCAGTGGGAGGTTCAATCTTTCCTCGGAGACTTGCAACAATTAGCCACTGCAGATCTTCTCCTCCTTGATCATTGAGCTGAGCTCCGAAGAACTCGGGGTGAGGACGCTCCAGAAGTTCTGAAAGATGGTCCAAATCCCGCTTAAAGATAAGGTCTCCTCCATTTCCCAACTGATAAAACTTGATGTACTTCACGTCCATCTAAAAGAATATAGGATGAGTAAGTTAGTAGAGTGATCACGTGTGTCAAATTTTAGGTATTTTCCAAGAGTTTTTGAGGAACATAAATTTTATGAAAGAAACAAGGTGATAAGAATGGGAATAAATATTTTTAAATATTTGCTTCCTTTGGTTTTGAAACTAAGTTTTTGATTCAAACGGCCAGTCTAACTAGGGTCTCATATGGTCAGGATGGCTCTGATACCAACTTGTCAACACCCGGATTTTTAATCCCAGATGCCTGTTATGCCATACATCGCAATCCCAGGATTACCATTTTTGCGAGACATAACAGATTTGGATACCACAGTATATCATCCATTACAAACCATACATAAGGTCTTACACAAATAAGGATCTCATGATCCAGTTCTTAATACAACTCAAGCAGCGAAAATACATAATAATAAAGGTAGCGTAGGCGAAGCTCCATCTTCGGGGTCACAGGCAATGCTGACAATGGGAGATGATCCTAGTTGTCGTAACCTTCCTAGGGTCCATCCTCCTGGTACTCCTCTTCATAGTCCGGCCACGCGAATAGCCAGGGAGAAAGCCATAAGTACTCTTCAAGTACTCATAAACTAATACTAACAAGTGAAGGGGGTTTTTGTAGTAGGACACTAAGCTCTAGGGTTGTTTTGAAAAAGCCAGATTTACCTCTACTAAGTTCAGAAGCAAAGAAAAACTAGTTGAAGTTTTATATCACCTAAGTGGGAACTTGTATTTCATATGACAACTCTGTTGTGGTCAAGTCAAAGT
Source organism: Avena longiglumis (assembly GCA_030063025.1). NCBI lineage: Eukaryota > Viridiplantae > Streptophyta > Magnoliopsida > Poales > Poaceae > Avena > Avena longiglumis. The sequence continues at coordinate 236,574,433 of CP125978.1, read as the reverse complement.
CTCAATTCATTTCACAATTCATTTTGAAAACATTTGTGAGAACGTATGGCCACTCAGCATCCATAGCTATGACGCGGCTATTCGAATAGTTTGACACTCTGCAGAGATTGTACACTTTCACCACAACATTCGATACATCCGTTAGGAACAAATCCTGAATTCACCATACTCAGTATGCGGATAATCAATCCTAACCTTTCGATTACATGCCCTATTATAGGAACCTCTCCTATGAGTTTGGCCTCCCAACCATGACCAACTGTCATCTTGGGTACTGCACAGGTGGACAATCTTCACAACGTAGCCTCATCTCAGACCTTGGCCGTGAGGGAACCCATACTAAGGTATATAAGTTTCCAGTCAAGCCCTACCCAATTCTCGGGTATTATGGTTGTACGATAAAATTGGAATGGTATCGCATCCAGACAACCATTAGTTTTGTAAAGGGCTAAGGCTCATGCCTCAACATTTTCATCACCAAAATCATCTGGTGTTCGGAAACACATGTCAAAACATCTCAGTAGAATGATCCATCATTCCAAGGTTTTCATAACCATTTTCCACCAAGTATTCCCATCTAAAGTTGATCAAGTTTTATGCTTAGCGCTAGCATCTACAAATGGGAGGGAGTACTAATGAGGGGTGGCAAACTAGTGGAGTTTAACTAAGTTCAATCTCATACCTTAGGATGACATAAGGATTATCTAGCTTAGGCCAAATTTTATGCTCTTTATGCAACCTTAAATTATCTTCCTAGAATCTACAATTTACTCAAGTAAACTCTAAGTAATAGCTTTGATAAAGAAATAAAGTATAAAGATTGCAAGTAAAACTAGGATTGGGTATCATCAAATGTGTCTAACCAAGCATGCTTAATGCATGGCATAGGTTATCTATCTTTCATAATTGCAAGTGCTAGCTTCCTCAATCAACTAGTAGTATTAGGCTTGCCTTGTGTAGAGCAGCGGTTGAAGTTCTCCTTGGCTTCTTCGTAGTATCCTCCTTCCTCCTCGTATCCTTGGTCGGTACTAGCGTCTATAAATAAGTACGAGGTACACAATCACCAAACAATACTTAACTACTTTCAATCATCACAGAAAGGTGTTCTATAGATGATCTAGCATCATCACTAATATCAAAAGTATAAAGCATTTGTCTTATTTATTTATTTTTAGAAAAGTAATTTCTACTCATTGAAAAACTACTTAAGATTTAATATTCTCCAACTCAAACATGGGATCATGTTGACACATGTCATCACCACATATTTCAGTCCATGGGAATGTGATTTAAAGTGGTGTCACAATTTAATAATGTTTAACCTTTTATTTAAATTGAATAAAGTGACTAGAAATACCTATGTGGCATTCTTTTATTACTTGGACATTATTTCTGTAAGTAAACCCATATGTTTTTATATATTCTGAAAGGTATGATCAAATGTGATTTGTGAGAGTTTGAATCAACTAAAAAGCTATTATGGTTGAAATTTGAAAAATGTTTTGATGCAGAAAAGCATCTGACTTGTTATTTTTACCAAGGTTTATCTACAGATCCAAATGATTTGAATCCAACGGGCTTGGATTAAGCATTTCAATACCTTTATAAAAAATTGGTTTCATGTAATTTGATTCACTGAATCGAGTTGGGTTGATTTTTGAAACTAGGTACAAAACTGAGTTTGAATATAAATAGAAAAAGCTAAATTCAAACGAGTGGGATGCGCGGGAAAGGTTAACGGGCCGGCCCAGTGTCACTCATGGCAGCGGTGACAGGGAAGTCTCTGGTCAGTGGCTCTTTAAACGCGAAGCGGTACGAGGCGATGTGGTGCGTTGGATTAGAATGAAGATCGACGGCTGAGGGTCGTCGTCGACGATGAACAAGTCACCGACGAGCTTGAACCCTAGAGGCTCAGTGGGGGTCCTGGGAGGCTCACCGGGGCTCTCGAGGAGTCGGCGGCGAGCAGCTAAGTCGGCGGCGGTGATCCTCCTGGTACCGGCAGCTCCTCCTGGGGTGGCTCCAATCGATGGCTTCCTTCTTCTCCAGCAGCGGCGGACTCGGGTGAAATTCCGGCGATGCGCTGCTCGCCTTGCTCCGGGAATGAGGTGGGGTGGTTTTGGGTGAGAGGGGAGTAGAATGGTGTGAATAATTCGAGAGGGGGAGGCCTCTATTTATAGTGGCGAGAGGGGACCGATGGGTGCAAGCTGAGCTCGTCGTGGTCGAAGGCACAGAGGGCTATCGGCGTGGGCGACGGTAGGGGGTGGTGCTGTGATCCCTGGCGAAGCTCAACGGCATGGTGGCGAGGCGTAGGGCGGTGCTGATCAGTCGGAACGCTGCGGTGCTCTGCGCTGGTCCGACGGAAGTTTTGATGGCGCACAGCGCGCGTGGTCCACGCGGCGGCGAACGGGCGTGTCTGCGGGATTGCTGGGGTGTTGGTGATCATGCGTGCACGCAGCGAGGGCGGCGCGTGGTCTGTGGGCGTGTCCCGAAGTTGACGCTCTAGCGCGCTCTCGGCATGGTCGCAGAGAAGGTTGGCATGGCCTGGGCGTGTGGTACAGTTGCTGGCATTGCTCGCGGCAGGGCGAGGGAGTGGCGGTGGGGTGCTAGCTTGCTCCCGAACAAGGTTGGCGAGGCTAGTGTTGCTCGTAGCTTGCTGTCGACCATGGGGTGGCAATGGTGATCTCGGCCTGTTCACCATTGATGACAATGGCCAGCTTACAGTGGTTCTAGTGATTAGTTAAAGTTGTTAGATGATCTACTAAGGCTAGTGGTGTCAGAGAGGGAACCAGTTAGGCCCAAAACACTGCTCAACATAGTGTTTTGATTTTGTTTGATTTGCATCTGCAACCTATTTGATGAAATGGCCGCATGAACTTAAGTTTTAAATTTTTTAAATATTTTTGGTGGGTGTGATAGGCATGTACTGGGGAGTATGTGGATACTTGGGTTTTAAAAATTGAGTTGGTTTGAGTGGTTTTTGAAATAGTGGGATCTTCCCATATGAAATAGATTCAATTTTAAACTGTCATTTAAACTAAGCATTTGAATGTTTCTGGATGATCACAAAGTGGGCCTTGGTTCCTTGTTATGAGTACTTTCAAGGGGTGCAAAGATCCATACATGTTTCTGTTGATTTTTGAAAATTAGAGATAGCCAAAGTAGGCATGGGAGTTAAATTGGCCAAAATGACCATTCACTTAATTTGTTTGTTTTGATTTGTTTGTCTTTGGGAAAAGTTTGGGGATTGTTTAGATGATGTTTATTTCTCCTAAGTATCATTTTACAAGCAAAGAAACACAGAATTATGGAAATTCAAAAGAATCCAAATTTTAATGCACACACATATGATTACTTTCTTATTTTTAATTTGAAAAGTTTTTGTGAACCCTAAATTTGTTGTTTAGAGTTTGATGATCCAAGTTTAGTATTTTTGGGATCTTACAATGTTCCACCATGCTATTGCATCTCCGGCTAGGTAGTGGGTGGTGAACAGAACTTTCTCGTTGGTTTCCACTCCGGCGACTTCCAAGTTGTTTTCCATGGTTTGCAGCCAATCATCGGCGTCTAAGGGCTCTTATGACTTAGTGAAAACGGGTGGCTTGGTGTTCTGGAAATTCTTGAGCTTAGATCCATGGTTGTCTTGATTTCCTTGGCCTTGATTGTTGTGGGCTAGATGGGATATCTGCTGAAGGGTAGCTAAGTTGGCTTGTCGTTCGGCTCTTTCAGCTTCGCGGTGAGAAACCAACATTTGCAGGATCTGCAACATCGGGTCCGGGGATGAACCACTTCCTCCGCGTGGCATATGAAGATTGAGATAGATCTTGAGAAAAGAGGGAAATTTCTAAGGTTCAGGGACTTTGAAAAGTTTTTAAAGTTTGACTCAGATTTTCTAGCAACTTGCTTTTCATTCATTTATTCATAGCACCCGATACAAACACACACCACCAAACAAGAAAAACAGATGGTTTTAAGAACCATTCTGGAAACTACGATACAGTGGGACCGAATACAACTCACTACGCTAGTGCTCAAGTGCTACTACTCGTCGGAGTCGGTGTAGTCGTCATCGTCATCGTCATCGATGAAGGCGAAATCATCCTCATCGGTGAAGAAGTCCATAGCCTTATTCTCCATAAAATAATCGTCATCGCTGAGATAGGAGTAGGCGTCTCCCCGAAGATCTTCTCCGGCATTCTCCCTTTCCTCCAGCTACATATCTCTCTCGTGGATGGTCTCCTCCAAATCTGAGATACGGTGGCGAAGACGGGCAATGATGCGCTCCTTCTTGTCGAGCTCACGGCGGCGAGACTTGCGATCCTTCGCTAGCATGGCGATGGTCTGATCCTTCGTCTTGATGATGGCGGACTTGTGGTTGGAGTAGTCACGGAAATTATCCTATTCCTGGTGACGATCGTACATCATGAAGCTGAGGTGGTCCAACTGAGTCTTCAGCTCGTGGTGGTATGGGGCTTCCAGTGGCTGTCCCATAGCATTACGCCTTGGACAAAACTCAAAGCGGGTACCCTTGATCTGGTTGATAATCTGCCCACACATACGGGCAAGAGCTTCCTGCATGGCCCTGGCAAGTCCATCGAGCCAGTTGTTTTCTCTTAAGGTGAAATGAATTCCCTCGGCAGTGGGAGGTTCAAGCTTTCCTCGGAGACTTGCAACAATTAGCCAATGTAGATCTTATCCTCCTTGATCATTGAGCTGAATTTTTAGGTATTTTGCAAGAGTTTTTTCGGATCATGAATTTTTATGAAAGAAACAAGGTGATAAGAATGGGAATAAGTTTTTGTAAATATTTGCTTCCTTTGGTTTTGAAACTAAGTTTTTGATTCAAACGGCCAGTCTAACTAGGGTCTCCTATGGTCAGGATGGATTTGATACCAACTTGTCAACACCCGGATTTTTAATCCCAGATGCCTGTTATGCCATCCATCGCAATCCCAGGATTACCATTTTTGCGAGACATAACAAATTTGGATACCACAGTACATCATCCATTACGAACCATACATAAGGTCTTACACAAATAAGGATCTCATGATCCAGTTCTTAATACAACTCAAGCAGCGGAAATACGTAATAATAATGGTAGCATAGGCGAAGCGCCATCTTCGGGGTCACAGGCAATGCTGATGATGGGAGATCATCCTATTTGTCGTAACCTTCCTGGGGTCCTTCGTCCTGGTGCTTCTCTTCATAGTCTGGCCATGGGAATAGCCAGGGACAAAGCCATGAGTACTCTTTAAGTACTCGCAAACTAATACTAACAAGTGAAGGGGGTTTTTGTATTAGGACACTAAGCTCTAGTGTTGTTTTGCAAAAAGCCAGATTTATCTCTACTAAGTTCAGAAGCAAGAAAAGCTAGTTGAAGTTTTATAACACCTAAGTGGGAACTTGTATTTCATATCACAACTCTATTGTGGTCAAGTGAAAATCTCAATTCATTTCATAAGTCATTTTGAAAACATCTGACGGGGGAGCAGTATGGCCACTCCAACTGTCCATAACCGCGGACGCGGCTATTCAAATAGTTTGACACTCTTCAGAGATTGTACACTTTCACCAGAACATTCGATACATCCGTCAGGAACAAATCCTGAATTCACCGTACTCAGTATGCGGATAATCAGTCCTAACCTGTCAATTACACGCCCTAGTATAAGAACCTCTCCTGTGAGTTTGGCCTCCCAACCATGACCAACTGTCATCTTGGGTACTGCATAGGTGGACAATCTTCACAAGGTAGCCTCATCTCAGACCATGGCCGTGAGGGAACCCATACTAAGGTATATAAGTTTCCAGTCCAGCCCTACCCAATTCTCGCGTATTGTGGTTGTGCGTAAAATTGGAATGGTATCGCATCCGAGACAACCATCAGTTTTAAGGGCTAAGGCTCATGCCTTAACATTTTCATCATCCAAATCATCTGGTGTTCGGAAACACATGTCAAAACATCTCAGTAGAATGACTCATCATTCTAAGGTTTTCATAACCATTTTTCACCAAGTATTCCCATCTAAAGTTGGTCAAGTTTTATGCCTAGCACTAGGATCTACAAGTGGGGGTGAGTACTAATGAGGGGTGGTAAACAGGTGGAGTTTTAACTAAGTACAATCTCATGCCTTAGGATGACATCGAGATTTTCTAGATTTGGCCAAATTTAGTGCTCTTTATGCAACCTTTCATTATCTTTCTAATATCTAAAATTCACTATGTAACTCCAAGAGAAAGCTTTGATAAAGTATAAAGCTTGCAAATAAAACTAGGATTGGGTATCATCAAATGTGTCTAACCAAGCATGCTTAGTGCATTGCATAGGTTATCTAACTTTCATAATTGCAAGTGTTAGCTTGCACATTCAACTAGTAGTATTAGGCTTGCCTTGTGCAGAGTAGTGGTTGAAGTTCTCCTCGGCTTCTTCTTCGTAGTATCCTCTTTCCTCCTCGTATCCTTGGTCGGTACTAGCGTCTATAAATAAATACGAGGTACACAATCACCAAACAATACTTAGCTACTTTGAGTCATCACACAAAAGGGTTCTATAGATGATTTAGCATCATCACTAACATTCAAGATTAAAGCCTTTGTCTTATTTATTTTATTTTTAGAAAAGAATTTCTACTCATTGAAAAACTACTTAAGATTTAATATTCTCCAACTCAAACATGGGATCATGTTGACACATGTCATCACCACATATTTCAGTACATGGGAATGTGATTTAAAGTGGTGTCACAATTTAATAGGGTTTACTCTTTTATTTTAAATAAAATAAAGTGACTAGAAATGCCTATGTGGCATTCTTTTATTACTTGAACATTATTTCTATAAGTAAACCCATATGTTTTTATATATTCTGAAAGGTATGATCAAATGTGATTTTTGAGAGTTGGAACCAACTAAAAAGCTATTATGGTTGAAATTTGAAAATTGTTTGAATGCAGAAAAGCGTTTGACTTGTTATTTTTACCAGGGTTGATATACAGATCCAAATGATTTGAATCCAACGGGCTTGAATTAAGCATTTCAACACCTTTCTAGCAAAATTGGTTTCATGCAATTTGGTTCACTGAATCGAGCTGGTTTGATTATTGAAACTAGGTACAGAAGTAAGTTTGAATGGAAATAGAAAAAGCTAAATTCAAACGAGTGGGCTGCGCGGGAAGGGTTATGGGGCCGGCCCAGTGTCACTCCGCAGTGTGGGGCACAACTGAAAGGGGGGTCTACTAGTCAGTGGCTCATAAAACGCGAAGCGGTACGGGGCGATGTGGTGTGTTGGATTAGAAGTGAGATCGACGGCTGAGGGTTATCGTCGACGATGAACAGGTCACCTGCGAGCTCGAACCCTAGCGGCTCGGTGGGGGTGCATAGGGGGCATACCGGGGCTCAAGTGACGACGACAAGGCGGGAAAACGACGAAGTCGACGACGGAGAACTCAGGGGTGGTCGCAGCAGCTCCGGGGGTGGTCGAAATCAACGGCTCCCTTCTTCTCCAGAGGCGGCCTGCTCCGGCACAATTCCGGCGAACTGCTGCTCCTCGTGCTCCGGCTAAGGGATGGAATGATCAGTGAGGTGGTGTGAAGAAATCGAGCAGGGTCGCCTCTATTTATAGTGGTGAGAGGGGACCGACGGGCGCGGGCTGAGCTCGTCGTGGTCGACGGCACAGGAAGCTATCGGCGTGGGCGACGGTAGGGGCGGTTCTATGTTCCCTGGCGAAGCTCAACGGCATTGTGGCGAGGCGTGGGGCGGTGCTGATCTGTCGGAATGCTTCGACGCTCTGGGCGGGTCCGACAGAGGTTTTTATGGAGCACAGCGCGCGTGGTCCGCGCGGCGGTGAACGGGCATGTCTGTGGGGTTGCTGGGGTGGTGGTGATCACGCGTGCACGTGGCGAGGGTGGCGTGCGGTCTGTGGGCGTGTGTCGAGGGTGGCGCTCTGGCGCGCTCTCGGCATGCTCTCAGAGAAGTTTGGCATGGCTTGGGCGTGTGGTCTAGTGGCTGGCAGGGTTCAAGCGCTGGACAGGGGGTGGCGATGGACGGTGGCGTGTGTCCTAGACATGGTGTTTAGGCTTGGTGCTTGCTCTGACTAGCTAGCCATGGTCGGCTGGCAAGGGTTCCTTCGGGTTGGCATGGCATGGTGCGATGGGTAGGGCTAGGGGTGGTCAAAGCACTAGTTGGCACTAGGGGAGACAAGTGTGATCAATGGTGAACAATGCTTAGCCAAATTACTGCTCAAAACAGTGAAGTTTGGCCAATTTGATTTTCTGTCTCCGAGTGTTTGATAAAATGGCCGCAAGAAATTTATTTTTGAATTTTGAAAAGATTTTTGGTGGGTGTGCTAGGCATGTGTTTAGGGTTCTGTGGATGCTTGGGTTTTGAAATTTGAGCTTGTCTGAGTGGTTTTTGAAATAGTGGGATCTTCCCATATGAAATAGATTTAATTTTAAACTGTCATTTAAACTAAGCATTTAAATGTTTTTGGATGATCACAAAGTGGGCCTTGGTACCTTATTATGAGTACTATCAAGGGGTGCAAATATCCATACATGTTTCTGTTGAGTTTCGAAAATTAGAGATAGCCAAAGTAGGCATGGGAATTAATTTGGCCAAAGTGACCATTCACTTAATTTGTTTATTTTGACTTGTTTGTCTTTGGGAAAAGTTTGGGGATTGTTTATATGATGTTTATTACACCTAAGAATCATTTTACAAGCAAAGAAACACAGAACCATGGCAATTCAAAAGAATCCAAATTTTAATACACACTCATATGAATGCTTTCATATTTTTAATTAGAAAAGTTTTTGTTAACCCTAAATTTGATGATTAGAGTTTGATGATCCAAGTTTAGTATTTTTGGGATGTTACACTTAAGATCTCGTCAATCGAGATTTTGAAACAAAAGGATAATGTAAGCTCTTCATCATATATGGCACAAATGCGGTCGTCGCGTTGAAAAACATCGGAAGATACAAGGAAAAAATTTAGTGGATTTTGGGTCTACTGAAAGATACAACAGATGAAAGATTCATCAGATAGCATGAAGCTCGAATGTAGACGCACCGTTACAAGAGGAAGAAAGCGAAACCCTGAAGGTACGGCGGAAACCCAACCACGAGAAATCCTAGACTCGAAGAAAGATAAGAGTACAGATTCAACACACGTCGAGATAAGAGGAGAATAGCAGATGCGTAAGGAGTAAAAGCAGACCTAATCAGATCTATCCAACCGATTTTTCCAAAATAGTTTTGACACTCTACAACGTTTGTTAGATGGGTTATCCTACAGGCTGGACCAATGGGTATCGTAACTGCTGATCTCTGATACCACTCTATAACACCCTCAGATCGGCCCTATGCAAGTTTTAGCGATTCCCGCCAAACCCGCATAGAAACGATTCAAAGGTGCCCACCAGGTAGTTTCGTGTGGGTGGAAAACAAAGTAATACCATTACACATTAGTCCACGATGGAACCCATGAAACATATATATACAACGCGACTCCATGAGTCAAGAATACAGTACAAAGATCCAAATCACCTTGAAAACGATACAGTGTCCGAGTACGGACGAGATGCAAATTGGGCTCAGAGCCGTGAAGAATAACCAATGGCGTCCATAACCCTGCCCAGGACAGGACGAAAAGTAACCCTACTAACGACGTCGATCTCAAACCTGCTAAACAAAAGGGGCGCCGAGAATGGGCAAAGTAAAAAAAGAGAGCAGTTAGTATTGAGGCCAGTACCAAGTGAGTGGTCCTCGCTTACATAGGTATGGTCGACTGAAGCGGCAGTGCAACATGCACTAAACATTCTATAGAGAATCGATACAACTGTCGGCTATCAGAGAGGGATAAGAAAGACCTATTCGGTTCCAACCCGATTCTAACACCAAACATAATCATCCTGGTATTTTCCCCTCGAGACCAAACGAGGAAGTCAACCGAGGAACTCACACAGTTGGCAGTTTTATTTATTCTGTTATAGTTGCGGCAATTACTAGTCGGATATAGATAGCCCGAGTCATCCTGATATAATAAGCAGTGGGCACTTTTTGATAACCATTCCATTGTAGTTGTGATACTTACTAGTTAGATACATATAGCATGAGACACCCCAATTCCAGCAGTTGTTGACACTTTTATTTAGCCATTCCGTTGTAGTGAAGCTGATTACTAGTCATTTCAAAGTCAAATTTATAGCACTACTTTAGTTATGGTTGTCTATGATCGAGATACTATGCTCCAAGTCATCGATAACCGCGGACACGGCTTTCAGAAAGTTTTACCCTACAGGGGCACAAATAGCAACACACGCACGATCAACCTCGGAAAAACCAAATGAAAACCCAACAAGGCATCACGACAAAGAAATCACAAGATTCATATAATATTTCAGGGGGCCACCACACTAAGCTACCCGCGATGAAGTTGGTCGGCTCTGAGATGGACCTAGAGGTTTGTGTCGAAGGATGTAAACGACTGGGAACCCAAAAGTGTGACTGGGCTTGTCGATACCACATAAACGTATCACAATTCCTAAACAGTACAGGTGCTCCATGCGTAATAGTAAATAAAGCAGTAAAGCATAGCTTAAGTACAAGATAGTAATAAAGCCCCAAACTACTTTGTGGCCCCAAGAAATAAGATATGCTCAAGCTCATGCTAAGGGGATTCATGGTCCCTGATACGTCGGAAACGTATCTATTCCTTTTGATGCTCATGCTTGTTTTGTATCTACTTTTATTTGCTTTGTCTATAATTTGAGGTGTTTTTATATCTTTTCTAGAACTAACCTATTAAAAAGTTCCCACAGTGCCAGTTGCCTATTTTCTTCTGTTTTTGGTTCTAGAAAGGCAGAAAATCAATATTCTCGGAATTGGCCGGGACAAAAGCCAAAGTCATTATTTTCCCCGGAGCAAAACAGAACCACGAAGAAGAGCCGGAGGGGGGCCACAGGGTGGCCGCACCCCCTAGGAACGGGCAAGCCCTGGAGGCCTCATAGGGGGTGTGGGCCCCCTAGACCCCACCGACCTTGATTCCTGCGCCTATAAGAAGCCTCCGACCCAAAAACCCTAGGGCATCCAGAAGAAATCCACGAAAACCTCTGTAGCGTCGCCGCCACCGAAAGGGAGATTCGGGGGACAGAAAGTCTCTGTTCCGGCACCCTGCCAGGACGGGGAAGTGCCCCTAGAGCCTTCTCCATCGCCATCTTAATCACCGTTGATGATTCCCATGATGAGGAGGGAGTAGTTCTTCCTCAGGGATAAGGCTCTACCGGTAGCTATGTGTTCATCTCTCTCTCTATGCATGATCTTGTGTTCATGAGCTTTGTAATCAAGTAGATCTACCTTGCTACTCAAGTGCTTCATTAGATCTCTGCTCTCCCCATGTGTGTGAAAGTGACAGCATACACGCCATGGTGGCACTGAGGTTTGAGTCTACATAAATATTCTTTGTGCTTTAATAGATCTATGCTTTTCCCCACGTGTGTGAAAGTGACAGCGTACATACCGTGTGTGGCACTTTGGCTAGATTTACTATTTTTATGAGTTATATTTGGATTTGGATGTCTCTATGAAATTGTGGTATTTTTTGGAACCATCTAGCGCTCAAGGTGAAAGTGTGGGGTTATCTAGATTGGGGAAGGCAGACTTTGAGGAGTGCTGTTATAGCCCTACCATGGATTAGAGTGTCCAACCAGAGAGTAGTTAAGAGTAGTATCATGTAGAGAGGATATTTATACGAGAGAGTGTTCACTAGTGAAAGTATGATCCCTAGGCCTTGTTTCTAAACATTGAAACACCGTTTGCTACTAGATCTGTTGCATGTTTGCTTGCTTCCTTCTTGTTCCCTTTAGTCTTTACCTCACCATCAATTTCTTTTCTGGCACTGTTGCCACTTGTATTTCACTATCTCTTCGCCGAACTAGTGCACCTATATTGGGTGTGTTGGGGACACAAGAGACTTATTGTATCTTGATTGCAGGGTTGCTTGAGAGGGGTAGCTTTGACCACTTCCTCCCTGAGTTCGATAAACCTTGGGTAATCCACTTAAGGGAAACTTGCTGCTGTTCTACAAACCTCTGCACTTGGAGGCCCAACAACTGTCTACAAGAATATAAGTGCGTAGACATCAAGATATGTTCTGGCGCCGTTGCCGGGGAGGTAAGGTAAAAGGTACTCACATTCTTCGGTGTGAGTGCTCGAAGTTATTTTCTTTAGATTCTGTAGTTTTGTATTTTTGTTTCTTGTTTTCACGAGTTAGGCTTAATGGAAAACAACAACATAATTAGAGAGCTCTATAGCATTTATCTTGAGCTAGGACATGAAGTGTTTGAAGAGAAAATTAAAAAACCTATGGAACTTTATTTGCATGCTAATAGCAATGTTATTAGTATGAACTATTTGGACACCATTATTGCTAATGCTATGGAAACGTCTAAGCTTGGGGAAGCTAGTTTTTATGAAAGAGATCTTTTTAGTCCCCCAACTTTGGAAGATAGCTATTCTATTGCTTATGATGATACCAAACCTCCAATATATGATGATTATGGTGATGAGTATGATATTTTCAGTCCACCTAATATTGAGGAGAAAATTAAATGTGATTACAATATGCCTCCTATATTTGATGATTATGGTGATGAGAATAGTAATGATAGCTCTTTTGTTGAATTTTCTCCCACTACAATTAATAAGAATGGCTATTCTTATGTGAAGAGTAATAATCATTTTATGCATGTGACTCATGATAAGAATGTTTTATGTGATAGTTATATTGTTAGTTTTGTTCATGTTGCTAATAAAAGTTATTATGAGAGAGGAAACATGGTTTTATGCATCTCAATAATATTAAGTTTCCCCTCTTTATGTTGAAAATCTTGAAGTTTCACTTGTTTTGCTTTCCTATGCTTGTTGCTTTGTGCTTTCATGACTTGTTTCTTTACAAGATTCCTATGCATTGGAAGTGGGTGAGACTTAAATTTGTTTGATATTTGCTTCGTGATGCTCTCTTTTACTTCAATTGGTATTTCTTATGTGAGCATCTTCTCAAACAATCAAGCCTAACTTAAAGGCGTTAAAGAAAAGTACTTGTTGGGAGATAACCCAAGAGTTTTCTTGAGTCTTGGAAATTATTACTTAAGAAATGATCTCTCCTTATCCTTTTTATTTGCTTTTTGTGCCAAGAATGACCTCTAATGAGAGCGAAGTAAGATTTGGGGAGTTACTATCCCGAAACAGATTTATGTCCTCCACGAAAAAAAATTGTGAGGATTCTATGTAACTCGGATTCAGCTGCAAATTTACTAATAAATCCCCCAGTATGTTAGGTAACTTTTGTTAGTTCTTGATTTGAGCAATAGAAGGTCTTCTAAAAAATCGGTTTCTACATGCTGGTCTGTTTTGACAGATTTCTGCCATTATTTGCATTTGCTTCTTATTGATTCCTTTTTGAGTTCTCTTTAGGGGAATTGAGATTTTTGAAGGAGTTATTACAGTAGCTTGTGTTTTTACTGAAATTCTTTATGTTCCAAAGCTTTACCCAAAGTTCTATTATCTTTTGAATACACTAATGTTGCTAATGAAGATTGTGTGAGGTTTTGTATGAAGGAAAATTTCAGGTGTAGAGAGAGAATGATGTAATGGATGAAGAATGGAAAAAAGCTCAAGCTTGGGGATGCCACCCCGGTGTCACCCCAAGAAATATTCAAGAGGTACAAGCGTCCAAGCTTGGGATGCCCAAGGCATCCCCTTCTTCATCAATAAAAATCTCAGGTCTTTCTAGACACTTCGTTTTTATTGTTTCATGCATTGTTGTGTTGTTCTTGGAGCGTCTTAGTTTTTGTTTTTGGTTATTTTTTGATTAGTTTGCTTGAGTAAGTTGGTTGGTTACACCACACTTCTTTTGGATAGAGACACAGTCTGTTTCCATTGCCTAGAACACTCTAGTTTTCACTCTTATTGTTTTTTTTTGTGAGTGTTCACTTTTGCTAGCACTGCGTTTAGCTTTAGTTTTCATATGATTTCAGCTTAGAACTTTTTAGTTCTTCTTTGTGGATTTGTGAGACAAGCTCACTGATTTTTATTGATTATTATCTTTGTGAGTTGTTTCAAATAAGTCATTTGGTGTTGGAAAAGAGTAGAAAGTTTCATGCTTAAGTGGTACAAAAGGGAGCTTGTTTTGACTGTGACTTAGACTTTATCATGTCATGCTAGATGTTGTTTTTACCGTATGCTTAGTCATTATTGATGTAGCATGACTTGTTCCAAACAATTGAGATTGCTTAATGTGCCTTGAAAGAATCATGCATTGTTTTAGTACACAAAAGCATAGTATTGTGGTATTCTCCATTGATGCTTTGTTTGGGTTGACTTGGCACATGCTCACACCATGTTATGACTATGAACAAGTCACCATATCCTCTATGATCATTTTGTCCTTGACTTGCAGTACCATTTTATGCTTTGATTAGTAATGTTTTGTCGCTCTACATGATTATGGTCATTATTGCTCTCTTAGTTGGTTGCTCCCAGTCTTTTGCTAGCCTCCAATTGTATGAGTAAGTTCTACTCATGCTTCCAACTCCCAAGAAACTAAGTTATTCCAAAGTGTCCACTATAAATTCTTTTGCATGGTGTGTTACACCATTCCATGTATATTCTTGTTTTCAGCTATCTTCCAATTAAAAACTATTTTCTTATGTGAAAACTTAGTGCTTAAAAGCCTCACAAACTTGATGGTATACTTCATATTCTTTGACCCTAATAAACTTGAACCATTCTGTCATCTATGTTGTATATGCTTGCAATTATACGTTGGAATTAGCAGAACCATGCTGTCACGGGGAACATTTTCAACATTGCACTTGTACTTTGTACTTAGTTGATATCATGCTCTTTTGTCTATGGATGTCACCGGTGTGAAATAAAGAGGGAACTTGTAAGTCCATGGAGTATTATTTTGTGTTAGAGAAACGCCTAGGCCGCTAGCCTAAGCCATGCCTAATCATGGTGGAAACTTGTAGCATCACCATAGTGAGCTATCTATGAAGCATCCTCAATAAAAAGCTATGCATATAGTAAATAAAAAAGATCGCTGAGATGCTCATTGTTTGCTTGCCTTGTTATTTTGGTTTTGGGATAGCTCCTGTACCATGTGCAAGGGATACCTCGTTGGCAGTTCTCTATGATACGCATGTACTTACAATGACAAGAACTTATAGGTGACTGAAGTTGAGTAGCATGAGGTGTGGCCCTCGTATTAAAGAGACTTGAGATTTCCAACTTATACTTAGTCAAGCATATACTCCATCTTTGTTCACTTTAACTTTAACCACTTCAATATGCTTATGATAGGGGCAATGAGGGCTGAAAGCTAACAAGTACCATAATTTTTGGAAGATCTTTTTGAAACTTGAAATCCTT
This sequence comes from Avena longiglumis, assembly GCA_030063025.1. Classification (NCBI taxonomy): domain Eukaryota; kingdom Viridiplantae; phylum Streptophyta; class Magnoliopsida; order Poales; family Poaceae; genus Avena; species Avena longiglumis. The sequence continues at coordinate 236,559,002 of CP125978.1, read as the reverse complement.
GCTTCCTTTATAAAAGGTCTTTCTTCCACCACTATTGAGTCTCCGCCTTCTACCTTTAGGAACCATTAAGAGAGCATAGTTGTCATTCTTTGTGCAGTGTTCCAAAGCTTATTGATTGATGCATATTGTGATATTACTTGTTCTTGTGCTATTTGTTTCTAGTCACCCTTGTGAACTTTGAAGGTGTCCTATGCATCTATTTTCTACTCTATGAGGGACAAGCTGAATGCCACTATGCTATGTTTTCTGTTTGTGAAACAAACAAACATTTTTCAATACATGTTATTCATGATCTTTGTTTGTAGCTTGTCATGTTGCATGCATAGTTACTATGTCATATTGTTAGAACTCCATCTTGCATGCACATGTTTAGAGTTCTTTGATCCCAGATTTCAATGCTTGCAAATGGTTTGATCTTGGTTTTGATGGTGCATGTCACCTTAAAAATTATTATTTTTATCACTTACCTACTCGAGGACGAGCAGGAGTTAAGCTTGGGGATGCTTGATACGTCGGAAACGTATCAATAATTTTTGATGCTACATGCTTGTTTTGTATCTACTTTGCTTTGCTTTGTCTATACTTTGAGGTGTTTTATATGTTTTATGGAACTAACCTATTAACAAGTTGCCATAGTGCCAGTTGCCTGTTTTCTTCTGTTTTTGGTTCTAGAAAGGCAGATAATCAATATTCTAAGAATTGGACGGGACAAAAGCCAAAGTCATTATTTTTCCCGGAGAAACAAAGAACCACGAAGAAGAGCCGGAGGGGGGCCATAGGATGGCCACACCCCCTAGGAGTGGGCAAGCCCTGGAGGCGCCCACAGGGGCTGTGGACCCCCTGTACCCCCACCGACCTTGCTTCCTGTGCCTATAAGAAGCCTCTGACCCAAAAAAACACTAGGGCATACAGAAGAAATCCACGAAAACCTCCATAGCGCCGCCGTCACCGAAGGGGAGATTCAGGGGACATAAATTCTCTGTTCCGGCACCCTGCCGAGATAGGGAAGTGCCCCTGGAGCCATCTCCATCGCCATCTTCATTACCGTTGCTAATTCCGATGATGAGGAGGGAGTAGTTCTTCCTCAGGGCTAAGGGCTCTACCGGTAGCTATGTGTTCATCTCTCTCTCTATGCATGATCTTGTGGTCATGAGCTTTGTAATCAAGTAGATCTACCTTGCTACTCAAGTGCTTCATTAGATCTCTGCTCTCCCCATGTGTGTGAAAGTGACAGCGTGCACGCCATGGTGGCACTTAGGTTTGAGTCCACATAAATACTCTTTGTGCTTTAATAGATCTATGCTTTTCCCCACATGTGTGAAAGTGACAACGTGCATACCGTGTATGGCACTTTGGCTAGATTAAATATTTGTTATGAGTTATATTTGGAGTTGGATGTCTCTATGAAATTGTGGTGTTTGTTGGAACCATCTAGCGCTCAAGGTGACAGTGTGGTGTTATCTAGATTGGAGAAGGTAGACTTTGAGGAGTGTTGTTATAGCCCTACCATGGATTAGAGTGTCCAACAAAATAGTAGTTAAGAGTAGTTGATGTGGACATCCCTACTATTGATACAACCATTGTACCTACAACAACACACATACAAGGACCCATCACAAGATCTCGTGCCAAACAACATAACTATCAGGTACTTTCGTTTCTTGGAACTATTCCTCACATACATGAGAATATGATGCTGCCTAAATCAGATATATTTCTTACTCTTAGGAATGATGGACCAAGCATGGATGAGAGGGACAAGCATTGGAGCATGGTCATGCATGGAGATGGCAGCAAGCATGTGATGATCCAAGAGAAGGCCACAGATGAAGATTTCAGAACTTTGAGGCCACCATAATGAAGAAAGAAGGCTTGGACGAAATATTCAAGATCAATACTTTATGAATTCGTCCATAGCTTAATATGGTGCTGCGACACCTTTATTTTGGGCCAGGCCCATGTAATTTTCGCAGGATTTTAATTAGCCACTTTTTAGAGTCCGTATTTGAGGGGAAAAGGACTTTTAGGGTTGGATTCGGCCACCACTTCCATGGCTGGCCGAAACCCCACCTTTTCGCCCTTAAATACGCCCCATAGTCGAACCTCTAGACTCGGATTTTGTTTAGACATTAAGTTAGCCATAGTCGCAACTTCGCCAAGGCTCGAGCGTCGCAGAGGCCTCCTGTACTTCGCACCTATTCAGGATCCCACCTCTTCAATAAAGCTTTCCTCTTAATCCGCAATATCTTGATTGCAATATTGGTTCTTACTTGTTCTCGATTTCAGGTAGGAATTAAGACCCTCGTTGGTCAGGCTGATCGTGTTCACGCAGGATCGGTAACCTCCAGGAGATTGGCCTAGCGATTGCATTGGCGCTCGTGCTTGCACGTGTAGTCGGATCGTCAAGCCCGAAATCCACCAAATCGAACATCGCCATCTCATCGAAAGATCGGACACCTTTGCCCCATCAAGTGGTATCAGATTTCAGGTTGCTCGGTGAGACTTTACTGTTTTCGTAGATTAGATCTGTTTTTACCTATAACCCACGAAAAAGCCAAAAACACAGTTATAGTTTAGATCCATCCCATAACCAATCTACGCCTCGCATTATCTTTTCAGTTTTTGCATTGTTGAATTTGTGTCTACATCGTCGCGTCGAGTTGCTGGTCTTAGTGTCTCGTCCCTTAGAGTTTCGAGTTCTGATCATAATAGTCACCGCCACACTCGCCGATCACCGCCACCATATTCCGCCACCATATTCCGCCGCCATATACCCTGCCACCATAAACCCTAATACTCCGCCACCGCCTTCCTACCGCGACACAGATCCGATCAGTTTTCCTGCCGCGGTACGAGTCCGAGTAGAGTTACTGTTTCCTAGTTATTTCTTTTGACTTTCCTTCTTTGTTGTTTCCGTGTTCAGCTAAAGTCCGTGTCGTGCTAAGAGTCCGGTCGTAAGTCCAGAAGGAGAGCAAAAAAAAAAGTCTGGAACCGCCTCCGAAAAATTTTTCTGGCTATACTAGTTTTCGGCTTTGGGGATCACTTTTCTCCATCGGCCGTTATAGCGATATTTTTTTGGCGTCTGCGCGCTTTCCGGAGCAAAATAAAAAATTTCAAAAAAAATTTTTGGGGCTAACCTATTTTTAGACCCCGTAGATCAATTCTAGACACTCGCCATCATAGTGATTTTTCACCTCTCGGTTCGCTTTTCAGGGTGCCATATCATCATACAGTGCTTGTTGTGTCGCGTCGTGACATCGTTGGTGATCTAGGCTCGCGTCTCTAGTACGGTCTAGCCTAGGACCAGCACAGTACCGTCGTTGAGCATTCTTTCAACTTTTGCATTGCTGTTTTGATAATTGCTAATCCCCTTTGCTAAGCCTTCCCAGAGCTCCACAGATACTCTCCACGTGCGGTGTTTCGACTCCTGGTTTTCGCTTGGTTCAATCTCTGGACCCACTGATCCTCGTGGTTGCACATCGCCTTTTCCTGCTGTTTGGTAAGAACTTGTAAGAGCTTTGTATATTGCTTGACGGATTACGCGTGATTTCCACCATATTTCCGTACTATATACCTGTGCTTTTTAAGGACTAACCATGACAGATATTTCGCCCACCCCTGCCACAATGACGAACGAAGAACTACATGCCCACTTCTCCGTGCTCTTGGTCAGTCGCGCTGAAGACGTGGATACGCGCCTCGGGGAGTTCTACACCAAGCTCACCAACGCCGTGGACAAGATCGATGGACTAGATAAATCCTTCAACGCCAAGCTTGACGTTCGATTCAAGGAGCTTCTTAACCGATTGCCCGCACCCGCACCGGCACCCACACATGGTGCACGGCGCATTCCGATCACGGGGCGGACTGCTGGTTTATTGCCGCCGCACTTCTGCTGCCATCGCCAGCGTTCGACGCTCGACCGCGCTGCTGCTGCGACATTGGGGACAGACGACGGGTACTACTACGACCCCGACGACGACGATCTGTTTGACGAGGAGGTTGAACAACCTCCACAGGTACCTGCTGGTCGCCCCCGACATTACTACCGCAACGCTCGCCCACCGGTACGTGATGATGATCATGTTGCAAAGCTTAAATTAAATATTCCATCTTTTGAGGGTAAATATAATCCTGATGCATATCTTACATGGGAGATGGAAGTAGAACAACATTTTGCCAGCTTAAAATATCCTGAGAATATGCGTGTTAGTGCTACTCCATGTGAATTTACTAAATTTGCTTCTCTTTGGTGGTCTGAGTATTATCGTTTAAATCCTACTACTATTCCTAGTACTTGGACTGCTTTAAAAACTACTATGCGTGTTCGTTTTGTACCTCCCACTTATCAACGTGATTTACTAAAGAATCTGACACGCTTAGAGCAAGGAAATTTTTTTGTAGAAGAGTATTATCAGGAATTGCAAACGGGGATGGTTAGGTGTGGTCTTGTTGAATCTAATGAACAAATGCTTGCACGTTTCTTTGGTGGATTAAACAAGGACATTCAGCACATATTAGATTATAAGGAATATAATTCTATCACTCGTTTGTTTCATCTTGCTTGCAAAGCTGAACGTGAAGTGCAGGATCGCCAAACACCATGGAGGAGGACTAATAATTCTGCAGGTCGCACATCCACTTGGACATCCCGACAATCAGCGCCTCCTCGTGATTCGCCTTCCGCTCCTACCACATCCAAGGCCACCACAAGATTTCCAGCTGCTTCTCCACCATCATCCAATGCTCCTGCTCGTAGTGCATCTTCTATGGCTTCCACGGGTAAGACAAAGGATATACAGTGCCGCAAGTGCTGGGGTTTTGGTCATATTGAGAGACAGTGCACAACACAACGTGTGATGATGGTGCGCGAAGATGGTCAATACGATTCAGCGAGTGACTTTGATGAAGATACACTAGCCCTTATTTCTGCTCGAGATGGAGACAATTCTGATGCTGATGAAGAGCCAGAGGTAATGGGAGCTGAAGCTGCTGATCAATACAAGAGCTTAATTACACAACGTGTGTTGAGTGTGCAATTGAGCAAATCTGAGCAAGATCAACGCCACAACCTGTTCCAAACACGTGGTGTTGTAAAGGAAAGAGCTATACGGATCATCATCGATGGAGGGAGTTGTAATAATCGCCGTGTTGACATGGTAGAGAAGCTTGCGCCCAACAAGACAACGCCCACATTCATATTACATCCAATGGTTTGAGAGTTCTCGCAAGATCAAGGTAACAAGAACGCATGCATGCATTTTACTATTGGTACATATTCTGATTTTGTTGATTGTGATGTTGTACCTATGCAAGCTTGTTCTTTGTTACTTGATAGACCATGGCAATTTGATAGAGAATCTGTTCATAATGGTAAAACTAATCACTATTCTCTTATGCATAATGGAAAGAAAATTGGTCTAAAACCTATGACTCTAACAAATTTTAAAAGATGATCTTGCTAGAGCTAGTAGAGCTAAAACGAGGAGAAAATAAAAGTGAGAATCAGATTGTTGCCGATTTTATACCACCAAAGAACACTACATCCGATTCTACACATGCTACGAAATTGCTTGAAGAGTCCATGTATGCTTGCAAATAAAATTGATATTCTGAACAAGATGTAAACAATACTCAATGTTATGCAATTATCTGCAAAGAGGTTTTGTTTTCATTTGAGGATATGCCTCCTTCTTTGCCACCCATTGCTAACCTTTTGTGAATATGAGGACGTCTTTCCCGCTGAGTTGCCACCAGGACTACCTCCTATTAGAGGAATTGAGCATCAAATTGATCTCATTCCTGGTGCCACGTTGCCCAACCGCGCGCCGTATAGAACCAATCCAGAGGAGACAAAGGAGATACAACGCCAAATTCAGGAACTCCTCGACAGAGATCATATTCGTGAGTCCCTTAGCCCTTGTGTTGTTCCTATTATTTTGGTACCTAAGAAAGATGGTTCTTCGCGCATGTGTACTGATTGTAGAGCTATCAATAATATTACTATTCGATATCGTCATCCTATTCCACGTTTAGATGACATGCTTGATGAATTGAGTGGCTCTACCATGTTTTCTAAAGTTGATTTGCGTAGTGGTTACCACCAGATTCGTATGAAATTAGGAGATGAATGGAAAACAGCATTTAAAACTAAGTTCGGTTTATATGAGTGGTTAGTAATGCCGTTTGGTTTAACTGCACCTAGCACTTTTATGAGATTAATGAACGAAGTTTTACGTGCTTTCATTGGACGTTTTGTGGGAGTCTACTTTGATGATATTCTGATTTATAACAAATCTTTAGAGGATCATTTGGACCATTTACGTGTTGTTTTCAATGCTTTACGAGATGCACGTTTGTTTGGTAACCTTGAGAAGTGCACCTTTTGAACCAATCGAGTTGCGTTTCTTGGCTATGTTGTTACATCACAGGGTATTGAAGTGGATCCAGCCAAGATTGAAGCTATTGAGAATTGGCCGCAGCCCAAGACGGTCACACAAGTGAGGAGTTTTCTTGGCCTCGCTGGTTTTTATAGGCGCTTTGTCAAAGACTTTGGATCAATTGCCACGCCGCTGAATGAACTTACCAAGAAGGATGTGCCCTTTGTTTGGGGCGATGCACAACAACATGCCTTCGTCATATTGAAAGATAAGCTAACACATGCTCCCTTACTCCAACTTCCTGATTTTACTAAGACTTTTGAGCTTGAATGTGATGCTAGTGGAATTGGTTTGGGAGGGGTGTTATTACAAGAGGGAAAACCTTTTGCATATTTTAGTGAGAAATTGAGTGGGGCTAGTCTGAACTATTCTACTTATGATAAAGAATTATATGCGTTGGTTCGGACATTGGAAACTTGGCAACATTATCTATGGCCTAAAGAGTTTGTTATTCATTCTGATCATGAATCTTTGAAGCATATTCGTAGTCAAGCTAAGTTGAATCGTCGTCATGCAAAGTGGGTTGAATTTATTGAGTCTTTTCCTTATGTTATCAAACACAAAAAAGGTAAAGATAACATTATTGCTGATGCTTTGTCACGCCGTTATGCTTTGTTATCTCAACTTGACTTCAAAATATTTGGATTGGAAACTATTAAGGAACAATATGTGCATGATGCTGAATTTAAAGATGTGTTGCGAATTGTAGAGATGGTAGAACTTGGAACAAGTTCGTCTTCAATGATGGATTTGTGTTCGTGCTAACAAACTATGCATTCCAGATAGCTCTGTCGCCTTTTTTTGTTGTTAGGAGGCGCATGGAGGAGGATTGATGGGACACTTTGGTGTCAAGAAGACGGAGGATGTTCTTTTTGCACACTTCTTTTGGCCACGTATGCGTCGAGATGTTGAGATATTTGTGGCACGCACTACTTGTCAAAAAGCTAAGTCTCGCCTTAATCCACATGGTTTATATATGCCTCTTCCTGTTCCTAGTGTTCCTTGGGAGGATATTTCTATGGACTTTGTTTTGGGATTGCCACGAACACGTAAGGGAGGGATAGTATTTTTTGTTGTGGATCGGTTTTCTAAGATGGCACACTTTATTCCTTGTCATAAACGGATGATCTGCGCATATTGCTGATTTGTTCTTTCGTGAAATTGTTCGTTTGCATGGTGTGCCAAATACTATTGTCTCTGATCGTGATACTAAATTTCTTAGCCACTTTTGGAGATGTTTATGGGCTAAGTTGGGGACTAAATTGCTCTTTAGTACTACATGTCATCCCCAAACTGATGGTCAAACTGAAGTAGTAAATAGAACTTTGTCTACTATGTTACGAGCTGTTTTAAAGAAGAACTTAAAATTGTGGGAAGAGTGTTTACTTCATATAGAATTTGCTTATAATCGTTCATTGCATTCTACCACAAAGATGTGTCCATTTGAGATTGTGTATAGTTTTGCTCCTCGTGCACCTATTGATTTATTGCCTTTACCTTCTTCGGTGCAACATAATTTGGATGCTACACAACGCGCTGAAATGATATTAAACTTGCATAAGACTACTAAAGATAACATTGAACACATGAATGCTAAGTATAAACTTGTTTGGGATAAAGGGAGAAAGCATGTTGTGTTTGATGTTGGCGATCTTGTTTGGTTACATTTGCGTAAAGATCATTTTCCTGATTTACGCAAGTCTAAGTTAATGCCACGTGCTGCTGGTCCGTTTAAGGTGTTAGAGAAAATCAATGATAATGCATATAAACTTGAGTTGCCTGCAGACTTTGGTACGGTTAGTCCTACATTTAACATTGCAGATTTGAAGCCTTACTTTGGTGAGGAAGATGAGATTGCGTCGAGGACGACTTCAATTCAAGAAGGGGAGCATGATGTGGACATCCCTACTATTGATACAACCATTGTACCTACAGCAACACACATACAAGGACCCATCACAAGATCTCGTGCCAAACAACTTAACTATCAGGTACTTTTGTTTCTTGGAACTATTCCTCACATACATGAGAATATGATGCTGCCTAAATCAGATATATTTCTTACTCTTAGGAATGATGGACCAAGCATGGATGAGAGGGACAAGCATTGGAGCATGGTCATGCATGGAAATGGCAGCAAGCATGTGATGATCCAAGAGAAGGCTACAGATGAAGATTTCAGAACTTTGAGGCCACCATAATGAAGAAGGAAGGCTTGGACGAAATATTCAAGATCAATACTTTACGAATTCGTCCATAGCTTAATACGGTGCTGCGACACCTTTATTTTGGGCCAGGCCCATGTAATTTTCGCAGGATTTTAATTAGCCACTTTTTAGAGTCCGTATTTGAGGGGAAAAGGACTTTTAGGGTTGGATTCGGCCACCACTTCCATGGCTGGCCGAAACCCCACCTTTTCGCCCTTAAATACGCCCCATAGTCGAACATCTAGACTCGGATTTTGTTTAGACATTAAGTTAGCCATAGTCGCAACTTCGCCAAGGCTCGAGCGTCGCAGAGGCCTCCTGTACTTCGCACCTATTCAGGATCCCACCTCTTCAATAAAGCTTTCCTCTTAATCCGCAATATCTTGATTGCAATATTGGTTCTTACTTGTTCTCGATTTCGGGTAGGAATTAAGACCCTCGTTGGTCAGGCTGATCGTGTTCACGCAGGATCGGTAACCTCCAGGAGCTAGCGATTGCATTGGCGCTCGTGCTCGCATGTGTAGTCGGATCGTCAAGCCCGAACTCCACCAAATCGAACATCGCCATCTCATCGAAAGATCGGACACCTTTGCCCCATCAGTAGTATCATGAAGAGAGGATATTTATATGAGAGAGTGTTCACTAGTGAAAGTATGATCCCTAGTCCTTATTTCTAAACATTGAAATACCGTTTGCTACTATATATGTTGCATGTTTGCTTGCTTCCTTCTTGTTGCCTTTAGTCTTTACCTCACCGTCAAGCTCTTTTCTGGCACCGTTACCACTTGCATTTCACTATCTCTTCGCTGAACTAGTGCACCTATATTGGGTGTGTTGGGGACACAAGAGACTTCTTGTATCTTGATTGCAGGGTTGCTTGAGAGGGGTAGCTTTGACAACTTCCTCACTGAGTTCGATAAACCTTGGGGTAATCCACTTAAGGGAAACTTGATGCTGTTCTACAAACCTCTGCACTTGGAGGCCCAACAACTGTCTACAAGAATAGAAGTGCGTAAACATCAGTCCCACATGCGGATAGTGCAAATATTCAAGGAACAAGTATCAAGTACTCCTACGGGACACAAGTGGACGGTTAAAAACCAACATCTATTGCCCACCTATGCCTCTTCATTATTTACCTACTTTCAATATTAGTTGTTAAACTTATATTAAAGTCATTGTCATCTGCAACATTAAACATGAGGCATTTTTTCAACAACCGTGGAACATCGACGGTGTGACGCACCACTTGTGCAAGCAACTACGACTCGCAAGGCCGACTATCTATCAAACAACGGGTAATAGGATGTGTCCATGGCAATATATGTCTGCGGGGAAGTATAAAGGGGTATGGAAGCTATAGCATCGCAACAAAGATAGCAATAGATCAACAGGAGGAAGTAAAGACTAGAAATGTAAAATAGGTAGAAAGGGGGAGAATCGGAAGAATTGGCATGATCATGATATGATGCATGACATGGCAAGTTAATGATGCAAACTTTGTCGAAAAGGTATTAGGGGCATAGCACATTAATGATATAGCATTCGTGAGGCATTATTAATAAGAAAAAATTAGTTTCCAATTTTATTTATCATTTTTTCCTTGCATAAACAGTTCTGGTTATAGAACTGCTCTTAGTGCATGATGCAAATGATAACATGGATATTATGATTGGAAAGGTCTCGTCGCGTTGATCGATGTAGACATATTATTTGTTGAATTTCGAAAAAAAAGAATCCAAAGATATGAATTTTTCCATTCGAAGTATTTATAAGAACATTTAATGGATTTTGGAATTTTAATTATTCAAAAATAAATAAAAATCAAAACAGAGGTGGTATTATTAATCCTCAAATTTTTTTATCCACTTTTATATGTAGAAATATTTTAGTTTGGATTACTAATTAAAACATAGGATTTATTCATTCAAAACATTTTCTGAAAAATTTTGTTGAATAGAAAAGATTTGGGAATTTGTTTTGTACCGAAGAGAACTAGCGAGATACAACCGTACAGGGGAAAAACAATTAAGATTGGAAGATTATGAGCTAGTCAAATGGACTCGTGCGGAGTACGTGAATAGGAGATAGCACATGCAATTTTTAAACAAATCCAGAACGGATGCATGTCATCGCCTGACGAAAATGAACCCGTATATACGCAGCGTCAGATAAAATACCGAGAAAAATAAAAAAGAGCATGAAGCGCGTTGAGGCTCGAACACTGAATCCAGAACATACAGAGAGTACGTGGTAGCACTGCCTTGAGCTGTGTTTGATCAATGTTGGAAGGGAGGCGCCGAAATTAATCTGTAGATGGCTCGGAATAGAGGCATATGGAATAGCGACGTTGGCAGTTAGTTTGGAACTCTGAAAACTGTCGATTGTTTGCTGAATTTTGCCGTCAGAGAATGCAGTAAAAACAGAGGAAAAAGAAGGAAGATTGAGAACTTGCGGGACCTCGGTCTAGTCGGCTGGTGCCTACAGATTGGTGCTGGTACCACCAGCTCAGGCTGAGACTGGTTATTGGTCAAGGCGACGTTAAAGCTGGGGTAGAGGTGCTCGGAAACATAGTAAAAAAGGTGGCGAAGCTGAGTTCGGTGACTGTCAAAACTGAAGTAGAGTATAGAAACTCGACAGTGAGAAACGCTCAACTTCGGAGGAGGATGCAGAGGCGCACAGAGCGTAGATTTGGACGTGGTTCTCTGCAGGCTATAGCTGGATGCACCTAGATGATTTGTGTGTGTTGTACTGAGGCTGGGGTTGATGGATATGAGCCTATCATGCTCAGGAACGGGAGGCAAAAATTAGTGGCGTGCTACTGATTCTGTACCGCGGCGAGGAGACGGACAACGGCGCTCCAGCGGAGTTCTAGTGGTCTGCTTAAACCGAGAAGACGACAAGGAGATGATGATGGATGAGGCGCAGATTTAGGACAAAGTGGACGAGACCAACGGCGACGGGATTGATGGGGATCTACAATGACATCGTCGAATAGCAGGACACGAACGACCGAGAGAGATTTCATGATGCACATGCAGGTACGGGAGGTCGGGAAGCTCACCAGGACGCCTCTCATCTAGCCCCTCTAGTGGAGTTAGTGTAGATCATGTGCGAGGCTCGTGGACAGCAACTTCGGGCTCCTCGCGGGCATGACGCAGCGGCGGCGGCTAGGGTTTTGCAGTGGAGAAAAGAGAAGAGGGGACAGCGAGATCTCGATGGTAAGGAGAGGGAGTGGTTGAGGATTAGGAGCGGGGATACTTTGCTGATGCCTTTTATGGATAGGGAGAAGGCAAGGGGAAGGGGGCACGACGCGGCTCACGTGCCTGGCACGGCTAGAAGATACACAGTGGCACGCTGGCGATCACGTGTGTGGCGTCCCGCAAAAATCACTACTAGAAAATCGCGTTGTTTTTGTGCATTGCATCATCATGACCGCATGCTCATGTCAGCATGTCACCTCGCATTTGAGCATCATCATGTCATCTTGCATTTGTTTGCATAAAACCATTTTTGAAAAGCCTGTTTCCATTTTCTAAACGCCCCGTCTTGTTTTCAAATTAAAACCCGGGTCTCCGGAATATTTTGTTTTGTCTAACCACGGTTTACAAAAGCCCGGTTTTAATTGAATAAAACATTTAATTACGTTTAGGGGGCAGCCAAACCGGGCCGATCCGACCCAGTCGGCCATCCCAGTACAAACCAGCCTACCCAAAATCCTAAAACTACCCCAACCTATTCTACCCACCCTTCAGCCACCTCACCCCCTCCAATCACTTGGCGACACCTCATCCCCTCCACCTCACTCCACCCAATCACACGCTGCCACCTCATCTTACCCTCACACCTCTCTCTCCCCCACTGCCACCTCACCCACTCTGCCCCCAGATCCCCAACGCCACCACACACACACACACCACCTCGCCCAACCACCTCCTTCCCCGACCCGGCCCACCCTTCTCCTCTCTCCCCGACCCGCTCCTCTCCTGCATCACCACGCACCCACGTTTCCCAGCCTTGTCACCGCCAGCCACCGCCTTCCTCGAGACTTCCCTGGCTCCGCCGCTCGGCTCGCCGCCCACCTCCGCCCTCCCTTCTCTCTCTCTCAGCGCCGCCCTCCGCCTCGACTAAGCGCGTCCGCCGGGCCCTCCTCCGCTGCTGGGGACCCTCCCACCTTCTTCTGCGACGCCTTTGGCCGACGGGCGCCTCCGTCATCGCGACCCCGCCCGAGCTCGCGCCCGCCTCTGGCCGTGCTCGCGCCGTCCCGTCCGGCCTCCCTCATGCCATCCTCGTCCGCGCCCGGCGAGCCGGCCCTGAGCCGCCTATCTCCTCTCGTGGTCACGCCGTCCTTGCGCTGCCCCCGAGCTCGCCACCACTGTCCTCCCGGCCGCCGCTACTCCTGCGTCCGTGTCGCCGGACTCCGCCGCGTCCCGCCGTCCTTGTCTGCGCGGCCCCCTTCTTCCCCGGGCCCAAGCTCGGCCTCCTATCTCGGCCGCGAGCATCGGGTAGTGCCGCCCGAAGCCCCCCCCTTTCCGCTGCTGCCGCTCCACGGCGAGGTCGTGGACCTCCTCTTGGCCAGCCGCCCTCCTCGCCGAGCTTGGCCACCTCGACAGCGTCCATGGCCTCTAGCTTGGCCTCGATCCCGCGTCTAGCACCTCCGCTTCTCCAGGCTTGACTCTGCTCAAGAGCACGAACTCATCTTGTTCAGAGGGTAACCATGTTGGGAGAGTATAGATGATGTGACGATGGCATGTGGTGGTGTGCTATAGATGATGTGAAATGGTGTATGCAAATCCGAAGGCCGTTGATGCCGAACCCCAAAGACTGATCCCGGAGAGCCCGAACCCGAACACCTCCGAGCACCAAGATCGTCGAACCCCCAAGATCGCCGAGGACCTCGGGTGCGCCAACATGGAAAACCGAAGACCGATCCCGGCATCCAAAGCCCTGAGACCGACCCCGAACCCCTTGGAACCTCAAGATCTTCACCACTCGAAGTGTTCCGCCAAGATCGCCATCGACAATGGAACCAAGACCGAACCCGGTGGCTTTTGCTGGACCATCAACAAGAGCTACAATGGGACGCCATGACTGAGACCCCGGACCCGAAGACCACATGTGCGACAAGTACTCCTTCCCGGATGCGATGCTCGAGAACACGGACGGTAAGGACACCGACGCAGAACGCCAAGTTCTTCATCCCGGACGCCAAGACCGACCTGATACGCGGGCCCGACAAGATCGACACCGACCAGGGCGAGTCCGATGCGCCCCGACGCCAACCAAGTCCTCCTTCCCGGAATGCCAAGATCTACCTCCGTTATCCGAGAACGATCCCGCCAAGGCCGAGCCCTAGATCCGGACCCTGAGACTCAACCCCGAACCCCTCGGAGCCCAAGTTCGCCAAACCCTAATGTGTGACCCCGATCCGAGCCCCTATTTTATAAATGCCATCTATATAAATTGTTGCATATTAAATTGTCATACTCGCATGCATATTTGTGTGGGTTTGGGGGCTTTTGCCAATTCACCTTATAATTAATTATGGAGTCTATATGCGGGATATCTTTGTCTTATTCCGGACTCCATTTAAATTTGTGCATCGAGCCGGTACTATATTTTGCCATGTTAAGACAACATTTAAATTGCGGGGGTTCTAAATAACTTGAACCGTTTAAATAAATGTCGGGACCCCGGTTCCGCTTAATATGGCCTAATTGCATTGCACCTTTGCCATGTCATACATCATACATGCATCATGCCCGATCTTCTGTCATAGTATTAAATAGCGCATCCGGTGTTTCTTCTAGTGTTTTGGTTCTTCGCGGATAAGGCCGTTGAGTTGATGCGAGTGACGCCCGTTCTTCGGATGAACCTTCAACAATGTTTTCAGGCGAGCATCTCCCCCTTTCTACCTATCTTACTTTTATAGTATTTATTCCCTCCTGTTGATCTATTGCTATCTGTGTTGCGATGCTCTAGTTTTCGTACCCGTGATATCCCTTGCAGCCTTATATTGCCTTGGACACCTCCTATTACCTGTTGTTTGGTAGATAGTTGGACCTGCGCGTCGTAGTCGCTTGCTCAAGTGCTGTTGCGTGTCGTCAAGTACCACAGTTGTTGGAGTATTGCCGAGTGTTTATTGTTGGAGCTGATCAAGACTTTAATTATTGTTTAATAACTAAAATTGAAGTAGGTAAATGCAGAGGCATAGGTGGGCAATAGATGTTATTTGGTTTTTAACCGTCCACTTGTGTCCCGTAGGACCCCGAGTACTTGATACATGTTCCTTGAATATTCGCGCTATCCACATCCGGGAGGATTATGGGACCCCCCTGAGCCAGAGCTTGATTCAGTCTTATTTCTTGGGGCCACAAACTAGTTTGAGGTTTTATTTCCTATCCTGTACTTATGCCATGCTTTACTGCTTTATTTTGTTGGAGATATGCCCTAGAGGCAATAATAAATATAGTTATTATTATATCTTTGTGTTTATGATAAATGTTTACATTCATGCTATAATAGTATTAACAAGGAAACATTAATACTTGTGTGATTTGTAAACTTAATTTGAAGTCCCTAGTATAGCCTCTATACTTCACTAGCTAGTTGGTTGATTAATGATTGTGGTTTCCCTATCATGAACATTGAGATGTTATCAACAACAAGATCATATCGTTAGGAGAATGATATGGTGGACATACTCCTATAGATAAGCATAGCATAAAGATCAAGTCATTTCAATAGTTAAATTGCTATATGCTTTCTGATACATAGTAACCTAATTCCTTCGACCATGAGATCATGCATATCACCTTTACCGGATGGATGCTTTGATGACATCAAACACCACACCGTATCGGGTGGCTATAAAGGTGGCATTGAGTGTTCGGAAAGTATTGGTTGAAACACATGGATCAAGAGTGGGATTTGTCCATCCATATGACGGATAGATATACTCTGGGCCCTCTAGGTGGAATGTCATCCAATTAGCTTGCAAGCATGTGACTAGGTCACAAGGGATCACATATCACGGGAACGAAAGAGTACTTATCGGTAACGAGGTTGAACTAGGTATGCAGAGATACCGACGATCATAACCTCGGATAAGTAAACTATCGTGAGACAATGGGAAATTGGTATCGTATGTAAGTGGTTCATTCGATCGCAAAGTAATCGTAGAAATATGTGGGAGCCATATGAATTTCCAGATTCCTCTATTGGTTATTGTTCGGAGAAGTGTCTCGATCATGTCCGCATAATTCACGAACCGTAGGGAGACACACTTAAGGATTGACGTTGTTTTGAGTAGTTATGGTATTATGAGAAAGAGACGAATGTTGTTGAGTCTCGGATGGGATCCGGGATATCACGAGGTGATCCGGAATGGTCCGGAGAATAAGATTCATATAAGGAAAGTCCCGTTTCGGAGTTCAGGAATGATTTCGGTGTTTTCATCGGGAATGTTCTAGAAGGTTCCGGATTGTCCGGCACTCCGGGGGGGGAGGGTACATGAATGTGTCATTGAATGATTGCATCATGTAATAAGTGTTCTTGCTGTTCCAAAACTAAAAAGTCAAACTGACAGTTTGAAAGTCAAACGGCTAAAACAGGAAACTGTGGGAAACAGGAAACTGTGGGAAACAAGCAAGAGGAGGTTGAAACCAACTTGGAGGAGGAGTCCCTCTCCTCCAAGCCGGCGGCCCACCTATGCCGAGTTGGGGAGGGACTCCCCTCCCTCCCCTGGCGTGCCAGCCCCTCCACCTATAAAAGGAGGGGCAGGGCCTCCTCCTCTAGACACACAAGTTCCTATCCTCTAATCTCCGGTTTAGAGCCATTTTGGATTAGAGCTTCTAATTGCTTTAGCCTGCGGTTTAGAGCCTTCTAATTGGTGTGTCTAATCCCTAGACCACTAATAGCCATCTCTCATACTCCACCATACTCGCTCCGGCTTAAGGCGAAGCCTGCGATTTCCCTCTACTTAGGTACCACGCCAGTTGTCTTGGAATCGCGAGGAGAGTGCTACAACCTCCATTTTCTTGGAACAAGGGAGAGGAAGGTCTTCGTCAGTACCGAACGTGTGACCGATCATGGAGCGCTTAGCACGCGGAAGGATCGTCTACGATCTTGAGATCGGAAGAATGACTACATCACCCACGAGAATCCGCTCTCGTTAAACACTTTGGAATCTTCGAGGTAAGTTAATCCATCGACTCGTTGCTACAATCTAGTAGATAGATCTTGGCTTGTTTGTTTGTATGCGATAGAAATTTTTGTTTTCCATGCTACGAACCCTACAAGTATCGAGCCGTGTCTATATGTAGATCTATTGCAGAGTAGAACACAATGGTCATTGTGGCGTTGATGCTTTTATTGTCGATTGCTTTTGTGTACTTTGCATCTTGCGGTATGTTGGGATGAAGCGGCCGGGCTAACCTTACATGACATCGTTCATGAGACTTGCTCCACGCTTAACATGCAACTTGTATTGCATAAGTGGCTTTATGGTGCCTGTTTCTCCTAGCATAGTTAAGATCCAATTTACAACGGGTGATCAACAATGCTAGTATCAATGTTGTGGTTCTTGTTCGTAAGTTAGAGCGACACTTATTGAAAGCCCCAAACCACGTAAAATATGCAAAGAAAGTAGAGGCGTCTAACTTTGTTTTGCGGGGTGTCTTGATGATGTGATATGGCCATGATTGTGATTATATTTGATGTATGCAATGTTCCTTATTGTAAGTTGGCAACCGTGAGCCATATGGTTGTCTTTAATTTATGTTAAGACCCGTGTCTATTCAAAGTAGTTGTAATAGTTGAAGCGGTGGGCGACAACCATGGAGAAGCGTCATTGACCTTGATGCAATGCGGTGATGATGGAGATCATGTTCGTGCTTGAAGATGGAGATCGGAAGCACAAAGAAGAAAGGCCATATCATATCACATATTATTGAATTGCATGTGATGTTAATCCTTTATGCATCTTGTATTGATTGGTAGGACGGTAGCATTATAAGATGATCCCTCATGCACATCAATTTCAAGTCATAAAGTGTTCGCCCTTAGTTAGCACCGTTGCTAAAGCTTGTTGTTTCAAGCACCACGTGATGATCGGGTGTGTTAGATTCTCGCAGTGTATACAACATGAGCAAGCCAGTTGCTCATGCAGATACTAAGGTTTGATCTTGACGAGCCTAGCATGTATGGACATGGTCTCGGAACACGGATCATCGAAAGGTAAAGCATGAATCGTATAGTAGATATGATGAACATGACGATTGTTCGCCATTGAAACTATATCAACTCTCATGATGATCGGTGTTGATGTAGTGGATTTGGTTCGTGTGATCACTAAAACAATGTGAGGGATGTTGTTTTGGTGGGAGTTCACCTAGTTTAATTTCATTAATTAATTTGAACTCAATTTGTCATAAACTTAGTCTAAACTATTGCAAATATGTTGTAGATCAATGGCAGCCCCTACCATCAATTTTAATGCGTTCCTAGAGAAAGAAAAGTTGAAAAACAATGGAAGCAACTTCATGGATTGGTTCCGCAATTTGAGGATTGTCCTCACGGTGGTAATTTGACCTATGTCTGGATGCACATTTGGGTGACCCACTGCGGTGATGCTCGATGAAGTAAAGAATGTTTACCTCGCTCGGAAGAATCGGTACTCCATAGTTCGATGTGCTATCTTGTATGGTTTATAATCGAGCTTGAGAAAAGGTTTGAAGAGTCGGACCCATATGATATTGTCGAGGATCTCAAATTGATTTTTGAGACTCATGCAATTGAAAGCTATGAGGCTTACGAAAAGTTCTTTAACTGCAAGATGGAAGAGGGCAGCTCCGTCAGTGAGCATGTGCTTAAGATGTCTGGGCACGCAAACAAACTTCAAATCTTGGGTATAGTGATTCCTAATGCTTTGGGGATTTACCGTCTCCTCCAGTCACTTCCACCAAGTTACAGGAACTTTGTGATGAACTACAACATGCAGAACATGAACAAAGAGTTGCCAGAATTGTTTGCTATGTTAAAATCTGCAGAAGTGGAGATCCAGAAAGAGCACCAAGTGTTGTTGGTCAATAAGACCACCAAACTCAAGAAAGGCAAGTCTAAGCAAAAGGGACACTTCAAGAAGGGTGGTAAGAAAGTTACCACGCCGGCGAAGAAGACCAAGGCTGGACCCAAGCCTGAAAATGAGTGCTTTCTTTGCAAGGGAGAAGGTCCTTTGGCGGAATTGCCCAAAGTACTTGGCGGATATGAAGAACGGCAACATCAAGAAGAAAGGTATATCGATATACATGTTATTGATGTGTATCTCACTAGTACTGTAGTAGTGCACGGGTATTTGATACTAGTTCGGTTGCTCATATTTGTAACTCGAACAAAGTCTTTGCAGAATAAGCGGAAGCTAGCGAATAACGAGGTGACGATGCGGCGTGGGAAAGCGGATCAAAGGTTGATGTGATCGCGGTCGACGCTACCCCTTCATCTACCATCGGGATTAGTTTTATACTTAAATAATTGTTATTTAGTGCTGTGTTGAGCATGAACATTATATCGGGATCTTGTTTATTGCAGACGGTTACTTGTTTAAGTCAGAGAATAATGGTTGTTCGATTTATATGAGTAATATGTTTTATGCACATGCACCTTTGATAGATGGTCTATTCTTATTGAATCTCGATAGTGGAAATACACATATCAACAAAATTGAGGCTAAACGTTTGAAATCAAGCGATAATTCGACCTATATGTGGCACTGTCGTCTTGGTCACATTGGAGTGAAGCATATGAAGAAACTCCATTCCGATGGACTTCTTGAATCACTTGATTTTGAATCACTTGAAAGATGCGAAGCATGTCTGATGGGAAAAATGACTAAGACTCCATTTTCTGGTATGATGGAGCGAGCTACGGACTTATTGGAAATCATACATACCGATGTGTGTGGTCCAATGAGTGTAGCATCGCGCGGTGGTTATCGTTATGTTCTTACCTTCACGGATGACTTGAGTAGATATGGGTATATCTATTTCATGAAACATAAGTCCGAAACTTTCGAGAAGTTTAAGGAGTTTCAAAGTGAGGTAGAGAATCAACGTAACAAGAAGATTAAATTTCTACGTTCTGATCATGGAGGTGAATATCTAAGTTACGAGTTTGGCGAGCATTTGAAGAAATGAATACTTTCACAATTGACACATGGGAACACCACAGCGTAATGGTGTGTCCGAACGTCATCGAACTCTCTTAGATATGGTTCGTTCTATGATGTCACTTATGATTTACGCTATCACTTTGGGGTGATGCATTAGAAACAGCCGCATTCACTTTAAATAGGGCACCGTCTAAATCCGTTGAAACGACACCGTATGAATTATGGTTTGGGAAGAAACCTAAATTGTCGTTCCTTAAAGTTTGGGGATGCGAAGCCTATGTAAAGAAGTTACAGCCGGACAAGCTTGAACCCAAAGCGGAAAAATGCGTCTTCATAGGATACCCTAGGATACCCGAAGGAAACTATTGGGTATACCTTCTATCATAGATCCGAAGGCAAAATCTTCGTTGCCAAGAATGGATCCTTTCTAGAGAAGGAATTTCTCGCGAAAGAAGTGACTGGAAGGAAAGTAGAACTCGACGAGGTTGTCGAACCTTCTCTCGAAATTACGAGTAGCGCAAAGACGGAAGAAGTTCTGTGGTGCCTGCACCAATTAGAGAGGAAGCTAATGATGATGATCATGAAACTTCGGTTGAAGTTGCTCTGAGCCTCGGAGGTCAACGAGAACTCGTACCACTCCAGTTGGTATGATCCGTTATGAGTGTCATGTTGGTAGACAACACCGATGACCCCAGACATATGAGGAAGCGATGATGAGCCAGATTCCAATAAATGGCAAGAAGCCATGAAATCCGAGATTGGATCCATGTACGAAAACCAAGTATGGACTTTGGTGGACTTCTGGGATGGCGGAAGGCTGTCGGGAACAAATGGATTTTCAAGAAGAAAACAGATCTTGACGGTAATGTTCGTCTATAAAGCTCGACTTGTCGCAAAAGGGTTTCGACAAATTCAAGGAGTTGACTACGATGAGACTTTCTCACCGATGGCGAAGCTAAAGTCTGAGGATTATGTTAGCAATCGCTGCATATTATGATTAAGAGATATGGCAGATGGATGTCAAAACAGCATTCCTCAATGGAGATATTGATGAAGAGTTGTATATGATGCAACCCAAAGGTTTTGTCGATCCTAAAGATGCTAACAAGGTATGCAAACTTCAACGGTCCATCTATGGATTGAAGCAAGCATCCCGAAGTTGGAATCAACGTTTTGATAAGGTGATCAAAAGTTTTGGTTTTATACAAACTTATGGAGAAGCTTGTATTTACAAGAAAGTGAGTGGGAGCTCTGTAGCATTCTTAATACTGTATGTGGATGACATATTGTTGATTGGGAATGATGTAGACCTTCTTAATAGTGTCAAGGAATATTTGAATAATAGTTTTTCAATGAAGGATATTGGCGAAGCAGCTTACATATTAGGCATAAATATTTATAGAGATAGATCGAAACGCCAAATATCATTGTCACAGAGTACATATTTGGACAAAGTTCTAAAGAGGTTTGGAATGGAAGAAAGCAAGAAAGGTTTCTTGCCCATGTTGCCCAATACGACCTTGAGTAAAACTCAAAGTCCGACATCGGCATAAGATAGAGAAAGGATGAGTAAGACTCCCTATGCCTCAGCCATAGGATCTCTAATGTATGCCATGCTATGTACTAGACCCGACATTGCATATCTTTAGTTTAACTAGCAGATATCAAAGTGATCCGAGTGGATCATTGGAATGGTCAAAAACATCCTTAAGTACTTGAGAAGAACTAAGGATATGGTTCTTTCTTATGGAGGTGATGAACAGCTCGTTGTTAATGGTTACACCGATGCTAGTTGGAACACCGATCCGGATGATTCTAAATCACAATCTGGATACGTATTTATTTTGAATGGTGCAGCAGTTAGCTGGAGGAGTGCAAAGCAAAGCGTTGTGGAAAGATCTTCAACTGAATGGAATACATGGCTGCTTCGGAGGCTTCACAAGAAGCGATATGGATGAAAGAGTTCATTACAGAGCTGGGTGTGGTTCCTAGTGCGCTGGACCCAATGTCTATCTACTGTGATAACATGGGCGCCATAGCTATTTCGCAAGAACCAAGGTCACACAAGAAGCTGAAGCATATCAAGCTGCGTTTTCACGCTATTCGAGAACATATCCAGGATGGGGATATAAAGATTTGCAAAGTACACACTGATCTGAATGTGGCGGATCCGTTGACTAAACCTCTCCCGAGGGCAAAACATGACCAACACCAAATTGCCATGGGTGTTCGGTATATTACCATGTAATCTAGATTAGATGACTCTCGTTCAAGTGGGAGACTGTTGGAGATATGCCCTAGAGGCAATAATAAATATAGTTATTATTATATCTTTGTGTTTATGATAAATGTTTACATTCATGCTATAATAGTATTAACAAGGAAACATTAATACTTGTGTGATTTGTAAACTTAATTTGAAGTCCCTAGTATAGCCTCTATACTTCACTAGCTTGTTGGTTGATTAATGATTGTGGTTTCCCTATCATGAACATTGAGATGTTATCAACAACAAGATCATATCGTTAGGAGAATGATATGGTGGACATACTCCTATAGATAAGCATAGCATAAAGATCAAGTCATTTCAATAGTTCAATTGCTATATGCTTTACGATACATAGTAACCTAATTCCTTGACCATGAGATCATGCATATCACCTTTACCGGATGGATGCTTTGATGACATCAAACACCACACCGTGAATCGGGTGGCTATAAAGGTGGCATTGAGTGTTGGAAAGTATTGGTTGAAACACATGGATCAAGAGTGGGATTTGTCCATCCATATGACGGATAGATATACTCTGGGCCCTCTCGGTGGAATGTCATCCAATTAGCTTGCAAGCATGTGACTGGGTCACAAGGGATCACATATCACGAGCGAGAAAAGAGTACTTATCGGTAACGAGGTTGAACTAGGTATGCAGAGATAGCGATCATAACCTCGGATAAGTAAACTATCGTGAGACAAAGGGAAATTGGTATCGTATGTAAGTGGTTCATTTGATCGCAGTTATCGAGAAATATGTGGGAGCCATATGAATTTTCAGATTCCTCTATTGGTTATGGTTGGAGAAGTGTCTCGATCATGTCCGCATAATTCACGAACCGTGGAGACACACTTAAGGATTGACGTTGTTTTGAGTAGTTATGGTATTATGAGAAAGAGACCGAATGTTGTTCGGAGTCTCGGATGGGATCCGGGATATCACGAGGTGATCCGGAATGGTCCGGAGAATAAGATTCATATAAGGAAAGTCCGTTTGAGTTCAGGAATGATTAGGTGTTTTCATCGGGAATGTTCTAGAAGGTTCAGTTGTCCGCACTCGGGGAGGTACATGAATGTGTCATTGAATGATTGCATCATGTACTAAGTGTTTTTGCTGTTCCAAAACTGAAAAGTCAAACTACCAGTTTGAAAGTCAAACGGCTAAACAGAAACTGGGAAACAGGAAACTGTGGGAAACAAGCAAGAGGAGGTTGAAACCAACTTGGAGGAGGAGTCCCTCTCCTCCAAGCCGGCGGCCCACATAGGCCGAGTTGGGGAGGTACTCCCCTCCCTCCCCTGGTGCGTTGGCCCCTCCACCTATAAAAGGAGGGGCAGGGCCTCCTCCTCTAGACACACAAGTTCATATCCTCTAATCTCCGGTTTAGAGCCGTTTTGGTTTAGAGATTCTAATTGCTTTAGCCTGCGGTTTAGAGCCTTCTAATTGGTGTGTCTAATCCCTAGACCACTAATAGCCCTCTCTCATACTCCACCATACTCGCTCCGGCTTAAGGCGAAGCCCTGCGGGATTTCCCCTCTACTTCCGGTACCACGCCGTTGTCTTTGCGGAATCGCGAGAGTGCTACAACCTCCATTTTCTTTGGAACAAGGAGAGTAAGGTCTTCGTCAGTCGAACGTGTGACCGATTGTGGAAGCGCCTTGGGACGTAGCGTCGGAAGGATCGTCTACACGATCTTGAGATCGGAAAGAGTACGACTACATCACCCACGAGAATCCGCTCTCGTTAAACACTTTGGAATCTTCGAGGGTAAGTTATTCCATCGACTCGTTGCTACAATCTAGTAGATAGATCTTGGCTTGTTTGTTTGTATGCGATAGAAATTTTTTGTTTTCCATGCTACGAACCCCTACATATTTACGATTGTGCGAGGAGCACCTGTACTGTTTAGGTAAGCGGAGTGTTTTTGCGGTATCGACAAGCCCAGTCACATTTTCGGGTTCCCAGTCGTTTACAGCCATTGACGCAAACCTTGAGTCCATCTCGGAGTCAGTTAACTTCATTCTTGGTGTACTCAATGGGTGGCCCCTGAAATATTTCTGAATCCTGTGATTTCTTTGTCGTGAAAGCCTCGTTGGGTTTTGATTTGGTTTTCCGAGGTTGATCGAGTGTGTGTTGCTATTTGTGCACCCTGCAGGTAAAACTTTATGAAAGCCGTGTCCGCGGTTATGGACGACTTGAAGCACAGTATCTCGATCATAGACAACTATAAATAAAGTAGTGCTATAAATTTGACTTTATAATGACTAGTAATCAGCTTCACTATAATGGAATGGCTAAATAAAATTGCCAACAATTGCTTGTTTGGGTTGGCTTGCTACCATTGTATCGACTAGTAAGTATTGCAACTATAACGAATGGCTAAATAAAAGTACCAACAACTGCTGGGTTTTGGGTTATCTCATGCTAATTGTATTTGACTAGTAAGTGCCGCAACTACAACGGAATGGTTAACTAAAACTGCCCACTGCTTATTTTACCAGGATGACTATCTATATCTGACTAGTAATTGCCGCAACTACAACGGAATAAATAAAACTGCCAACCGTGTGAGTTCCTCGGTTGACTTCCTCGTTTGGTCTCGAGGGGGAAATACCAGGATGGGATTGTTTGGTGTTAGATTCAGGTTGGCTCCGAATAGATCTTTCTTAACCCTCTCTGATAGCCGACAGTTGTATCGAGTCTCTATAGGTTGTTTAGTGCATGCCGCTCTGCCGCTCAGTCCACCATACCTATGTAGGCGAGGACCGCCGAATTCTAGCCTCGCGTGTCTTGGCCTCGATCTTGACCGCTCTCTCTTTTCCTTTGCCCTTTGTCGGCACCCTTTTGTTAAGAGGGTTTTGAGATCGACGTCGTTAGCGGGTTACCCTTCCGGCTTGGGCAGGGTTATGGACGCCATTGGTTATTCTTGTGGCTCTTAGCCCCATTTTCAACTTGTCCGTAGTCGGACGCCTATCATTTTCAAGGTGATTTGGATCTTTGTACATTATATCTGTATTCTTGACTCGTGGAGTCATTGTATATATATCTGCGTGGGTCCCATCGAGGACTGTTGTGTAATGTTATTACTTCGTTTTCCACCCGAAAGTGCTGGTGGGCACCTTTGAATCGTTCTATGCGGGTTTGGCGGGTTTCGCTAAAACTTGCATAGGGCGATCGAGGGTTCTGAGTGGTATCGAGCCCAGGTTGCGATACCCCACAAGTCCAGCCTGTAGGATAACCTAGCTAACGGTCAAGTAGGGTGTCAAAACTATTCTTGCAAAATCGGTTGGATAGTTACGATTAGGTCTGATTTTACTCCTTACCCCTCTGCTCTCCTCTCACCTCTGCGTGTTTTGAATCCGCTCTCTTCTCTCTCTTGAGTCCGATTTCGTGGTTGGGTTCCATCGCACCTTGAGGTTTTGCTTCCTCCTTTAGTAACGGTGTTGCTACATCTGGTCTTCATGCTATCCGAGAATCCTTAAATGGTGGACTCTCTTTGTTCCTTCTTGTGCCTTCGGTGTTTTCGACGACGACATCATCTACGCCAGATCCGGCAGTCGCATCACTCCTTTGATTCCAAACCCGATTGTCGAGATCTTGATCGATTCGAGAATGGTTGCACGCTTTTCTACTGATTGTGCAGAGTAATAGTTTGGGTGCGTGATGGATTGGCCCCCATGCCGACTACCCCTTCTATTCGCTTTTGTACATTGAAGTGGATGAGAATGCATCGGTTCTCTCTTTCTATCGGAGTTAGAGGTGGCTTTATTTGTTGATACCTCCACCTTCGACCTTTTGTTCCCGGAGTGTTCTCTCGACGAACCCGGACAACGTCCTCTTGTTAGTGGTGTCGCGAGGATCTACACGGTGCGAGAAGATTCAGGTCGCCGCCCTTCTTCCCGGTACCATGAGGCGGATCTCGAGGGCGAGATCCATTGTTAGTGGTGTCGAATTGTGGCGCCCCGCAAAAACCACTACTAGAAAATCGTGTTGTTTTTGTGCATTGCATCATCATGACCGCATGCTCATGTCATCATGCCACCTCGCATTTGAGCATCGTCATGTCATCTTGCATTTGTTTGCATAAAACCATTTTCGAAAAGCCTGTTTCCGTTTTCTAAACGCCCCGTCTTGTTTTCAAATTAAAACCCGGGTCTCCGGAATATTTTGTTTTGTCTAACCACGGTTTACAAAAGCCCGGTTTTAATTGAATAAAACATTTAATTACTTTTAGGGGGCAGCCGAATCGGGCCGATCCGACCCAGTCGGCCACCCCAGTACAAACCAGCCTACCCAAAATCCTAAAACTACCCCAACCTATTCTACCCACCCTTCAGCCACCTCACCCCCTCCAATCACTTGGCGACACCTCACCCCTCCACCTCACTCCACCCAATCACACGCTGCCACCTCATCTTACCCTCACACCTCTCTCTCCCCCACTGCCACCTCACCCACTCTGCCCCCAGATCCCCAACGCCACCACACACACACACCACCGCCCTCGCCCAACCACCTCCTTCCCCTGGACCCGGCCCCACCACCCCTTCTCCTCTCTCCCCCCGACCCCGCTCCTCTCCACCATCTGCGCACCTGACCCAGCGCGTCGGCCGGCCTTGACTTCGCCACCACCGCCGCCTTCCTCGAGACTTCTCTGCCTGCAGCTCACTTGACCTCGGCCTCCGCCTCCCCTCCTCTCTCTCTCCAGCAGCCGCCGCCCTCCGCCTCGACTAGCGCGTTCGCCCGCCCATTGCCAGGGGACCCTCCCCACCCTTCTTGCGGCCTGCCGCCCGGGCCGACGGCGCCGCCTCCGGTCATCGCGACCCCACGCCCCGAGCTCCGCGCCCCGCCTCTGGCCGTGCTCCACGCCGTTCCCGTCCGGCCTCCCTCATGCCATCCTCGTCCGCGAGCCGCCTCGCGCCGCTTAGCTCCTCTGCCGCCGAGCCACGCCGCCCTTCGCGCACCGCCCCCGAGCTCCGCCACCACCGCTGTCCTCCGGCCCGGCCATGCTCGCCCTGCCCCGCGTTCGTGTCGCCGGACTCCGCCGCGTCCCGCCGTCCTCGTCTGCGCGGCCCCCTTCTTCCCCGGGCCCAAGCTCGTCCTCCCATCTCGGCCGCGAGCGTCGTGTAGTGTCGCCCGAAGCCCCCCTTTCCGCTGCTGCCGCTCCACGGCGAGGTCGTGGACCTCCTCTTGGCCAGCCGCCCTCCTCGCCGAGCTTGGCCACCTCGACAGCGTCCATGGCCTCTAGCTCGGCCTCGATCCCGCGTCCAGCACCTCCGCTTCTCTAGGCTTGACTCTGCTCAAGAGCACGAACTCATCTTGTTCAGAGGGTAACCATGTTGGGAGAGTATAGATGATGTGATGATGGCATGTGGTGGTGTGCTATAGATGATGTGAAATGGTGTATGCAAATCCGAAGGCCGTTGATGCCGAACCCCAAAGACCTATCCCGGAGAGCCCGAACCCGAACACCTCCGAGCACCAAGATCGTCGAACCCCCAAGATCGCTGAGGACCTCGGGTGCGCCAACATGGAAAACCGAAGACCGATCCCGGCGTCCGAAGCCCTGAGACCGACCCCGAACCCCTTGGAACCTCAAGATCTTCACCACTCGAAGTGTTCCGCCAAGATCGCCATCGACAATGGAACCAAGACCGAACCCGGTGGCTTTTGCTGGACCATCAACAAGAGCTACAATGGGACGCCATGACTGAGACCCCGGACCCGAAGACCACATGTGCGACAAGTACTCCTTCCCGGATGCGATGCTCGAGAACACGGACGGTAAGGACACCGACGCAGAACGCCAAGTTCTTCATCCCGGACGCCAAGACCGACCTGATACGCGGGCACGACAAGATCGACACCGACCAAGGCGAGTCCGATGCGCCCCGACGCCAACCAAGTCCTCCTTCCCGGAATGCCAAGATCTACCTCCGTTATCCGAGAACGATCCCGCCAAGGCCGAGACCTAGATCCGGACCCTGAGACTCAACCCCAAACCCCTCGGAGCCCAAGTTCGCCAAACCCTAATGTGTGACCCCGATCCGAGCCCCTATTTTATAAATGCCATCTATATAAATTGTTGCATATTAAATTGTCATACTCGCATGCATATTTGTGTGGGTTTGGGGGATTTTGCCAATTCACCTTATAATTAATTATGGAGTCTATATGCGGGATATCTTTGTCTTATTCCGGACTCCATTTAAATTTGTGCATCGAGCCGGTACTATATTTTGCCATGTTAAGACAACATTTAAATTGCGGGGGTTCTAAATAACTTGAACCGTTTAAATAAATGTCGGGACCCCGGTTCCACTTAATATGGCCTAATTGCATCGCACCTTTGCCATGTCATACATCATACATGCATCATGCCCGATCTTCTGTCATAGTATTAAATAGCGCATCCGGTGTTTCTTCTAGTGTTTTGGTTCTTCGCGGATAAGGCCGTTGAGTTGATGCGAGTGACGCCCGTTCTTCGGATGAACCTTCAACAATGTTTTCAGGCGAGCATCTCCCCCTTTCTACCTATCTTACTTTTATAGTATTTATTCCCTCCTGTTGATCTATTGCTATCTGTGTTGCGATGCTCTAGTTTTCGTACCCGTGATATCCCTTGCAGCCTTATATTGCCTTGGACACCTCCTATTACCTGTTGTTTGGTAGATAGTTGGACCTGCGCGTCGTAGTCGCTTGCTCAAGTGCTGTTGCGTGTCGTCAAGTACCACAGTTGTTGGAGTATTGCCGAGTGTTTATTGTTGGAGCTGATCAAGACTTTAATTATTGTTTAATAACTAAAATTGAAGTAGGTAAATGCAGAGGCATAGGTGGGCAATAGATGTTATTTGGTTTTTAACCGTCCACTTGTGTCTCGTAGGACCCCGAGTACTTGATACCTGTTCCTTGAATATTCGCGATATCCACATCCGGGAGGATTATGGGACCCCCCCTGAGCCAGAGCTTGATTCAGTCTTATTTCTTGGGGCCACAAACTAGTTTGAGGTTTTATTTACTATCCTGTACTTATGCCATGCTTTACTGCTTTATTTACGATTGTGCGAGGAGCACCTGTACTGTTTAGGTAAGCGGAGTGTTTTCGCGGTATCGACAAGTCTAGTCACATTTTCGGGTTCCCAGTCGTTTACAGCCATTGACGCAAACCTTGAGTCCGTCTCGGAGTCAGCTAACCGCTATGGTGTACTCAATGGGGTGGCCCCGAAATATTTCTGAATCTGTGATTGCTTTGTCGTGAAAGCCTTGTTGGGTTTTGATTTGGTTTTTCCGAGGTTGATCGAGTGTGTGTTGCTATTTGTGCACCCCTGCAGGGTAAAACTTTCTGAAAGCCGTGTCCACGGTTATGGACGACTTGGAGCACAGTATCTCGATCATAGACAACTATAACTAAAGTAGTGCTATAAATTTGACTTTATAATGACTAGTAATCAGCTTCACTATAATGGAATGGCTAAATAAAATTGCCAACAATTGCTTGTTTGGGTTGGCGCTTGCTACCATTGTATCTGACTAGTAAGTATTGCAACTATAACGGAATGGCTAAATAAAAGTACCAACAACTGCTGGGTTTTGGGTTATCTCATGCTAATTGTATTTGACTAGTAAGTGCCGCAACTACAACGGAATGGTTAACTAAAACTGCCCACTGCTTATTTTACCAGGATGACTATCTATATCTGACTAGTAATTGCCGCAACTACAACGGAATAAATAAAACTGCCAACCGTGTGAGTTCCTCGGTTGACTTCCTCGTTTGGTCTCGAGGGGGAAATACCAGGATGGGATTGTTTGG
Source organism: Avena longiglumis (assembly GCA_030063025.1). Taxonomy (NCBI): domain Eukaryota; kingdom Viridiplantae; phylum Streptophyta; class Magnoliopsida; order Poales; family Poaceae; genus Avena; species Avena longiglumis. The sequence continues at coordinate 236,529,105 of CP125978.1, read as the reverse complement.
TGTTAGATTCAGGTTGGCTCCGAATAGATCTTTCTTAACCCTCTCTGATAGCCGACAGTTGTATCGAGTCTCTATAGGTTGTTTAGTGCATGCCGCTCTGCCGCTCAGTCCACCATACCTATGTAGGCGAGGACCGCCGAATTCTAGCCTCGCCGTGTACTGGCCTCAGTACTGACCGCTCTCTCTTTTTCCTTTGCCCTTTGTCGTCACCCCTTTTGTTAAGCAGGTTTTGAGATCGACGTCGTTAGCAGGGTTACCCTTCCGGCTTGGCCTGGGCAGGGTTATGGACGCCATTGGTTATTCTTCAGGGCTCTTAGCCCCATTTGCATCTTGTCCGTAGTCGGACGCTCTATCATTTTCAAGGTGATTTGGATCTTTGTACATTATATCTGTATTCTTGACTCGTGGAGTTGCTTTTGTATATATCTGTTCTGTGGGTCCCATCGAGGACTGTTGTGTAATGTTATTACTTCGTTTTCCACCCGCACGAAAGTGCCTAGTGGGCAGCTTTGAATCATTTCTATGCGGGTTTGGCGGGTTTCGCTAAAACTTGCATAGGGCCGATTCTGAGGGTGTTACAACGTGTGAGGCAAGCAAGGCAGGCTGACGCGCGCTAGACTGGTGGAGTCGAACCAGGGAGCGAGGTTGGATACTGGGTTGACTCAGGTTCATCACAGGGAGAGGGTTCATACTTGGGATTACTAGGGAGGGATGGACATCGGTCAGACGCGGTACATGGTACAAGTTAGCTAGATAGGTGGCGATAGTTAAAGATCAGTGAGAATTTTGGTTAGCTAAATTAGATAAAGCCATTGGGGATGATTTAGTGGCAAGGGAATCTGATGGTGATATGCATCGATTAGATTGGTTGCGGTACCGAAGGCTTTGGCGTTGGGAAGTAAAACATGGGCAACAACTGAAACCTGGAGATTCTAGTGTAGCTGCAAGCAGTCGAAAGGAATCCGTGTGATCAAAATGAACGGGGACGAGGCGGTATGAACCATGAAATAATGAGACGTTTGACAGATTTTTGGGGATGGGGTTTGAAAATAAAGAGGGGGATGGACAATTTATAGAGTCCATAGTAGACTAGATGGGGCTAGTTTTTGCTCCAAACTTTTAGACAGGCTTTTTTCTTTTATTTTTATTTTTAGTAAAATATTAAAACTATGGTCACATGATGATAGATAGATCCACACATAGGGCATATGAGCATATATTAGAACAAAGCCAATAAATGGAGTCCATATGACAAGGTGCCGTAGAATATAGACAAGATCAAGTGGACAACATTGGTATGGATTCACACATGATATAAGGGCATGATTTAAATACAATCAAATATAAATAAAACACCTATATCCATGCATGGTAGAAAATAGAGCAAGATCATTGGGCCAAACAAGATTACTAGGATCCACACAACAACACATGTGTGTAATTAAATCCCAACAAATGAAGAAACCCATATGTCATGTGTGGTGGAGTCTAGAACAAGAACATATGACAAGATGGTGTGGCTTGTTAGTAGATAGAATGAATACAAAAGATATGCCCCCAAATCAATTAGGTCATTAACAACAAAAATAATATGAAGACTCAAGTAAGATGAATTTGGACATTATGGTTCCATCAAGTATGGCACCAACTGGAATAAGAAAACATAGAAGACAATTAGAGAGAGGAACTAAAAACTTAAATTCAAATATAGAGAATCATATACATGTGCAACAATTAATGCACAATTTAGATTATGTTCCATGCAATGTGGCATGATAAAAAATGATGATGCATGTTGATGTCATGATGATGCACAAAGTAGAAACAACAAGCGATTTTCTAGTAGTGTTTTTACCGGGGTGCTACAGATCCTTAAGTGTGTCTCCCTATGGTTCGTGAACAATGTAGACATGATCGATACGCTTCTCTGATCAATAAGCAATAGGGGGATCTGGAAATCCATATGTCTTCCACATAATTCTACGATGACTTCATGATCGAATGAACCACTTTACTTATCCAAGGTTTAATCATAGATATCTCTATATCTAGTTCAACCTCGTTATCGATAAGTACTCTTTACTCGTTTCGTGATATGACATCCATTGTGACCTAGTCACATGCTTGCAAGACAATTAGATGACATTCCATCGAGAGGGCCCAGAGTATATCTATCTATCATATGGATGGACAAATCCCACTCTTGATCCATGTGCTTCGACATATACTTTCAGAATACCTAATGCCACCTTTATTACCACCCAGTTATGGAAGTGGTATTTGATCTCATCAAAGCATCCATTCGGTGATGGTTATTAACATGATCTCATGGTCGAAGGATTAGGTTACTATGTATTTGAAAGCTTGTAGCAAACAAACTCTAAATGACTTGATCTTATGCTATTCTTACTATAGGAGTGTGTCCATCACATCATTCTCCTAATGACATGATCTTGTTATTAATAACATCTAATGTCCATGATCAGGAAACCATGATCATCTATTAATCAACAAGCTAGTTTAATAAGAGGCTTACTAGGACATTTTTTGTGTTTACAAGATACACAAGTTTTAATGTTTCTAGTTAATACAATTATAGAATGTTATGCAAACATTGATCATAAACACAAAGATATAATAATAACCATTTTTATTATTGCCTCTTGGGCATATCTCAAACAAATTGTCGCGGGGATCTACATGATCTCTGCGGTCGCATTGCTAGATGCATCCCTGGCTACCGCGCCACAATGCGGGGCGACCCCAACCTTCCGTTCGACATGCCAGGCCTTCTTTACCTTGATAAAAGCACATGGCCAGACGACCGCGACCACCAAGTAAGTTACGATCTCTTGATGACTCCTTGATTCATATATTTGATGCATATGTTCTGAAATTTCACCAAAATCCTTTGTTCCAACCTCCTAATGTGTTTTGTGCAATTGCATTTTGAACAAACTGGACCACTTATGACTATTTTATACAGCGGAAGTTATGCTCGAAACGAATATTTTCTATTTTCGTAGTTCATGCGAACGCTAAAGAGACAGTCGTAATAAACACTACTAGTATAATCTAAGGGCCAATGTTTTGGTATTTTCGTAGTGCCACTGCCATGCAAGGTGATTTTACCAACTTGCATCAAACTTTGCAGAATGTTCATGCAAAACTGATGCTATTGTATAAGTGGTCAGGACCGGTAGTGGTCAATTTCAAGGAAGAAGGCGAGACGAAAATGGGATATGACCAGAGCTGGGTAGGTGGAAACAACGAGTGGATTGTACTTGTATCTAGTGAGTACTAGAGAATTTTGACTCTAAAAATGTGTACACTGCCATCTTTGGAGGGTGTCAGCATTACTCTACCCACGCCCCATTGGACGCCCAATTCTAATTTTCTTACTCGTACAACTTGGGAGCACTAGATCTCTTGAATGGGAAATGAGAATACGATGTGCTGGTGGTGTTCGACAAGTTAATCACATTCATTAGATGCCCTGATTACAAGGAATGGATAATCTTGCGCGATGACCACCTACGACCGAGAAAGTATGCCGACACTGTCTTGATAGGGCAAAGGTGTCCGATCTTTCTATGAGATGATGATAATAGATTTGGTGGAGTTCGGGCTTGACGATCCGACTACACGTGCGAGAACGAGCGCCAATGCAATCGCTAGGCCAATCTCCTGGAGGTTACCGATCCTGCAGGAACACGATCAGCCTGACCAGCGAGGGTCCTAATTCCTACCTGAAATCAAGAACAAGTAAGAACTAATGTTGCAATCAAGATATTGCGGATTAAGAGGAAAGTTTTATTGAAAAGGTGGGATCCTGTATAGGTGCAAAGTACAAGAGGCCTCTGCAACGCTCGAGCCTTGGCGAAGTTGCTACGATGGCTAACTTAATGTCTAAACAAAATCCGAGTCTAGGGTGACGGCTATGGGGAGTATTTAAGGAGGAAAAGGTGGGGTTTCGGCCAGCCATGGAAGTGGTGGCCGAATCGAACCCTAGAAGTCCTTTACCCCTCAAATACGGACTCTAAAAAGTGGCTATTTAAAATCCTGCGAAAATTACATGGGCCTGGCCCAAAATAAAGGTGTCGCGACACTATATTAAGCTATGGACGAATTCGTGAAGTATTAATCTTGAATATTTCGTCCAAGCCTTCTTTCTTCATTATGGTGGCTTCAAAGTTCTGAAATCTCCATCTGTGGCCTTCTCTTGGATCATCACATGCTTGCTGCCATCTCCATGCATGGCCATGCTCCAATGCTTGTCCCTCTCATACATGCTTGGTCCATCATTCCTAAGAGTAAGAAATACATCTGATTTAGGCTGCATCATATTCTCATGTATGTGAGGAATAGTTCCAAGAAATGAAAGTACCTGATAGTTAAGTTGTTTGGCACGAGATCTTGTGATGGGTCCTTGTATGTGTGTAGCTGTAGGTACAACGGTTGTATCAATAGAAGGGATGTCCACATCATGCTCCTCTTCTTGAATTGAAGTCGTCCTCGACGCAATCTCATCTTCCTCACCAAAGTAAGGCTTCAAATCTGCAATGTTAAACGTAGGACTAACCGTACCAAAGTCTGCAGACAACTCAAGTTTATATGCATTATCATTTATTTTCTCTAACACCTTAAAGGGACCAGCAGCACGCGGCATTAACTTAGACTTGCGTAAATCAGGAAAGCGATCCTTACGCAAATGTAACCAAATAAGATCTCCAACATCAAACACAACATGCTTTCTCCCTTTATCCCCAGCAAGTTTATACTTAGCATTCATGTGTTCAATGTTATCTTTAGTAGTCTTATGCAAGTTTAATATCATGTCAGCGCGTCGTGTAGCATCTAAATTATTTTGCACCGAAGTAGGTAAAGGCAATAAATCAATAGGTGCACGAGGAACAAAACCATACACGATCTCAAAAGGGCACATCTTTGTGGTAGAATGCAGCGAACGATTATAAGCAAGTTCTATATGAGGTAAACACTCTTCCCACAATTTTATGTTCTTCTTTAAAACAGCCCGCAACATAGTAAACAAAGTTCTATGTACTACTTTAGTTTGTCCATCAGTTTGGGGATGACATGTATTACTAAAGAGCAAAAATACTATCCCTCCCCTTCTGTGTTCGTGGCAATCCCAAAACAAAGTCCATAGAAATATCCTCCCAAGGAACACTAGGAACAGGAAGAGGCATATATAAACCATGTGGATTAAGGCGAGACTTAGCTTTTTGACAAGTAGTGCAGCATGCCACAAATCTCTCAACATCTCGACGCATACGTGGCCAAAAGAAGTGTGCAGCAAGAACATCCTCCGTCTTCTTGACACCAAAGTGTCCCATCAATCCTCCTCCATGCGCCTCCTGTAACAATAAAAGACGAACAGAACTATCTGGAATGCATAGTTTGTTAGCACGGAACACAAATCCATCATTGAAGACGAATGTGTTCCAAGTTCTACCATTTCTACAATTCTGCAACACATCATTAAATTCAGCATCATGCACATATTGTTCCTTAATAGTTTCCAATCCAAATATTTTGAAGGCGAGTTGAGATAACAAAGCATAACGGCACGACAAAGCATCAACAATAATATTATCTTTACCCTTTTTGTGTTTGATAAGATAAGGAAATGACTCAATAAATTCAACCCACTTTGCATGACGACGATTCAACTTAGCTTGACTATGAATATGCTTCAAAGATTCATGATCAGAATGAATAACAAATTCTTTAGGCCATAGATAATGTTGCCAAGTTTCTAATGTCCGAACCAACGCATATAATTCTTTATCATAAGTAGAATAGTTCAGACTAGCCCCACTCAATTTCTCACTAAAATATGCAATGTTTTCCTCTTGTAATAACACCCCTCCCAAACCAATTCCACTAGCATCACATTCAAGCTCAAAAGTCTTAGTAAAATCAGGAAGTTGGAGTAAGGGAGCATGTGTTAGCTTATCTTTCAATATGACGAAGGCCTGTTGTTGTGCATCACCCCAAACAAAGGGCACATCCTTCTTGGTAAGCTCATTCAACGACGCAGCAATTGATCCAAAGTCTTTGACAAAGCGCCTATAAAAACCAGTGAGGCCAAGAAAACTCCTCACTAGTGTGACCGTCTTGGGCTGCGGCCAATTCTCAATAGCTTCAATCTTGGCAATAGCGGGTGGCAAAGAAGGAGGCATATCCTCAAATGAAAACAAAACCTCTTTGCAGAAAATTGCATAACATTGAGTATTGTTTACATCTAGTTCAGCAATATCAATTTTATTTGCAAGCATACATGGACTCTTCAAACGAATTCCAGTAGCATGGGTAGAATCAGATTTAGTGTTCTTTGGTGGTACAAAATCTGCAGCAACAATCTGATTCTCACTTTTATTTTTCTCCTCAGTTTTAGCTCTACTAGCTCTAGCAAGATCATCTTTTAAAATCTGTTCGGGAGTCATAGGTTTTAGACCAATTTTCTTTCCATCATGCATAAGAGAATAGTGATTAGTTTTTCCATTATGAACAGAATCTCTATCAAATTGCCATGGTCTACCAAGTAACAAAGAACAAGCTTGCATAGGTACAACTGTTGGAGATATGCCCTAGAGGCAATAATAAATGTAGTTATTATTATATCTTTGTGTTTATGATAAATGTTTACATTCATGCTATAATAGTATTGACAAGGAAACATTAATACTTGTGTGATTTGTAAACTTAATTTGAAGTCCCTAGTAAAGCCTCTATACATCACTAGCTTGTTGGTTAATGAATGATTGTGGTTTCCCTATCATGAACATTGAGATGTTATTAACAACAAGATCATATCGTTAGGAGAATGATATGGTGGACATACCCTATAGATAAGCGTAGCATAAAGATCAAGTCATTTTAATAGTTCAATTGCTATATGCTTTCTGATACATAGTAACCTAATTCCTTCGACCATAAGATCATGCATATCACCTTTACCGGATGGATGCCTTGATGACATCAAACACCACACCGTAACTGGGTGGCTATAAAGGTGGCATTGAGTGTTCGGAAAGTATTGGTTGAAACACATGGATCAAGAGTGGGATTTGTCCATCCATATGACGGATAGATATACTCTGGGCCCTCTCGGTGGAATGTCATCCAATTAGCTTGCAAGCATGTGACCGCTCACAAGGGATCACATATCACGGAACGAAAAGAGTACTTATCGGTAACGAGGTTGAACTAGGTATGCAGAGATACCGACGATCATAACCTCGGATAAGTAAACTATCGTGAGACAAAGGGAAATTGGTTTCGTATGTAAGTGGTTCATTCGATCGCAAAGTAATCGTAGAAATATGTGGGAGCCATATGAATTTCCAGATTCCTCTATTGGTTATTGTTCGGAGAAGTGTCTCGATCATGTCCGCATATTTCACGAACCGTAGGGAGACACACTTAAGGATTCGATGTTGTTTGAGTAGTTATGGTATGATGAGAAAGATACCAAATGTTGTTAGGAGTCTCGAATGGGATTCGGGATATCACGAGGAGATCCGGAATGGTGCGGAGAATAAGATTCATATAAGGAAAGTCCCGTTTCGGAGTTGGAGAATGGTTCCGGTGTTTTCATTGGGAATGTTCTAGAAGGTTCCAGAATGTCCGACACTCCGGAGGGGAAGGGTACATGAATGTGTTATATCAAGTTGGTATGATTGCATCATGTACTCGGTGTCATCGCTGAAGAAAATAGAGGGTTTATTCAAATCCTAGTTTGAAAAGTCAAACGCCAAGTTTGAAAGTCAAACGGCTATTTTTGGGAAGTGGAAAAGGAGGAGGAAACCGAGTTGGGGAGGAGTCCCTCCTCCCCACCGCCCGCGCACCACGAAGACGAGTTGGGGAGGGACTACCCTCCCCTTGGCCGGCCCCTCCACCTATAAAAGGAGGGGCAGGGCTCCCCTCCTAGACACACAAGATCCTCTCCTCCAAACCCTAAGCCACCGGCGCCGCCACCTGCTGCCGCCGCCGCCGCCCTAGGGCAAACCGCCGCCGCCGCCTAGCAATCCTAGCCGCCGGCCTAGCCCCCTCCTCGGCGTGTCTAAACCCTAGATCGTCGAGGGATTCTCTCATACTCCACCATACTCGCTCCGGCTTAAGGCGAAGCCCTGCGAGATCTCCCCTCTACTTAGGTACGCCCGTTGTCGCCGAATCGCGAGGAGAGTGCTACAACCTCCGCTTTCTTTGGAACAAGGGAGAGGAAGGTCTTCGTCGAGTACCGAACATGTGACCGACTGCAGGAGCGCTGCCGGAACGCAGCGCCGGAAGGATCGTCTACGCGATCTTGAGATCGGAAAGAGTACGACTACATCATCCACGAGAATCCGCTCTCGTTAAACACTTTGGAATCTTCGAGGGTGAGTTATTCCATCGACTCGTTGCTACAATCTAGTAGATAGATCTTGGCTTGTTTGTTTGTATGCGATAGAAAATTTTTGTTTTCCATGCTACGAAACCCTACAGTGGTATCAGAGCCAGGTTTATATGTAGATCTGTTGCACGAGTAGAACACAATGGTCATTGTGGGCGTTGATGCTTTTATTGTCGATTGCTTCTTGTGTACTTTGCATCTTGCGGGATGTTGGGATGAAGCGGCCCGGGCTAACCTTACATGACATCGTTCATGAGACTTGCTCCACGCTTAACATGCAACTTGTATTGCATAAGTGGCTTTGCGGGTGCCTGTTTCTCGTAGCATAGTTAAGATTCAATTTACAACGGGTGATTAACAATACTAGTATCAATGTTGTGGTTCATGTTCGTAAGTTAGAACGACACTTATTGAAAGCCCCAAACCACGTAAAACATGCAAAGAAAGTAGAGGCGTCTAACTTTGTTTTGTAGGGGTGTGCTGTGATGTGATATGGCCATGATTGTGATTATATTTGATGTATGCAATGTTCCTTATTGTAAGTTGGCAACCGGCAGGAGCCATATGGTTGTCTTTAATTTATGTTAAGACCCGCGTGTCTATTCAAAGTAGTTATAATAGTTGAAGACGGTGGACGACAACCATGGAGAAGCGTCATTGACCTTGATGCAATGCCGGTGATGATGGAGATCATGTTCGTGCTTGAAGATGGAGATCGGAAGCACATAGAAGAAAGGCCATATCATATCACATATTATGAATTGCATGTGATGTTAATCCTTTATGCATCTTGTATTGCTTAGTAGACGACGGTAGCATTATAAGATGACCCCTCATGCACATGAATTTCAAGTCATAAAGTGTTCACCCTTAGTTAGCACCGTTGATAAAGCTTGTTGTTTCGAAGCACCACGTGATGATCGGGTGTGTTAGATTCTGCAAGTGTATACAATGTGAGCAAGCCAGATTTGCTCATGTAGAAACTAAGGTTTGATCTTGACGAGCCTAGCATGTACAGACATGGTCTCGGAACACGGATCACCGAAAGGTAAAGCATGAATCATATACTAGATATGATGAACATGTCGATTGTTCGCCATTGAAACTACATCAACTCTCGTGATGATCGGTGTTGATGTGGTGGATTTGGTTCGTGTGATCACTAAAACAATGTGAGGGATATTGTTTTGAGTGGGAGTTCACCTAGATTAATTTTATTATTAATTTGAACTCAATTTGTCATAAACTTAGTCTAAACTATTGCAAATATGTTGTAGATCAATGGCAACCCCTATCATCAATTTTAATGCGTTCCTAGAGAAAGAAAAGTTGAAAAACAATGGAAGCAAAGCATGGATTGGTTCCAATTTGAGGATTGTACTCACAAATGGTAATTTGACCTATGTCTTGGATGCATTGGGTGACCCACTGCTACTTATGTGCCGATGAAGTAAAGAATGTTTACCTCACTGGAAGACTCAAAGATCTCCACGATTCGATGTGCTATCTTGTATGGTTTAGAATCGAGCTTGAGAAAAGGTTTGAGAATTCAGACCCATATGATATTGTCGAGGATCTCAAATTGATCTTTGAGACTCATGCGGCAATTGAAAGCTATGAGGCTTCGAAAAGTTCTTTAACCGCAAGATGGAAGAGGCGGATCCGCTGCTGAGCATGTTCTTAAGATGTGCAGGCACGCAAACAAACTTCAAAGCTTGGGTATAGTTATTCCTAATGCTTTGGGGATTTACCGTCCTCCAATCACTACCACCAAGTTACAAGAACTTTGTGATGAACTACAACATGCAAAACATGAACAAGACGTTGCGTAACTCTTTGCCATGTTGAAATCTGCAGTGGAGATCAAGAAAGAGCACCAAGTGTTGTTGGTAAATAAGACCACCAAATTCAAGAAAGGCAAGTCTAAGCGGAAGGGACACTTCAAGAAGGGTGGTAAGAAAGTTACCACGACGAAGAAGACCAAGGCTAGACCTAAGCCCGATCTTGAGTGCTTTACCGCAAGGAGAAGGTCATCGAAGCGGAATTGCCCAAAGTACTTGGCGGATTTGAAGAACGGCAACATCAAGAAGAAAGGTATATCCGATATACATGTTATTGATGTGTATCTCACTAGCACTCGTAGTAGTGCCTGGGTATTTGATACTGGTTCGGTTGCTCATATTTGTAACTCGAAACAGTAGCTGCAGAATAAACGGAAGCTAGCGAAGGACGAGGTGACGATGCGCGTGGGAAAGGGATCAAAGGTTGATGTGATCACGGTCGGCACGCTACCCCTTCATCTACTATCGGGATTAGTTTTATACTTAAATAATTGTTATTTGGTGCCTGCATTAAGCATGAACATTATATCGGGATCTTGTTTATTGCGAGACGGTTACTTGTTTAAGTCCGAGAATAATGGTTGTTCGATTTATATGAGTAATATGTTTTATGCACATGCACCTTTGATAGATGGTCTATTCTTATTGAATCTCGATAGTGGAAATACACATATTAACAACATTGAGGCTAAACGTTTGAAATCGAGCGATAAATCGACCTATATGTGGCACTGTCGTCTTGGTCACATTGGGGTGAAGCGCATGAAGAAACTCCATTCCAATGGACTTCTTGAATCACTTGATTTCGAATCACTTGAAAGATGTGAAGCATGTCTGATGGGTAAAATGACTAAGACTCCATTTTCTGGTATGATGGAGCGAGCTACAGACTTATTGGAAATCATACATACCGATGTGTGTGGTCCAATGAGTGTAGCATCGCGCGGTGGTTGTCGTTATGTTCTTACCTTCACGGATGACTTGAGTAGATATGGGTATATCTATTTCATGAAACATAAGTCCGAAACTTTCGAGAAGTTTAAGGAATTTCAAAGTGAGGTAGAGAATCAACGTAACAAGAAGATAAAATTTCTATGTTCTGATCGTGGAGGTGAATATCTAAGTTACGAGTTTGGCGAGCATTTGAAGAAATGCGGAATACTTTCACAATTGACACCACCGGGAACACCATAGCGTAATGGTGTGTCCGAATGTCGTAATCGAACTCTCTTAGATATGGTTCGTTCTATGATGTCACTTACAGATTTACCGCTATCATTTTGGGGTTATGCATTAGAAACAGCCGCATTCACTTTAAATAGGGCACCATCTAAATCCGTTGAAACAACACCGTATGAATTATGGTTTGGGAAGAAACCTAGATTGTCATTCCTTAAATTTTGGGGTTGCGAAGCCTATGTAAAGAAGTTATAGCCGGACAAGCTTGAACCCAAAGCGGAAAAATGCGTCTTCATAGGATACCCGAAGGAAACTATTGGGTATACCTTCTATCATAGATCCGAAGGCAAAATCTTCGTTTGTAAGAATGGATCCTTTCTAGAGAAGGAATTTCTCTCGAAAGAAGTGACTGGAAGGAAAGTAGAACTCGACGAGGTTGTCGAACCTTCTCTCGAAATTGCGAGTAGCGCAACACCGGAAGAAGTTCCTGTGGTGCCTGCACCAATAAGAGAGGAAGCTAATGATGATGATCATGAAACTTCGGTTGAAGTTGCTACAGAGCCTCGCAGGTCAACGAGAACTCGTACCACTCCAGATTGGTATGATCCCGTTATGAGTGTCATGTTGGTGGACAACACCGATGACCCTGAGACATATGAGGAAGCGATGATGAGCCCAGATTCCAATAAATGGCAAGAAGCCATAATATCCGAGATTGGATCCATGTACGAAAACCAAGTATGGACTTTGGTGGACTTACCGGATGGCCGGAAGGCTGTCGAGAACAAATGGATTTTCAAGAAGAAAACAGATGCTGATGGTAATGTTACTGTCTATAAAGCTCGACTTGTCGCAAAAGGGTTTCGACAAATTCAAGGAGTTGACTACGATGAGACTTTCTCACCATGAGAAGCTAAAGTCTGTGAGGATTATGTTAGCAATCACTGCATATTATGATTATGAGATATGGCAGATGGATGTCAAAACAGCATTCCTCAATGGAGACATTGATGAAGAGTTGTATATGATGCAACCCAAAGGTTTTGTCGATCCAAAAGATGCTAACAAGGTATGCAAACTTCAACGGTCCATCTATGGACTGAAGCAAGCATCCGAAGTTGGAATCAACGTTTTGATAAGGTGATCAAAAGTTTTGGTTTTATACAAACTTATGGAGAAGCTTGTATTTACAAGAAAGTGAGTGGGAGCTCTGTAGCATTCTTAATACTATATGTGGATGACATATTGTTGATTGGGAATGATGTATACCTTCTAAATAGTGTCAAGGAATATTTGAATAATATTTTTTCAATGAAAGATCTTGGCGAAGCAGCTTACATATTAGGCATAAAGATTTATAGAGATAGATGAAAACGCCAAATATCATTGTCACAAAGTAAATATTTGGACAAAGTTCTAAAGAGGTTTGGAATGGAAGATAGCAAGAAAGGGTTCTTGCCCATGTTGCCCAATACGACCTTGAGTAAAACTCAAAGTCCGACATCGGCAGAAGATAGAGAAAGGATGAGTAAGACTCCCTATGCCTCAGCCATAGGATCTCTAATGTATGCCATGCTATGTACTAGACCCGACATTGCATATGCTGTTAGTTTAACTAGCAGATATCAAAGTGATCCAGGAGTGGATCATTGGACAGTGGTCAAAACATCCTTAAGTACTTGAGAAGAACTAAGGATATGGTTCTTTCTTATGGAGGTGATGAACAACTCGTTGTTAATGGTTACACCGATGCTAGTTGGAACACCGACCCGGATGATTCTAAATCACAACTGGATACGTAATTATTTTGAATGGTGCAGATTAGCTGGAGGAGTGCAAAGAAAAGCGTTGTGGCAAGATCTTCAACTGAATCGGAATACATGGTCGCTTTGAGGCTTCACAAGAAGCGATATGGATGAAAGAGTTCATTGCAGAGCTGGGTGTGGTTCCTAGTGCGCTGGACCCAATGTCTATCTACTGTGATAACATGGGCGCCATAGCCAATGCGCAAGAACCAAGGTCACACAAGAAGCTGAAGCACATCAAGCTACGTTTTCACGCTATTCGAGAACATATCCAAGATGGGGATATAAAGATTTGCAAAGTACACACATATCTGAATGTGGCGGATCCGTTGACTAAACCTCTCCCGAGGGCAAAACAAGACTAGCACCAAACTGCCATGGGTGTTCGGTATATTACCATGTAATCTAGATTAGATGACTCTAGTGCAAGTGGGAGACTGTTGGAGATATGCCCTAGAGGAATTAATAATTGTAGTTATTATTATATCTTTGTGTTTATGATAAATGTTTACATTCATGCTATAATAGTATTGACAAGGAAACATTAATACTTGTGTGATTTGTAAACTTAATTTGAAGTCCCTAGTAAAGCCTCTATACATCACTAGCTTGTTGGTTAATGAATTATTGTGGTTTCCCTATCATGAACATTGAGATGTTATTAACAACAAGATCATATCGTTAGGAGAATGATATGGTGGACATACTCCTATAGATAAGCGTAGCGTAAAGATCAAGTCATTTTAATAGTTCAATTGCTATATGCTTTCTGATACATAGTAACCTAATTCCTTCGACCATGAGATCATGCATATCACCTTTACCGGATGGATGCTTTGATGACATCAAACACCACACCGTGGCGGGTGGCTATAAAGGTGGCATTGAGTGTTCGGAAAGTATTGGTTGAAACACATGGATCAAGAGTGGGATTTGTCCATCCATATGATGATAGATATACTGGGCCCTCTCGGTGGAATGTCATCCAATTAGCTTGCAAGCATGTGACTGGCTCACAAGGGATCACATATCACGGGAACGAGAAAAGAGTACTTATCGGTAACGAGGTTGAACTAGGTATGCAGAGATACCGACGATCATAACCTCGGATAAGTAAACTATCGTGAGACACAGGGAAATTGGTATCGTATGTAAGTGGTTCATTCGATCGCAAAGTAATCGTAGAAATATGTGGGAGCCATATGAATTTCCAGATTCCTCTATTGGTTATTGTTCGGAGAAGTGTCTCGATCATGTCCGCATATTTCACGAACCGTAGGGAGACACACTTAAGGATTCGATGTTGTTTGAATAGTTATGGTATGATGAGAAAGAGACCGAATGTTGTTCGGAGTCTCGAATGGGATTCGGGATATCACGAGGAGATCCGGAATGGTCCGGAGAATAAGATTCATATAACGAAAGTCCCGTTTCGGAGTTGGAGAATGGTTTCGGTGTTTTCATTGGGAATGTTCTAGAAGGTTCCGGAATGTCCGGCACTCCGGAGGGGAAGGGTACATGAATGTGTTATATCAAGTTGGTATGATTGCATCATGTACTCGGTGTCATCTCTGAACAAAATAGAGGGTTTATTCAAATCCTAGTTTGAAAAGTCAAACGCCAAGTTTGAAAGTCAAACGGCTATTTTTGGGAAGTGGAAAAGGAGGAGGAAACCGAGTTGGGGAGGAGTCCCTCCTCCCCACCGCCGGCGCACCACCAAGCCGAGTTGAGGAGCGACTCCCCTCCCCTTGGCCGGCCCCTCCACCTATAAAAGGAGGGGCAGGGCTCCCCTCCTAGACACACAAGATCCTCTCCTCCAAACCCTAAGCCACCGGCGCCGCCACCTGCTGCCGCCGCCGCCGCCCTAGGGCAAACCGCCGCCGACGCCTAACAACCCTAGCCGCCGGCCTAGCCCCCTCCTCGGCGTGTCTAAACCCTAGATCGTCGTGGGACTCTCTCATACTCCACCATACTTGCTCCGGCTTAAGGTGAAGCCCTGCGAGATCTCCCCTCTACTTCCGGTACCACGCCGTTGTGCTGCCAGAATCGCGAGGAGAGTGCTACAACCTTTCACTGCCTGCTGGAACAAGGGAGAGGAAGGTCTTCGTCGAGTACCGAACGTGTGACCGACTGCGGGAGCGCTGCCGGAACGCAGCGCCGGAAGGATCGTCTACGCGATCTTGAGATCAGAAAGAGTACGACTACATCATCCACGAGAATCCGCTCTCGTTAAACACTTTGGAATCTTTGAGGGTGAGTTATTCCATCGACTCATTGATACAATCTAGTAGATAGATCTTGGCTTGTTTGTTTGTATGCGATAGAAATTTTTTGTTTTTCATGCTACGAAACCCTACAACAACATCACAATCAACAAAATCAGAATATGTACCAATAGTAAAATGCACGCGTACCATTCTTGTTACCTTGATCTTGCGAGAACTCTCAAACCATTGGATGTAATATGAATGTGTGTGTTGTCTTGTTGGAAGTGCAAGCTTCTCTACCATGTCAACACTATCCAGATTGTTACAACTCCCTCCATCAATGATGATCCGTATAGCTCTTTCCTTGACAACACCACGTGTTTGGAACATGTTGTGGTGTCGATCTTGCTCAGATTTTCTCAATTGCACACTCAACACACGTTGTGTAATTAAGCTCTTGTATTGATCAGCAGCTTCAGCTCCCATTACCTCTGTCTCTTCATCAGCATCAGAATTGTCTCCATCTCGAGCAGAAATAAGGGCTAATGTATCTTCATCAAAGTCACTCGTTGAATCGTATAGACCAACATCCCGCACCATCATCACACGTTGTGTTGTGCACTGTCTCTCAATATGACCAAAACCCCAGCACCTGTGGCATTGTATATCCTTTGTCTTACCTGTGGAAGCCATAGAAGATGCACTACGAGCAGGAGCATTGGATGACGGTGGAGGAGCAGCTGGAAATCTTGTGGTGGCCTTGGATGTGGTAGTAGCTGGTGGCGAATCACGAGAAGGAGGTGCTGATTGTTGGGATGTCCAAGTGGATGTGCGACCTGCAGAATTATTAGTCCTCCTCCATGGTGTTTGGCGATCCTGCACTTCACGTTCAGCTTTGCAAGCAAGATGAAACAAACGAGTGATAGAATTATATTTCTTATAATCTAAGATGTGCTGAATGTCCTTGTTTAAGACACCAAAGAAACGTGCAAGCATTTGTTCAGTAGATTCAACAAGACCACACCGAACCATCCCCGTTTGCAATTCCTGATATTACTCTTCTACGGATTTTTCCCTTGCTCTAAACGTGTCAGATTCTTTAGTAAATCACGTTGATAAGTGGGAGGTACAAAATGAACACGCATAGCAGTTTTTAAAGTAGTCCAAGTACTAGGAATAGTAGTAGGATTTAAACGAAAATACTCAGACCACCAAAGGGAAGCAAATTTAGTAAATTCACATGTAGCGGCACTAACACGCATATTCTCAGGATATTTTAAGCATGCAAAACGTTGTTCTACTTCCATCTCCCATGTTAGATATGTATCAGGATTATATTTACCCTCAAAAGATGGAATATTAAATTTAAGCTTTGTAACATGATCATCATCACGTACCGGTGGTCGAGTGCTGCAGTAGTAATGTCGGGGACGGCCAGCAGGTACCTGTGGAGGTTGCTCAACCTCCTTGTCAAATAGACCGTCATCGTCGGGGTCGTAGTAGTACCCGTCGTCTGTCCCCAATGTCGCCGCAGAAGCCGCGGCGGAAGTCTGAGGTGCGTCAGCTGTAAGGGTAGCCGCGGAGTGCGGCAATGAACCAGTTCCGACCTGCGTGATCGGAATGCGCTGCAGTGCGGGTGCGGGTGCGGGCAATCTGTTCAAAATCTCCTTGTACCGAGCGTCAAACTTGGCGTTGAAGGATTTCTCGAGTCCATCTATCTTGTCCACGGCGTTGGTGAGCTTGGTGTCAAACTCCCCGAGGCGTGTATCCACGTCTTCAGCGCGACTGACCAAGAGCTTGGAGAAGTGGACATGTAGTTCTTCGTTCATCATTGTGGCAGGGTTCCGCGAAGTATCTGTCATGGTTAGTCCTTTAAAAAGCACAAGTATATACTATGGAAATATGGTGGAAGTCACGCGTAATCCGTCAAGCAATATACGAAGCTCTTACAAGTTCTTACCAAATAGCAGGAAAAGGCGATGTGCAACCACGAGGATCAGTGGGTCCAGAGATTGAATCAAGCGATTACCAGGAGTCGAGACACCGCACGTGGAGAATATCTGTGGAGCTCTGGGAAGGCTTAGCAAAGGGGGTTAGCAATTATCAAAACAGCAATGCAAAAGTTTAAAGAATGCTCAACGACGGTACTATGTTGGTCCTAGGCTAGTCTGTACTAGAGACGCGAGCCTAGATCACCAACGATGTCACGATGCGACACAACAAGCAATGTATGATGATATGGCACCCTGAAAAGCGAACCGAGATGCGGAAAATCACTATGATGGCGAGTGTCTAAAACTGATCTACGATTCTAAAAACAGTATAGCCCCAAATTTTTTTTTCGAAAATTTTGTATTATGCTCCGGAAAGTGCGCAGGCGCCAAAAAAATGTCGCTATAACGACCGATGGAGAAAAGTGATCCCCGGGGTCGAAAAACAGTCTAGCCAGATAAAATTTTCGAAGGTGGTTCTAGACTTATGACAGGAATCTGAGCTTACGACTGGACTCTGAGCTCGACATGGACTCTGAGCCCGGGGTCGAAAAACAGTATAGCCAAGAATATTTTTTTTGCTCTCCTTCTGGACTTACGACCGGACTGTGAGCTCGACACGGACTTCAGCTGAAAACGGAAACAACAAAGAAGGAAAGTAAAAAGAAATAACTAGGAAACAATAACTCAACTCGGACTCGTGCCGCGGCAGGAAAACTGATCGGATTCTGTGTCGCGGTAGGAAGGCGGTGGCGGAGTATTAGGGTTTATGGTGGCTGGGTGTATGGCGGCGGAATATGGTGGCGGAATATGGTGGCGGTGATCGGCGAGTGTGGCGGTGACTACTATGATCAGAACTCGAAACTCTAAGGGACGAGACACTAAGACCAGCAACTCGACGCGACGATGTAGACACAAATTCAACAATGCAAAAACTGAAAAGATAATGCGAGGCGTAGATTGGTTATGGGATGGATCTAAACTCTAACTGTGTTTTTGGCTTTTTCATGGATTATAGGTAAAAACAGATCTAATCTACGAAAATAGTAAAATCTCACCGAGCAACCTGAAATCTGATACCACTTGATAGGGCAAAGGTGTCCGATCTTTCGATGAGATGATGATAATCGATTTGGTGGAGTTCGGGCTTGACGATCCGACTACACGTGCGAGCACGAGCGCCAATGCAATCGCTAGGCCAATCTCCTGGAGGTTACCGATCCTGCGGGACACGATCAGCCTGACCAGCGAGGGTCTTAATTCCTACATGAAATCGAGAACAAGTAAGAACTAATATTGCAATCAAGATATTGCGGATTAAGAGGAAAGTTTATTGAAAAGGTGGGATCCTGTATAGGTGCAAAGTACAAGAGGCCTCTGCAACGCTCGAGCCTTGGCGAAGTTGCTACGATGGCTAACTTAATGTCTAAACAAAATCCGAGTCTAGGGTGACGGCTATGGGGAGTATTTAAGGAGGAAAAGGTGGGGTTTCGGCCAGCCATGGAAGTGGTGGCCGAATCGAACCCTAGAAGTCCTTTTCCCCTCAAATACGGACTCTAAAAGTGGCTATTTAAAATCCTGCGAAAATTACATGGGCCTGGCCCAAAATAAAGGTGTCGCGGCACCATATTAAGCTATGGACGAATTCGTGAAGTATTAATCTTGAATATTTCGTCCAAGCCTTCTTTCTTCATTATGGTGGCCTCAAAGTTCTGAAATCTCCATCTGTGGCCTTCTCTTGGATCATCCCATGCTTGCTGCCATCTCCATGCATGGCCATGCTCCAATGCTTGTCCCTCTCATCCATGCTTGGTCCATCATTCCTAAGAGTAAGAAATACATCTGATTTAGGCAGCATCATATTCTCATGTATGTGAGGAATAGTTCCAAGAAACGAAAGTACCTGATAGTTAAGTTGTTTGGCACGAGATCTTGTGATGGGTCCTTGTATGTGTGTAGCTGTAGGTACAATGGTTGTATCAATAGAAGGGATGTCCACATCACGTCTTCACCACCGGCGGCTATCTGTATAATACACCACACCGCTTTTACGCGGTCAATGAACCTAGCGTTGTCGTGCATGTTTGGGACTTGTTCATCTTGGGTGAGTCATGTTCTCATATGCAGTAGCATGTAAAATCCCATTCAATCTTCCACTTCAATCTTTGTTAGCGATCATCCTAGTGATTGTAAGTAACACGTAGCCCCGCGTCTCATTCAAGCTCTCATGAACAAAGACACAGTAGTAGAAGCCAGTATTGGGTCACGGCGCTGGTTCCTATCACCTCTTGTAGCCGGTGCGAAGTGGTAATTCAAACTCATGTGGATTCATATCAGGGGAGCACTAAACAGCATTGGTGATATAATAGAGCATATGGGGACACATCTCTCTTTGTACCTGACGAGGGTTAAACTCATCAATTCCCATTGTTATGGACTTGGGTTTTGGAGAACAGGGGAACGCTGGAGATCACGGAATGGCTAACAAACAATCAATGCAGGACACGAGATTACCCAGGTTCGGGCCCCCAAAGGGAAACCTTACTCCTGCTTGTCTTTTATTGATTGATGGCGAAGCTAAAGGTTATAGAGGGTGCGCAGATGAGAACTGGTGGGTGTGTATGCTAGGGTTGTGGATTTCCCTTCTCGCCGTGCCCTCCTAACCTTTATATAGGGAGGCCAGGTCTCAGGATAGGTTGAGTCGGTTATAGATTAGGGTTTTTCCCTTTGAATTTCTATCTAAGGCTAGTCGTGTTATTCAAGGAGTCGTATCCTTCATGGGATAAGGCCACCCAAAATCCTCCTGGACTTTGCCATCAGGGGTACATCGTTACATGGACTTCTACTCGTAGATCATACCCATGTCAGTAGACCCCGAATGTTTTGTCAAATCATAGATTTGTCTGGAGACTCCAAAGTACTCAAGTGCCTTCACCCAAACATGTTTTCGAGTCAAGATGTGAATTCATAGGGATAGTTGATACATGTGTCTGACTCCCGACAGATCAGGGTCAGTTAACTGCCTTTGGGGAAAGTAATGCTATCTACTCAGACTCAAGTCCCCGGACTCGAATCTAGAAAATTGCTGGTGTAATTTGACTCAAGCCGTGAAGGTCTTATAGGAGTCAAATTCCAGTGTACCCAACGCGCCCGTCGGGATTTTTCATCGTGCCTACTAAAACGGAATATTACTGGCAGGGTGCATTCGGGTGCATTACCAGGCCATCAGGCTATGTCTATAGGTCTTACCTTTGCGTCGCAGATGCAGCATATGAATGTTTATTATTGCAGAGACATTTCGGGTGGCCAAGGATACCTTATCACTTAGCATAAATTTTTGGGCAGAGTCGCCACTTTTGGCCAGAGGATCTGAAGGATCATATTTTTCTGATGCATAGGGTGTGCGACCAGCGCTCCCTATGGGAGTAGCCCCCGAGTGTTTGTTCGAGTCATAGACTCGAGAATAGACTTTAGTTTTGGTAATATCGTTGATGACTCAAATTGACCGAATATTGATCAGCGCTCCCTATGGGAGTAGCCCCTAAGTCCATAGTCAGGGTAAGGACTCGAAGAAGGAGTCGAGGCATCAAGTCGTGTTAAAATATATCTTCAAGTGTTGCAGGGACCTGCCCAATTCATCAGGTGTGCAACCAACAATCTAATAGGAGTATCCCCCAAGTATTTGGTCGAGTCGTAGACTCGAGTATGTACTTTGTTCTGATTCGAACAATTGGAGTCATTACTTCGCCTTTCTTATGCGAAGGCTGACGTCATTGCTGATGTTTGGTGATCTCAACTGTTTGCGGCGACAATGTTTATGGGACTAGACGACTGTGGGTCCCACTTTGTGACTGGGATTTGAGTCACGCATAGTTTTCATGAATATAACTGCCTCTCCTTGATTTCTACGCATAGTGGATAGTGTGCTTGCGACGGTTTGGGTGGTAGCCGCCACGTGTGCACATGGATGCATGATGGGTGTGAGGTTCTGTAGATCAACAACTCTGCGTCGTCGTCTTCATCATTTTATACGGTCAAGGGCCCTGGTAATTTTTACCCTTCATCTTCGTCGTTTCTCTTTGTTTCCTTGTTCTTCCTGCTCTCGCCACCTCGTGAGCCCATCACTCCTTGCGCTAGAAAGCATTCGCGTTTTACTTCCTCCCTCATCTGAGCGCAGCGCAAAGAGCACCGCATGAAGATTGGCAAAACAAAGAAATCTGCCAAAACTGGGATGAGCGCCATCGACGCCGCCAAGAAGACCACTGTGGGTCACGTCACCAAAGGCATCTAGCGGCGGTCGATGATTCAACCGGTGGATCTGCACCATCTGCGCGAGGCCCACCTTATCTCCTAGAATGAGGGGGGATGTAAAAATTCTTGGCTCGAGGGTAACCATGACCCACATGCTGGCTTCCAGGTCATGTTTGTTGGTTTCGTCCTTCGGGGCTTGTCTCTCCCTGCCCACGATTTCATTCCTGGGCTTATCTTTCTTTATGGGCTTCAACTGCATCAGTTAACGACCAACTCCATCCTCCGTATTGCCTGTTTCATCACTCTTTGGGAGTGCTGGCTCAGCATCGCGCCGCATTTCGGCCTTTTCAAGAAGCTCTATGCCTTGAAGAGGCAATCCGGCTTCGGCGGCGTGGTCGACGAGCTTGGTGGGTGTAGGATATATATCCGCCCCAACCAATAATACTTCTCCTTCAAGCTCGTCGAGTCCACGCAATGATTGAAGAACAAGTGCTTCTACATCCACGACGAGATTCTAAACGACCAGATGTACAACCTTCCTCCATTCGACACGAGCGCGGTAAATCACCGGGAACCATGTGAGGTCGAATGACATGCCCTCGGGCGAAACCAAGGTCGTCGAGGAACTGTACAAGCGCGTGGAGGATCTGGAGCTGCAGCACGGCCAAGAGGTGACCGACATCAACATCATTTGCACCTTCCTCAAGTGTCGGGTACAGTCCATCTAGGCTTGGGAGTACCCGATGTTTCTATATGCCGGTACCAACAACCCGACGAGAGTGTCATCCGAGGAGCTATCCTTGTCGTACCTTGATAGGGCATTAAGGCCTTTATTGTGATTCAAGGCCGATGAGGCTTTGCCAGTGGAAACATCGATTGAGCCTTTCAGTGCGCTCAAGGATGTTCCCTAGGTTAGTTCTGCACTTGCATGTAATGCATCCTCCGTGTCCTTATTTTGCTAAATTCTGATCCATTGTGCTTCTGGCTTGCTGGATTTAAAGGTGGAGGACTTGATGCCTCCCATTCATAAGAAATACTTAAAGGCTCTAGATGGCGGGGACATGGACGAGTCAGAGTCGACCATCCCTACTACTAGTAGGCTCTGTAGGAAGAATGTAACATCCCAATTTTATCAACCCTGAGTTGTTGTCGAAAAGGCAAAAATCAGGGGGAACAAAAACTTTTTATTGTTACATGTGCAATGCTTGTACTTGTTTGCTTGTGTTCTTGCAACTGATTGTATATTAAGTGCTATACTTCTTATCTCAACACAATTTGACAAAAGCTATTTTACCAAAGAAGATGTCTTGGGACATCCTTCATATTCTCAAATGTGCTGGCATTTCAAAACCTGAGCCAAGATGACTTTGACAAGACAAAAGTATTTTTACTAGTTCTATTGAAAAAACTATGCACACCTATATATAATATCCTTATGTTTCCAAAACAGAGCTCTCAACTACTCTTACCCCTAGTTTTTCCAAAACCTTTATTCAAAACCTCTTCATTCCAATCTTGGTAGGAATGCAAAGAGGTACTTATCTTACATAAAAACATAACCAATTCAAAATACCCATCCCTACCTCAAGCTAGGTTTGAGAGTAACACTAGTATTAGTTCGATAAGATTGATAGGATGAATTGCCTTGATCTGCCGATCTCATTGTTTGCTTAGGAACTAGAGTGAGCTAATCTAGTAGCTCAACCCTTAGGACCCAATCTATGCTTGTGATCATCAATATCACATCAAGCATCCAAGTCTAGATTTATCCTAAGCCACCAAGGTGATCATCTCCCCCTCCTAATCAGATCAATCCAGGGATAATCCCTTCTAATAATTCCCAACTCAATGAAGCGCCAATTTAAGTGATATGGGTTCCCTTGTGGGATTGACCCTAGGGTGGTCCGATATTCACGGATTTGAGGTGGGGAGTGAGGGAAGACCCGATGAACACAATGAACACAACACAAATGCAAGGAAAGGATACAAATGCACGCAAACACAACCCGATTCGATTTGCTCCCGTTGGTTCGAACAACTAATCCAATAGAATCCTCGGCGAGAGACCGTTAGGTAGAATCATCAAAGGAGAGATCAGCAAGCGGATGATAGAATCCAAATCAAAGGAGAGAGTAGCAACCAAGTAGAATCCCAAAGAGGGAGAGACCTAGCACTACTAGAATCCTTGACAAGGAGAGACCAAACACTTGAGGAGGGACTTGACGACATGGAGACGAACACCGAACTCCAAGGCCTTGTACAACTCATAGATTAATCCCATCTAGGGTTAGGCACAAGCCTTCATTCATCATCAACTCTAGTGTTTCAAGGAGGGGGTGGGGCTTATATATAGGCCAGCCACGAGATAGGGGTAAAACAGACATAAACAGGAAGTTCTAGGCGTTACATGGGCCAGGCCCAACCTGAGGCGCGCAGGGCCGATACACTCGGACCGGAGATTCCGGTGTAGAGGTCCGGAGACTCCGGTCTAGACCAGAGACTCCGGTCTAGACCGGAGACTCCGGTCAATCGCCGGTGTCATCTCCGGAGGGGCATATTGACTGTCTTGGGCGCTAGTTTGGGGATTGGTCCGAAGATGAGCCGAAGACTCCGGTGTGGTAGACCGGAGACTCCAGTCTGGACCGGAGACTCCGGTCTGGCTTCAGCAGCTTCTTGAGTCTTCTCTTCCAGGCCTCTTGCTTGGGGATCTTGGTTTCTGGGGTCTTCTTGTCATCTCCTCTTGGTGTCATGGTCATGGGCCTGGTCATAGCATGAGCACTTATCTCAAGTAGGATCCCATTCACATGATAACCAAAGGAGGGTGAGATATGGAATGAGTTCACCTTTGAGGGTATGGTTGATGTAGCATGGTGTGGACCAATGGTGAATGCCATGTGTTGGGCAGCATCATCTCCCCCCGCTTCAAAACGAGTCTTCCTCGACGAAGTTCCATCATCATATAGGGAGAGAGGTGTGCACATGGTCTTGAGCTTGTATGTTGTTGGATCTCCGGTGTCGTAGCCTTGTTCAAATTGGTTGAAGGTCGTGAAGTTGAGCTTGTCATCGAAGGGTTGGAGATCTTGTAGCGTGTTCCTTGTAGGTGGTGAGTGAGGTTGTGTATCCTGCAAAACCGCCAACAAGGAGAAAGAGTTGTATCATGGATTGTTAGTATGGGTCACACTCAAATCACTCTTCTCACGTTTGGTGGCATGCGACGTGGCACTCATGATTTTTTCCACTCATTTGAGGTTTGTGGCACTCACGCACGTGGTGGTGGATCACTCTCTCACCACTCATCTCACAAGGGTCCTTAGCTTGCTTAATCTTGGGCAACGACATCATGTTGGAAGTGATAATTTGGCTTGGAGTCATAGGTTGGAGCACAAACATCTTGTCATTCCACTTAAAGGAATATTGGTTCGAGGTACCATCATGTAGTGCGCCCTTGTCGTATTGCCATGGTCTTCCAAGGAGCATGTGACACACGGCATAGGCACAACATCACATTCAACGGTGTCTTGGTATGGACCAATCTTGAAGGAGACGTTGACCTTGTGTTTGATTTGAATGGTGCCATTGTCATCAAGCCACTTGACATGATAGGGATGAGGGTGCTCCATGTATGGTAACTTGAGTTTCTGTAGGGGTCTCAACCTAATAAGGTAGATTCCTCCTGTGTGTACAATGCTAGTCCCTGGATCAATAGCTAGCATCCACAGTTAAGATGTAATATCAAGAAACAAAGGTCATAATATAACTTTATATCCAGGAATAACATAGTTTTATTACATCTTACATAGCTCATATGGCTATTACATTACATTGCAACGGAATAACTATAAGCATGGCGTCCTTCATCTTCAAAGTGCCACAGGCAGATGTTGGTTGTAGACTTTGTAATCCTAATCAATCAATCTTCACTAAAATCAATCAAACCTGCAACATACAAGTTACAGCCACAAAGGGTCAATACATTTGAATTATATTGGCAAGTGATACTATGGTAGTATAGTGGAGTCTATCATCTATATGCATTTGGCTAAGTGGAGTTGAGGCTTGCATTGCTCAAAATAGATTTTTCATTAACATTTGAAAATACTAAGTTTTTGCTTTGACAAAATCATTTTTCTCAATCAAAGATTAAAGATCCTTTACAAGGTATCTCTCAATCAAAGATTGAAAATTTCAAACAACCCTTGTTCAATCCACAAGTTTTAACTTAGAAATTTGAATGATGAGATTCTTCATTGCTTCCATGTCTTGATGCTCAAATTGTCCTTTACCAGGGACATGGCTAAGTACTTAGATTTTACACTCTGCAGAGGTGGTGCACTTTCCCCACAAGACTTGGTTTCCCAAGACAAGATCTTTCAGAAGCCTTCCCTTAGAACAAAATGGACGCGCTCAAACCTATCAAACACTACCACCAACTTTCCATTTGGCTAAGTTCTTGCAACCTATATGATAATGGCAGAGCCCATATTGCCAAGTGGTTGCACTTGAAGCTTCTCAACATTTGACATCTCAAATATCTTTGTTCCTGGGTGGCATACCACAAGTGAGATACACAATCCAAGTCCATGGCCTTGTGAACCACTCAACCAATCACCACCAAGCTATCCCATTCCACCCAGGTGATTCATTAACTTAGTTGTTTTTTTAGACAAAATCACAAGTCCTCAGACTTAGAATATTTTTCCATAGTGTGAATATATATTCCACCCATGTTTTCTATTAGCTAGGATAAGCTTGGTAGTAGTAGGAATCTTAACTTAGGAAAATCCTACTAAGGATTCATCTACTAGGTTTTCTTATAGCAAGGTTTATACTTAGCAAAATCCATGCAAGTTTTACTTAGCAAAATCACTAATGCATAGAGAAAGTAAAGGGACAAAAGGTATGAAGCATCACTTGCCTTTTTGGTAGGGAATGGTAGTTCACTCCTTGATCTTGCTAGTCTCACACTTCTCTAACTTCACTACAAGTCAATCAAGCAAACACAAAATCAACTAACATTCCAAACCAAGGTCAAACAAACAATTTCACACTCACGAAGCAATGGAATCTAAGTCATGCAAAGGATGGTTCTATTGCAAGGATGGTCTCTACTAGGTTTCTAAACTTTGTAGGGTCCAAATTGGTCATTTACCAAAATGGCAAAGTCATTAGTTAGAGGGTTTTGTCTAAAAACTATTTTTAAATCTATTCATCATTTCATGTGGTGAAAATTGTTTTATCAAGGCAAAACTCTTAAGTTGTTCACCAGATGAATTGTTAATTTGCAAAACTTGGTGTTTTGGGTCAGTGGGTTTGATCAAACCATTTTCCTAAAGTTTTCTTTCCTTAAACATTTTCATAACAAAAACCATTATTTTTATTTGGCTAGAAAATGGCTAAGTCAAGTAATCCAATCTAAATTTTACCAAAATCATTTTTTAACACCAAGGGTTGGTTCCTAGGGTCAGTAAGGTCACAAAAAACCATTTTGCAAAGGTTTTAATCCAAAAATCATTTTTAAACAATTTTTCTAATCTACACAAGTACACAAATGTTTCTGCAAATTCAAACAAGCTAACAGATACTATTTGCTAAACTAAGGGCATGGTTGGCTAGGTCTTGTTCTCCTGAATCCTAAAATTTGTAATTTTTGGACGTGTGGTTTGGAAGTTACAGGGGTTTGAAGTTTGCAAATAATTCTGATTCAAAAATCTGTTTTAAACTAGAGCTGGCCACGCGTCATGTTTTAATTGGCCGAAAACGGTTCGCGTGGATCGACCAACGTGGGCCGCTGGATCTAAAGTAAATCTTACGGCGCAGATGCTCTCATACCCCTTCGATAAGTGACTCTATCCTAGCCAATGGATCTGCATCTAACGGTCGCTGCGCGTTTGACCTAAAAGGAGCGGCGCTGACGGCGGCTGTGCGGCGGCGGCGCTCTGTCGGCGAGGTTGTCGACGATGCAGGAAGCGAGGGAGGAGAAGGAGATGCTCACCAGAATCGCGGGATCGTGGTGAAGCTCAAGGTACTCGCGAGAAGGCAAGGGGCGCACGGGTGTCGTCGGAATTTCTCGCCGGAGATGCTCTGGTTCTCGGGTGCGCTCAGACGCTGTCAGGGGCGAGGCTACAGGGCTCGCCGAAGCAAGGCAAAGGGTGTGTTAGACGCGCCTGGTACTAAGGAGTATGTGAGCATCACTGAATGGCATCGGGGAGGTCCGAGCTTACCAGGAAGACTCGCCGGAGTTTGCAGTGGACGCGGTGGTGCTCAGAAGTGGGTGGAGCCAACGCTCTGGCGCATGGTGAGTTCTGTAGAAAGATCCATTGGGAATGCTGATCACATCTGCGTGCTCGAGGAGGCAGAAGGGGGCGTGTGCTGGCCGGAATTGGCGAGAAGGGTCGTCGGAGTGTCTGGCAAAATACGGCACTGGGGCGTGCTTTGGGGAGGCGGAGGGAAATGAAGAAGGAATGGCGTTTTATCGAGCTTGGTCAAGGTGAGGTAAAGGCCCGGCATTATGATGAATTGAAGCCGCGGGATTACTGCAGGAAACGACGACGAGGGGGGAAGAAGGGGTCGTGCGGGTGGGGAGGAAGAACAGGAGGAGTGGGGTCTGCTGGTCAGTGGGAAAAGAAACGAGGGGGAGGTCCACCGGTCAGTGTCTTAACGGGTTGCTTCTGTGGTGAGGAAAAACGATTCGGGAGAGGCGGATAAATTTGGTGGGCTTTAGCTGGGCTGGTCGTTTTACTCTTATTTTTTTTCCTGTTTGCTTTGTTTTATCTTTTATCTTTTCTATTTTCTGATTTGAATATCATCCAACTATTCAAGCATTCAAATAATTCAAACAATTCAACAATTGTAATGAGTTTTTGGTTCTGTCTATCAACATAAACCAAATCTCAAAATAAAATAATATTTTTATTCATTTTAGGATCTATTTAATAATTAAATAAAATAGACCATAGTTATTTAATCAAATATGGTTTGATTTATTTAATAAACTCCTCATTTGAAATCCAAATATTTTCAAAACCAAATCAGTAGGTTTTATTTGAAAATATTGAATACTTGGAAACTTGTTTAAAACAAATTAACCTTTTATTTAAGGGTCCATTATTAATTAAATACAATAGACCTTCATTATGAAATCAAATAGGATTTGTTTTATTAAATCTTTATTTTGAAATCTAAACCAAAACACTTCAGTAGGTTTTATTTGAGTATATTAAATATTTGGAAAACTTAAAATAATTTAATAAGTTTTTGATGTTTTAATAAAAATGGTAAAACCTTTTTATTTAAATAAAATTTGATATTAAATCCTTATTATTTTATTTAGATAAACCTTTGCTAATTTTTATTAAAAATAAAATGTTTTAATTCCCAAAGCTTGGCCAAGGTTTAATTTGGCTTTATAAAATAATCTTTATCTATAAAACTTTTATTTCAATTGAAAACCAAATCCTTTTATTTTAATGATCCAAAATAGTAATTCAAAAACATTTTAATTTCCTTTAATAAATGTTTATGCTTTTAAATCCCTTTAGGATTTATTTAATCCAAATAGGTTTGAAGTTTCATTTAAATTCAAAAAGTTTCTTCTGGTTCTGAAATCAAACAAAGTTTTATTTTATTCATTTATTTTCACATTACAAGATTTGGAAAATCTTGGGATGTGACAGTTTCTCACAAACATCGATGCTCACAAGGTTGTGACAACTTCCTGCATCAATGATAACTTTTATGGACTTGCCATCAATTCTGGCTAGGGTTTGGAAGATGTTGAGGCGTTGGTCCTCTCTAGGGATGGAGTTGGTCGTCAAGACTTGGGCAATGACAAGTGAGGGGCTTGGATCATGTTCACATAGAACCGTGTCCTCATCTTGCATTGCGGCATCCTCTGTGATAGCGGCTTGAGTCAAAGCTTCAAATTCATCTTCGCTCACGGAGTATGTTGCGCCGTTCTCATCCGTTAGCATGACTCTTGTGTTGATGCACTCGTAAGACTTGTGGACCTTTCCTCCACACTTGTAGCAAACTACTTGATTATCCATTGTTGTGTTGGAGGAGGATGCCATAGGTGTCTTGGATTCTTAGAGGAGCTTGGTGCTTGGTTTGTTGGCTTGGAGGGGGTATTCGAGTTGATTGAAGCGAAGTACGCCCTTTGCTTATCATAAGCATGTTCCTTTTGCAAGTGGCGTTCGGCCTTGGTTGCTTGGTGAAGAAGGTTGACTAGAGTCTTGTAAGGTTGGAAATCGACTATTTTGCGTATTGGGCGGTTCAAATCATTGAGGAACCGTTCTATTTTTTGCTCTTCGAGCTCCTTCACATCGTCTCTCATCATAGTCATATCCATCTCCTCATAGAACTCTTCAATTGTATTTGTGCCTTGATTCAAGTTTTGTAGCTTGTAGAAGAGGTCTTGGCGATAGTACTCGGGGACAAATCTTGCATACATCACATTCTTCATCTCGGTCCAAGTGGTGACCGGTGGTTCTTCTTGCTTCTCACGATTGCTTTGGTAGTCTTCCCACCAAACATTGGCGTAGTCCCCAAACTCAAGAGATGCCATTGCCACTTTATTCTCTTCGGAAAAGTTGTGGACTCGGAAGATCTTGTCGACTTTGAGCTCCCATTAAAGGTATGCATCGACATTTTCTTCTCCTTTGAACTTGGGCATAACGAACTTCAGCTTTCCAAACTTGCCATCATCATGCTCATGGTGGTTGTTGCGACATTCTTGGTGCATACTTGCGTCACTTGGAGGGTGTGGAGGCGGAGGAGGAGGCTCTTGATTGCCTTGAGGTTGTTGTGGTGGATGAGCTTGATGATGCTCGAAGTTTCTTCTTTGTCGTTGGCGGCATCATTGACATTCATAGCTTGACGGTGTCGGTGGTGGTGTTGTGCATGCCGGTTGTTGCGTCGAACTTGGCGTGCATCCTCATCATCATCATCGCTTGTATCCCATGTCGGTGCTTGATTGTCTAGAAGTTGCACATGGTGGTCATGAGCAGGATGACGACGCCTATCATTGTGGTTCACTTCATCATGGAGTTCGCGAGGTTGGTGCACATCGATGGTTGCTTGGTGTGGTGGTGGACCATGCTCTTGGCGTTGTTGTTGAGGTTGAGGAGCATTTGGGTCCACCGCTTGAGGGTGACGATGACGATCTTGTTGGTCCCCATTATGATGGTGGGGTTCTCCGCGGCGAGAGTGTGACCTTGAAGACTCGCCATGTCGACTTGAGGAGTGCGTGCAGGAGGAACTTGACGAGCTTGAACGATGACCGTGCCGGTTGCCAAGGTTGGCAATAGCTTGGAATTGAGCATGGTGTTCCTCTTGACGTTGCCGCTCACGATACTCAAATTCTCGAAAAGTATCATCAAGACGGTGCTCAAGTCGCTCAAATTGAGTGTTGAATTCTTGGCGTTGCGCCCATAAGTTGTGGCGCGTGGCAAAGCCATCTTGGTTGATGAAATTGCTATCTACACTAGCTCCACTTTCCCTAGACATGGTGCACAAACACACTTGATAGATATCGTGAGATTGGTCGAATGGTATTTGCTACCTTGCCTCACCGGAGTCAAAAATTGTAAAGATTGTTCTTGCCGAGAGCAAAGCGAATAGAGAGTACACAAGACACACACACAAAGGCCTATGGTGGTGGGTTAAAATGTGGATAGCAAATGGAACTACCAAAAGAAAATGATATTGTCAAAGTGGGTAAAATCCAACAAAAACAAAGTCAAAGGAAAAGGTCAAAAAGGGTGACGAGAACCTACGACTATACACACATGTTGGAGATTAATGTGGCTAGCACGACTATGAAAAATGAGCAACGAACAAAATTGGACCTAACAAAGACTAATGCTCGGTGTCATGCCAACGCTAGGAGAGACCGTAGCCCGTTCGTAATAAGGTTGAGAAGCAACGGATTTGTATGCTTGCTTGCTCTTGCTCGCACTCTTGCTTAGAATCTTTGGACTCTCTTTGGTTATTGGTATCTTTCTCTTTTTTCTTTTGCTTAGAAGCCTTTTTTTGGGTACTATGGAGTCAATTTTGTTATTGCCTCTATATCATGACTATGCAAGATCAAGTGCACAATGCTTCGGCAAACATAAGAGGGCTACTCTCGATAGGTTATAGGTAACACACACAGGAAGAAGGGAGGTTAAAAACGGTGGTGCAACTTATACCTTATGGTGATGTTGTACTTGCAATCGTTGGTGTAGGGATGGTTCGAGTTCCGCGGTGTCGATGTCGAGCACGAGGTGTTGTTGGCGTTGCGAAAGCTTGTTAGTTGATAGAAACTCATGCAAAACACAAACACACAAAGGAAATTAGTCGAAAAGGGAGAGGGGTCAAAAAATTTGTTCAGGGCCGGAGACTCCGGTGTGTTGGGGCCGGAAACTCCGGTGTGGTCCGGAGACTCCGGTGTGATGGTTGGAGACTCCGGTATGGTTCCAGCACGAGAAAATGCTCGAGTTCGTGAGCGGAAATTCGGCCCTTTAACCCTCAAATCCAGAAAATTACGACCAAATTGGGCTGGGAAATGCAGGGCAAAGGTAGACCAAATCCAAAGACAAGTTTCTAATGGACCAAAACCACAATCAACTCACCACATCAAGAGATCGATCCAAACGAAATTTGGAGCTAATATTTTTGGTATTTTCGAATTTTGTGGTGGAATCGCTGAGTGAAGTCAAATCCGTGGCAACCAAAAGCTCTGATACCAATTGATATGGGTTCCCTTGTGGGATTGACCCTATGGTGGCCCGATCTTCACGGATTTGAGGCGGGGAGTGAGGGAAGACCCGATGAACAAGATGAACACAACACAAACACAAGGAAAGGATACAAACGCACGCAAACACAACCCGATTCAATTTACTCCCGTTGGTTCGAACAACCAATCCAATAGAATCCTCGGCGAGAGACTGTTAGGTAGAATCACCAAAGGAGAGATCGGCAAGCGGATGATAGAATCCAAATCAAAGGAGAGAGTATCAACCAAGTAGAATCCGAAAGGGGGTGAGACCTAGCACTACTAGAATCCTTGACGAGGAGAGACCAAACACTTGAGGAGGGTCTTGACGACATGGAGACGAACACCGAACTCCAAGGCCTTTTACAACTCATAGATTAACTATAGAGAGGGGTTCCCATCTAGGGTTAGGAACACGCCTTCATTCATCATCAACTCTAGGGTTTCAAGGAGGGGGTGGGGGCTTATATATAGTCCAGCCACGATCTAGGGGTAAAACATACATAAATAGGAAGTTCGGGGCGTTACATGGGCCAGGCCCAACCCGAGGCACGCAAGGCCGATACACTGGGACCGGAGATTCCGGAGTAGAGGTCCGGACACTCCGGTCTGGACCGGAGACTCCGGTCAATCTTCGGTGTCGTCTCCGGAGGGGCACACTGACTGTCCTGGGCGCTGGTTTGGGGGTTGGTCCGGAGATGGGCCGGAGACTCCGGTGTGGTAGATTGGAGACTCCGGTCTGGATCGGAGACTCCGCTCTGGCTTCAGCAGCTTCTTGTGTCTTCTCTTCCAGGCCTCTTTCTTGGGGGTCTTGGTTTCTGGGGTCTTCTTATCATCTCCTCTTGGTGTCATGGTCATGGGCATGGTCATATCATGGGCACTTGTCTCAAGTAGGATCCCATTCACATGATAACCAAAAGAAGGGTGAGATATGGAATGAGTTCACCTTTGAAGGTATGGTTGATGTAGCATGGTGTGGACCAATGGTGAATGCCATGTGTTGGGCTGCATCATTAAGCATGGATCCTATCTAATGAGTTAACACTTCCATATCATATCCTTGATCATGAGTTTGGAACTTAGCATCCTCTCAAAATCATCTACCCTTGCACTCTAGTCTAAAACCCTAAATCTGCCAAAAATGGCTAAGTTTGAAATTCTTATCTAGATACCATCTTTGGAGCTCTACCTCTTCCAACCTAGGTGCATTCTTGAGAATGTACTTGAACCATATTGTAGTACATAATTATTACTATCAAGTCCCACTCTTTCCCTTGGCTAATCCAATTTGATTCCCACTCATCCATGATGGTTTAGCCAAGATAACAATCTTTCCTGCAAATCTTATCATCTTGCCTACTTTGGCAGAAGCTCACATCTATATGCCACCTCCCCTTGACCAAATCTTTGATTTGTTATGATCTACTAATCATGGCCTATCAAGCCCCACTTCACTTGTTTCCATTGGGGCCTTGTGCTTCTTGAACCCACAAGGTTTAGGAGGCTACCTAATGTATCTGCTATGGCAGCCTTATTTTTTAACAAAGTTTGCCATCTTTTCTAGATCACCTCAAATGAAACCAAGCCCAAATCTTGCTTCCACGATCATCTATAGGACTTGGTCCATCCATATAACCCTTGTACCCAGGTGAGCTCTGAGCTCCCTAATCCAACCCTGTTTAGGTGACATCAAAATAACTAAACCCTAGAACCTCCCAACTCTAGTTTCCCTCCTTGTTCACCACTTTTCTTCAAAACCAGGTTGGACATAATGTATACATCAAGGTTACATCATCTACCTTGGATATGATGTTCCCAAATAATTCCCATAATTATTTGGAGCTGAAAACTATTTAAATACCACTTTTGGCAAAACCCTAGAATCTTGGTCTATAAAGGAAAGTTTGTTTTTATCCAAATCAATTGGCCAACTCGATGCATATTTGAGTTCTCCACCCCATACCCTACCTTCCAAATTCAAAAATAAATATTTTTGTGATCCTTCATTATTTCTTTTTGCCCTTTTTCTTAAATGGCAGAAACAAGAAATAATTCCCTAAAAATACTTTCCCACTTCAATAAATTCAAATAAAATTCTCCAATGTGTAATATGGTATTTAGGACCATATCACATCAAAAACCAAGCTTTCCCAATGTAAAAATAACATCTTAGCTTCTGTAATATACTTCATTACTTTTTGAATAAATGCATTTAAATGGGTTTATAATCTTTAGAAAAATCCCAAATAAATCCTGGAGGTGTACAAGGACCATACCCTTCTACCAGTACCCTTTCCCCATCTTGTTCAATGTAAAAACTTGGAATTCCTTAATAACCTTAGTCTAGTTGAAATGGGAAAACTAACCAAACCATTCAATCAAAACCAAATCCAACCTTTCCCAATCTTGTCAAACACTTCACTCCAGCACTCATCACTCCCCTGGTCGACATAACTGTAGCACTACAGTACCCCACCACCATTCCTCTTGTCCTTTGTTCTTGTTTATAAGAGGGACAAGGGTCATGTCCCTTCATGACATTTAAAACTCTTGTAGCTGCTACACCCCATCATTCCACCCCTTCTGCACAACCATAGCACACCAGCAGGACCCACTCCACCACCCACATAGCCCTATCCCTGGCTAGCACTCCCTCAATGCTCTCCATGGACATTGTCCATCCTACCCCCATTCCTCTTCGGTTTAAATAGGCCAGAGGCCACCCCAGCCTCCCCTCGTTGCTCATTTGCTCCCTCTCACCTCCTAGAACACCCTCTCCCTACCCCTTGCCCTGCTCCGCTCGAGGGTGAAAGGGAGAAGAGCTTCGGCCTCCCGCTCAAAAATGAGCTAGACTCACTCTCCCGATCTCATCCCCTTATGCATGTAGCTCCCATTACCTCCTCTACATCTTCTGACCCTCCCCATCTGGTTTCTCTTGTGCAAGAAAGGGCCCAGCAGCAGCTGCGACAAGCACCGAAAAGCTCGCTTCGGACGTCTCCATGCCAGGCCGCTCCCAACGCCAAGACCCCCCCATGACGCCCCTCCCCGAGCTCGTCGGCGTACAACGCTTCGTCTTGCACCCTCGCCGTCTCCTCCCGAGGCCCCGGAAAGCCTCCCCAGGCGCCACCGTCGTCGGTTAGAGTTTCCTCTCGTCTCTCCCGTTCACGAGGGAGAAGACGAGCCAGCGCCGTTGATCGCCATCTTATCCAACGGCCGGGATCTCCAGATACCCCTTCGCAGGTGGCCTCTCACCGACAGACAGGCCCCTCCCGTCAGCTTCAAACTTTGCCCTCGCCCAGGATCTAGCCTAGTTGGGTCGGCTGAGTGGCGCTGCGGCCCAGTGAGGTCCAGATCTGGCCCATACCGTCTCCTCCTCCCTTTTTCTTTCTCGATTATTTTAGATCTGCTTAATAGCTGCTCAGTTTTAATGCAAATCAAAATGTAAAACCACCCCTTTGGCCCATATCTAAATTTTATTAGATGCACTAATGTCTTTCCTAACATGCAGACTAAGTTTTGCACCAAAGTAATATATAAAATAAATATAATAAATCATATACTCAGATCTTCCCAGTGCACTAAATAATTTCTCTAGAAAGTTTCGTATCTTCAAATGTAGTAAATCCAATTGGTAAAGGCATAAGACATACCTTTCATGTCCCACTATGCCCACCTTAGTTTGCTTCCTATAATTCAGTTGACAAAAATATCAAAATTAGAGACTTTCTTCCTTTAGTAAATTCTCTAGGTCAAACCAAATGAGGTATTGAACTAATTCCAACTCCCCCTGAACACACATAACCATATCTTTCATAACCCAGTATCTCATAATTTTATGAGTCTCTGTTAAATTTTGGTGAATTAAACTCTTTTGTGCATGGTTTAATCACTAATAAAAACTTTACAGTAGCTCTGTAAATCCAAAAAGGTTGATTCCAATTTCTACAGAAAGGTATTTCCATTAACTAATATGTGTCTTTGAATCAACTAAAAAGCTTCTGTAAAATAAATATGATGAAAAAGACAAATCCCAGCTAGTACTACCTTTGGGAATTTCCCAAGGGCATTTTGTATTTTTATTGAGGTGAAACCAACTCCTCCTGATTCAGTCCCCTAAATACTACCTAATCACCCATGGAAAAAATTGGAACTCCAGAGAAGTTCTGGTGAATTATTTCCTAAAACTAGAGCTTTAATCACTATAAAGTCCACTATAAACCAAGGGAATTTGCTAAAATAGAGAAACCACTTTTGTTGGCTTCATTTTATAAATACATATCTGATGGTATCATACAGATCCATCCCTTGGTCAAAAATCCCTCTCTTAGGTAGTTTCTAAACTATCAATAAAAAGGGATCCATCACCTAATGCCTCTAAATATTTTTCCATTCCAATCAAATCAAACCTCCAACATCCAACTGATGTTTATCATATCATTATCCCTTTTTATTGCTATATGGTTTGATGCTTGTATGCATTATATTGATTGGTGTATTTTTTGTTTGCATGTATGCTCAATAACGGCGATAGTTGCGATTGTGTGACGCCGAGAAGAAGGAAGGATTGGGTTTTCTTATTATTGTAATTATTGGTATTCTGGTTTTATAAAGAAGTCAAGGGACATCTCGCTCGTCATAGGCAAGCCACCTTCTTGCTAATACACCTTGTCCTATTATTTTATATATGCATGTTTTATCTACTCATTTATGCAAAGTGCATTGGTTTTTACTATACTATACTTTATATGGGGAATGTTTGGCTCCTCCAAATAATTACCCTTAGTACCATTAGGTACAACGTATCTGTGTAATACCTATCTTCCCTTAGTATGGTAGATGGTGTTTAACACCATAACCCCTTGGAAACTTGCGACACCCCCGGGATCAGAGGTAAACAAATCCCAGACCTCCGTATGACATAAGCTTAACCTTGAGCTCGAGGTTATCCAGTGAAGAATCGGTAACACAACAGTGACCCTACGACATGAAATTGATATAGCAAGCTCATAACTGAGCAGAGAACCAAATTATTACAAGCAGAGGTCACTAGCCACAAACATCAAACAACAGAAGCAAAATTATGCTATTAAGTATAACAAACTTAACAAATGGCCTAAGAGACCTGAAGCATAACGATGACGTCCCATCCCATAGATTCCAGGCTGCCGGCCGGGAACCCCAAGATACTCGTCGATGTCGATGTAGTACAGAACTCGTCTTCAGGTGAACACTTACTCTGCGAAAAGTATCAACAAAGCAAGGGTGAGTACAGGGTGTACTCCGCAAGACTGAGGGCTGGTGGAGCTATTTTGCATAATGCCATCTTTGTTTAGAAAACATGAGGGAAAAGCTCGTCTAATCAGAGTATTTTAAAAGGGGATAAGAGAGCGACGTCTCTGAAATATTGATCATCATCTTCTGATATCCATCAAATCATCATCATCTACCAACTAGGATCACCCCCTCGTACCCATGAGGAAGTATCCTTAAGCACACGTTGATCTGCCAAGTTTTACGATTAGGTTCAAGTTCTC
Source organism: Avena longiglumis (assembly GCA_030063025.1). Lineage (NCBI taxonomy): Eukaryota > Viridiplantae > Streptophyta > Magnoliopsida > Poales > Poaceae > Avena > Avena longiglumis. The sequence continues at coordinate 236,491,122 of CP125978.1, read as the reverse complement.
TAAGATCCTAGAATCTGGTCACCAAGCGTTCTTAACCGAGAACACGGCTTTTCGAAAAGATTTAACCCTGCAGGGGTGTACAACTTTAACCACACGTGCCAACCGACTCTTAATGCCAAGCTATTAGCCCTCTTCCTTGGAAGGGCTGGCAGAGGGTGGTTGGCCACAAATTTTACCTTGCTTTCGCCGAGACCATGAGTCACGCAATAAGTATGGTTCCGCCGTAACGGGTCAAATCCCGAAGACGGTACTTAAAGATGTGAGGCGAGGTTGGTTAACAGGGGCGCCATATACCCCAAGCAACCCGGTCCACGCTTACCTACCTGTTATGAATGCACCAACTTCACCCGGCAAATCTTTCAAAAGATTTTCTATGCATATGCCGAATCAAACGACCGAACTATGTGACTCATGGAATCTACTAGGCAAGTTAATCAGGCGAGGGGTTCCCAAGTCCCGTGTGGCTGTACGCTCATCTCGGTTCCAAAGGCAAGAACTCTGTTCCTAGTGGTGGAGAGCATGGAACTAGAAAAACCATGTCCCACCGTGGCCTCCCATACAAGCCTTAGCATTTAATCTCATATCACTGATCTCATCTCATCACGTTCTTCTGTCATACTAGATTCTCTGCATCTGATACATCATGTGGATGAACCAGTACTGACAGCTATGCATGGCTAAGCAAGACACATATAGAAGCTCTAGCAATGCACACAAGCCAAACCTAGTTATGCTAGGAGCAGTGGATAAGGTAATATAAGCTCAAAGGGAATATGCAATAGATAGGATACTTTATCCATCGATAAAAGACCACAGTAGAATCGTATGCATCATGGCAAGAATTGAAATGCTTTCGAAATCATAGGATTATATCATGGTGGGGCTATGCTTGCCTTTGCTAGTTGATAACCGATAAGCAGATCTTCAGGAACCTTGTACTTGACTTGGTTACAGTTGGTCAAGTATTGTTCTTCGATCTTCGATGGTCTTGATCTCGGTCTTCGATCTCGATCTCGAAATGTAACCCATGGCATTGATGTAATGCTCAAGCAAGGATGATGTTATGACAAGTTAGATTGCATTGAAATGTAACCCTAAGGCATGCTCGAAAACTTAATCGGGGTTCCGAAGGGTAGAAACCCTAATTCGGGAAAACTCCAGAACATATGAGAGGGGTTAGTTTTGTTCTCTAATTAAACTTGTCATTTATATTCTTGAACAATGCATGATTATAACTCTATTAGATAGTTCTCATTTTTCTTAACATTTTGATATATTATTCATATTTTTCTGACTTATAAGTAATTAGATATTGAATTTACAAGTTTATATCAATTTTTGGATTTATTTAAACCATTTATGAAATTATGAAAACAATACTGAAACTTTTAACACCGTAGCATCAGTTAGCCGCAGAGGATGACAAATGGGCCCTGGGCCACCTCAGCCTCCACGTGGTCAAGTGGGACCTGAACCAGTGTTTGATCCTAATCTAAACTTTTTGCACTGCAGAGCCATCTAGCCTCTGAGGCTGGCAGGTGGGACCTTGGCCACGCGGATGCCACCTTGGCGCCACACAGGACTCGCAGGCGAGCTCGTCGGCCAGCGGACAGTGACGGCGGAGGAGGGAGATCTAGGAAGCGCGATTGCGTGCGTTCGAAACAGCGGAGCAACGCGAACCAAATAGAGGCGGCGCCGCCCAAAGATGGTCACCGGAGCAGCTGTGGCGACGAGGACCTGCGGTAGCACAAGGCGGAGCACGGCACGTGGACGAACCAGGAAACGAGAGAGAGGATGGAGGGCACTGGGAGGTGCGGTAGCTCACTAGGAAATGACTGATGGGGTCGGTGAGGCCAGGGGGAGGCATACGTCAACGAATCGATCACGACGGTGCTTGGTCAGAGATGAAGAAGACGAGGTCGTCCGCGTCGATTCGAAGAGCCTTGGCTCGATTGCTTCCAGGAGGATGACGAAGGGAGCATAGTGGTTCTCTGGGGCATCTCAGCGGAGAGAGGGGATGCCGGAGGGTGCGGGCCTCGCCTGTGACTAGGGTGGTTAGGGTTTTGGAGAGAGGGAAGAACGCGAGAAGGGGGTCGTCTGAGAGGGGGAGAAGATAGGTATGGCAGGGAGACGTTCTAGGGCGTCCCTTATCCTTCTCCATGCGGCGGCGAACGGTGGGATGCAGGCGACGTGGATCGCCGACGCCGCCGTCGACACCGAGCAGCTTGTTGCGGGTAGGAAGACGACAAAGACGGAGGGAGCAAAGCGATATAGGCCGACTTGGCCTGCAGAAGGGCCAAGGTGGGCTGTAGGGGGTTGCGCTGAGCGATGGGGAGGAGAGGGAAAGGGGATGGGCTCGGCCCAGTTGGGGTTTGAAACTGTTTTATTTCCTGAAATTTTTTTCCTTTTTCTGTTTTGTCTTTTCCATTTGTATATTCAATTTCCAAACTGTTTTGAATATTTCAAAAAATACCAGGGACTTTTATAAAATGTATAAAATACTGCAGGGAGCCCTTTAGTCAATTTGGGCTCCATTATTTTTGTTATTTCAAAATCATTTGAATGGATTTGCAAATAGAAAGAGAGGGAAAATCTAGGGTTTTAGGGTTTGATTTAATTCTTTAATGCACAATTTAAATGATGATGCTCATGCAATGCAAAAATCAAACCCTAATTAAGGATTAGATAAGACTGACGTGTTATAGCTCTATCCCCCTTACGAGAATCTCGACCCGAGATTCCAAAGGTAGGAAGAGAAACAGAGAGAGAAAGAAACAGGCCCACTCTAAAGATAAGAAGGAAACACACTAAACAACACACATAGTATCTCAGGGCCAACTCATGGATGGAGTGATTTGAAACAACTCTGAGATGACGAACATGAAACACGTCAAGGTAGCGGAGGAAACAAGAGGAGATGTTTCAAGTTGTTAGATATATGGTCTTCATAAGGATTGATACCATGGAGCTTCAGAAGGGTTTAAGCTTCTGAACAGGAAAGCTTACAATAGAAGGAACATAACCACAGACTTCGATAATGAACCTCTACTAAACGACTTAAGTAGAGATTTCAGGTTGCAGAGATATGGTTCAACAAAACCAAGCTGTTTAACTACTTTTGACATAGAAGGTTCACTCTTTCATTCAATAGAAGGCTTAAGAAAGAAAGGTGTTTTGGTGGAGAAGACTCATAAGAGTCACAAGAATCATGTAGCAAGAGAAACTATTGATTACCGAAATCATAGTCACTCTTTAAACATGATTGAGAATACGAAGGAAACTCTTTATTCATCTAGATTTATCAAAATCTTTGCCAAGATCATGATATTACTTTACACCACTAGGATGAGTAGTTAAGAAGATTCCTGATGACACGAGAAGAAATAAACTTCATTCTCAGACTTCAATTACTTCACACAACAAAATGCTTGCCATCATAAAAGGGTCTGGAGGATCAACCGAGAGACATTTAGCAACACTACTTTAAATGTTCTCCTTGATGTTCGAGAAATCGATCATCAAGTAAAGGTCAGACTTCGGATAGAAGGAAACCATAAGCACAACTCCTATAATTAATTATAGAAGAGGCCTCATGAAGAGTGGTTATTATTGCTGATTCAAGAGAATATGATAAGAGATCTTTCCGGCTAAGTTTGTGTCAACCATTACATCAATCTTGCCAGATTTACAAATAGACCTATGTCAAAACCTTGAGGAACACCAACCATCATTGCTGCTTGAGATTCGACTTTGGTTAGGTGGAATGATACTTCAGACTCGGCATGTCCGAATAGAAAGTTTGCAACATTTATCGCAAAGGTAACGTTACTAGATTCTCAAGACAGGGACTACAATGTCAAGCTCCGAAAGACAAGCTAGATTGCTAGACCTATGCATTAGCAACTTGTCGAAGGACAACTGCACATACATAAAATACTAACAATAAACCACACATGTGTCCTTAAGTAACAGAGATAACTCTTCTCGAATCCACTGCGACAACTTTCAACAACTGCACATGAATTAGAGAAGATCACTTCTAACATCCAGAACACATACTTCGAGATGAATCGAAGATGGTTCTCGAATTTTTCCAACATTAATGCCAAATGTTCCATATGAATCAAATCTAGCGTGGAGAAGATAAGAATGTCATTGATGGGCTCAACAACGAACTTATCAAGACAATCCATTAAGATGGACTCATATGTTGTATGAACAAGGCAAGAGTATTGGTCAGACCAAAGGACATGAAGATGTATCCCAGTGAAACATCACAAGAAGAAACATTATCAAGATAGTCCTTGGAATTGAGTTTGATTTGACGATGACCCAAATCAAATCAAAGATTGGGGAAGTTAACAAATCCTCGAAGGAAATAATATCTTGCTTCAACATGAACAGAAGTAGAAATCCCTTTTATAAAGAACGTAGTCGGATATAACTTGTGTCCTACAACTCTCCAAGTTGTTGCTTAAGCTCAACCAACTAGTTCAGGGGTATCCAGTACAGATCCTTGGGGAAAGAAGAAGTTCAGAGAACTTTCTTACTCAAGAAATTGAAAATACAGTCATGTGGCAACATGGCGATACTTCTAGTAGACATATAGAATATCACGAACCACCGATATATCACTTAGTTCGAGAGGAAACTTGCTTGGTAAGGCAAGAAGACATAGTCTCAGATCTTCGGCACAAGCCTAACTCTTTGACTGAGGAGATTGTACCAGAATAGCGGACTTGGCAGCACAATCATTCTTTGCCTAGTGATAGGATTGACCAATCACGCTAGGAATGACACAAATGTCCTTAGAGTTCAAAACAATGAAAATTGGTGTGAATCTTAGATGGCACATTATTAAACACACGCATCACTCACGAGCACAAAAGCTCGAGGAAGGGTGGGTAAATATGTGTAAGGGCATCACTTCATTAAGGGGTCATGAAACTCGGCACAACCTCTTAGCATTAAAGAGTGTGATACTTTAAGGTAGAATAGATAGAAGCTAATCAATGCCTCTTGATCTGCAGATTACAACACTTTGACCTGGTCCTAGATATGACGAGGTACTAGACTTTGTTTCTCCTAGACATTTCAAAATGGTTTGTCTTGACGGACCACAAGAGTATCTTGCATTGGAAGACACCAATGAAGATAACTACTTGGCTACCAACTGGTAGACAAAGGTCAGAAAACAACAAGAATAACGAACATGCTCAGGATAGAATCCCGAGATGTGGATGCATAAGTCATCAACCTTCCAAAAACCAATGCAGCGAAGGGGTAAGGTGTGGCAGAGTCACGAGTATAGATGCGAGACTCTCGAGGAGTACTCTTGCCGTGATCTATTTGGTTCCAATAAAGAACATCTGCCATAGCATGTGGTAGGTGAAGTCCTTTATCGTCACAATTCAATCGCGACAATAACCACAAACTTGAAGGATCGAACTGTAATACAAGCCATCCTGAGGTAATGTATGAACATTAGCGACAAGGGTCAAAGGAATGGATCTTGGTTTAAAGATCAGCTTCATGTACAAGATTCACAACACTAGAATCCAGCACAATTGGGGATCTTAGGTTCAAGTCTAGTGGTTAAAACCCAAAGAAAGGAATAGCTACTACTTGAGTGACGTAGCGTACACTACAAGTCAGTAACCACGAGGTAGCTTCCAAGAGAAGAAACGACTTCTGAAGTACCCAGCAAATGAAAAGGAGGCACACGAGGCGAAAGGAAACCTCGAAGCCTAGAACAGAACACTGTGGATCCACAATATAATATTGCGGGTCCACAAGGCAGAGAGATCATGATAGAAAGGAATGTCTTAGAGGAAAAAGAGAAAAGGGGACAATGAATTCACGACTCACACAACTCTAGAGAACTTAACACTAGGTCAACTGGCTTAGAAACGACATGCCCAAAAGGCACCTAAGTTTTGAAAGACAAGAATAGATATCAAAACTTTTCCAAAATCAACACCAGATAAGATGACCCAGAGTAAGAGCGAAACTGGATAAGAAGAAAAGAAGCTTACTAGAGTTTTCGCAAATACTTTTCAGCTTTTAAAATAGTTTTCACAAACACTAGACTCAACAGCGACCAATAGCAAGGTTTTCCTATGGTTGGTACTGCTCTGATACCAAGAAATGTGACACCCACGGGACAGGGCTAAACAAATCCCAGAACTCCGTATGACATAAGCTTAACCTTGAGCTCGAGGATATCCAGTGAAGAATCAGTAACACAACAGTAACCCTACGACACGGAATTGTTTCAGCAAGCTCATAACTGAGCAGAGAACCAAATTATTACAAGCAAAGGTCACTGACCACAAACATCAAACAATGAAAGGAAAATTATGCTATTAAGTATATCAAACCTAACAAATGGCCTAAGAGGCCTGAAGCATAACAACGACGTCCCGGCCCATAGATTCCAGGCTATCGGCCGGGAACCCCAAGCTACTCGTCAATGTCGATGTAGTACAGAACTCGTCTTCAGGTGAACACTTACTATGCAAAAAGTATCAACAAAGAAAGGGTGAGTACAGTGGGTATTCCGCAAGACTTATGGCTGGTGGAGCTGTTTTGCATAAAGCCATCTTTGTTTAGAAAACAGGAGGGAGAGAATAAGCTCGTCTAATTAGAGTATTTTAAAAGGGGATAAGAGAGCGACGTCTCTGAATTATTGATCATCATCTTTTGATATGTACCAAATCATCATCATCTACCAACTAGGATCACCCCCTCGTACCCATGAGGAAGTATCCTTAAGCACACGTTGATCTGCCAAGTTTTACGATTAGGTTCAAATTCTCTATGATCTTAGAATCTGGTCACCAAGCGTTCATAACCGAGAACACGGCTTTTCGAAAAGATTAAACCCTGCAGGGGTGTACAACTTTACCCACACGTACCAACCGACTCTTAATGCCAAGCTATTAGCCCTCTTCCTTGGAAGGCTGGCAGAAGGTGGTTGGCCACAACCTTTACCTTGATTTCGCCGAGACCATGAGTCACGCAATAAGTATGGTTCCGCCATAACGGGTCAAATCCCGAAGCCGATACTTAAAGATGTGAGGCGAGGTTGGTTAATAGGGTCGCCATCTACCCCAAGCAACCCGGTCCACGCTTACCTACCTGTTATGAATGCACCAACTTCACCCGACAAATCTTTCAAAAGATTTTCTATGCACATGTCGAATGGAACGCCCGAACTATGTGACTCATGGAATCTACTAGGCAAGTTAATCAGGCGAGGGCTTCCCAATCCCCGTGTGGCTGTACGCTCATCTCGGTTCCAAAGGAAAGAACTCAGTTACTAGTGGTGGTGAGCGTGGAACTAGAAAAACCACATCCCATCGTGGCCTCCCATACAAGCCTTAGCATATTTAATCTCATATCACTGATCTCATCTCATCACGTTCTCCTGTCAGACTAGATTCTCTGCATATGATACATCATCTGGATGAACTAGTACTGACAGCTATGCATGGCTAAGCAAGACACATATAAAATCTCTAGCAATGCACACAAGCCAAACCTAGTTATGCTAGGAGAAGTGGATCAGGTAATATAAGCTCGAAGGGAATATGTAATACATAGGATACTTTATCTATCGATAAAAGACCACAGTAGAATCGTATGCATCATGGCAAGAATTGAAATGCTTTCGAAATCATAGGATTATATCATGGTGGGGCTATGCTTGCCTTTGCCAGTTGATAACCGATAAGCAGATCTTCGGGAACCTTGTACTTGACTTGGTTACAGTTGGTCAAGTATTGTTCGTCGATCTTCGATGGTCTTGATCTCGATATCGTATTCTACCGAAAAGAACCAAATATCGGAAAGAAAGGGGGAAACAATCAACACATGGCATTGATGTAATGCTCAAGCAAGGATGATGTTATGACAAGTTAAATTGCATTGGAATGTAACCCTAAGGCATGATCGACAACTTAATCGAGGTTCCGAAGGGTAGAAACCCTAATTCAGGAAAACTCCGGAACATATGAGAGGGGTTAGTTTTGTTCTCTAATTAAACTTGTCATTTAAATTGTTGAACAATTCATGATTATAACTCTATTAGATAGTTCTCATTTTTCTGAACATTTTGATATATTATTCATATTTTTCTGACTTATAAATAATTAGATATTGAATTTACAAGTTTATATAAATATTTGGATTTATTTAAACCATTTCTGAAATTATGAAAACAATACTGAAACTTTTAACTCCAAGGTAAAGGTCGTGTCCAACCACACCCTCTGTCAGCACACCAAGGAAGTGTTTCAAGTGGCATTAAGAGTTGGTTGGTACGTGTGGTAAAGTTCTACACCCCTGCAGGGTAATAATATTTTGGAAAGCCGTGTCCACGGTTATGGACGACCTGGGAACGGATGGGAGATCATAGAGAACATGAACCTAATCGTAAAACTTGGCAACTAATGTTTGTTAAGGATGCTTCCTCATGGGTACGAGGGGGTGATCCTAGTTCAGATGATGATGATTTGGTGGATATCAAAAGATAATGATCAATACTTTGGAGATGTGGCTCTCTTATCCCCTTTTAAAATATTATGATTAGACGAGCTTCTTCTCTCTCTCTCTTGTTTTATAAACAAAAGATGGCTTTATGCAAAACAACTCCACCAGCCATAGGTCTTGCGGTGTACACCCTGTACTCACCCTTACTTTGTTGATACTTTTTTAAGAGTAAGTGTTCCCCTGAAGACGAGTTCTGTACTACATCGACATCGACGAGTAGCTTGGGGTTCCCGGCCGGCCGCCTGGAATCTATGGGCTGGGACGTCATCGT